>QEPC01006122.1:1113868-1138385 GCA_003113815.1 Sphenodon punctatus | reverse complement strand
GAAAGACTAGCAGGCATTGGGAAAGGCAGCAAGGAAAAGGTGGGTCTTGAGGAGGGATTTGAAGGAGCGGAGGGAGGAGGCAAGGCGGATGTGGGCAGGGAGGGAGTTCCAGGCATGGGGGGCAGTGAGGGAGAAGGGTCGAAGGTGGTTAGGTGAGCAGGAGAAATGAGGGAGAGTGAGGGAGGGGACAACGGAAGAGCGGAGAGCGCGTGCAGGAGTGAGTAATTTGATGAAGCCCTTAGATACTATATCACTTCTTTATTATCAGTGTGCATTCACCATTTTCTGTCTTCATTAGCCATATTTCCAAAAGTTCTCAGGGTCAGTCTCGTTAGCCATAGGAGTAATTATTTCATTCGCAAATAAATATAATCCAGAGAGATCACCAAATGTCTCATTATACTTTTCCTGCAATGTGTCACTGGCACACTTAATCCCCACTGGTAATTGGCAGTATCCCTGCTGGGTATTAAATGCACATCATAACAAGAAAACTATTCTCTTCCTGTTTCCCTTGCCAGCACCCTTCTAGCCACCTGTTTGCCTGTCAACTGGCTCTGTACATTTTCTATTATGGATAGAAAATATCATCCCCTGCAGAAAAGTTTCTTAACTCTGAGGCACACCATCAGCCCCTTGCTCCAGACACATCTAAATGAGAGGCAGAACTTTGAGTGCCCCGCTTTCTCTTCTCTGATGTGACCAAGAGTCATCCTGCAGGTACATTCACTTCCCAATAGCTCCTGTCCTTTCTAAATTAAGAATAGGCAGTTAAATTTTCCAAGATTTTTAAAAGAATGAATCATCCTACAAGCATGTACAGATGATGCAACATTGGTATTAAAATAAATGTGTGGTTCCACCTTGCAGAAATGGCCCTGAGACATCTAAGCACTAATAGTCAGGCCAGCTTGAAAAATCTCATTGTCATTATTAGCATGTCTTTCAGAGGAAGCAATCTTCTTGACTCCTGCCTTTGAAAGGCACATTCTGTTGTACCTCACTGGTAAAATAACTACTTGCAAGACAGGAAGATTTGTCTTACCTGCAAATTTTTTAACATTCTCCATGTCAGACAATCTTACAGTGGGACATTCCCATCTCCTTGCTAGTCAGAGGCAGGACAATTGTATGAGAGCAAGTATACACATTGTGTAAACTGTACAAATAGCTTAACATGGACACAAAGCCTCACTAGTGAGCCTTAAGGAGTAAGCCTGTATATCTGGATGTAGAATACCCCAGAGACTGAATAATTTAATCGCTTAACTTTAGAAAGATAAATCTTCCCAGGGTGGTGCATAATATTGTTTAGCAGCAAGACAATTCACAGTTGAGATCATTTTCCTAGCTCACTTCTTCTCCCTGCCAGGCAGTCTAACATTGAGATATGCAAAGCAGTGCCATTGAGAGGGAGAGTTTAAAGCTATGGACAGAAAGGACAATTCTAAGTTACATTCCACAGAACCTCTCTCTCAAAGGTTGCAGTCAAGGAAGTAATCAGCCTCTCATTGGTTCATAAATGCACATATAGCGAACTACAGATCTCCTTACAGGAGACATAGGACTTGAATACGTGGAAGATGTCTCCTTAGATTCAAGTCCCCTTAGATACAGCAGTAAAGTTTTCTAGCAGGGCAACCTCTGACACCTTAAAAGCTTCTGCCCTACAGGATCCCATCCCTCCCAGTAGCAAGGAATCTAACAACCTTTTTTCTTTTGCACAAGTTTGATGTAAGACAAAAGAACGTTATGGATTCTTTGATGAAACTGTACATTATTCATTTTTCTTGGAGGTTTGAGATTATGATAGAATAAGGGCAGTGCCATTTTCTAAGATTCGTGAAAGCTGAGTTTACTTTTGGAATAAAGGTGAAATCCAACCAAAGGCCCCCCCACCCTGTATCTTAGGAAGAAAATGCCTCAAAGAGAAAAACCTGTCAGAAGAAACATGGGCTCCTTAAATGGCCACCTGTAGGGATAGGCAATAGACCTTGTAGAGAAAAATGGTTTAAATGGTTGTTTATTGTTAGTGCCCTTAAAAACAATTTAAACTGCAGATGAGGAAACTGCAATTCCCTGAATTACTGACAGGTTGGTAACTGCCCTGACATGGTTTGTAAGTGTGTTGATGACTGGGAATCTTCTTAGATCCTTTACAAGTTGTCATGGTGACTGGCTTCCTGGATTTTGGACCCACTGACACATCATCTTGTAAGAAATTTGAAACCTTCTTGACCCTGGTTGATATAGACCAAATCTTTCTATTTTTTGGTAAAGGTTTTTGGCAATGCTAGAAGACATTAAGCACTCTTTCCAAATATCCTGGACACATCAGCTCACCCTTGTCAGGGCGTATACCCACTGAGGAATAGAGGGTAGCAAATGTAATGCCAATATTTTTAAAAGGCTCCAGAAGCAATCCTGGAAACTACAGACCGCTGAGCCTGACATCTGTGCCAGGCAAAATGGTGGAAAGGAAATGCTAATTAAGAACATAAGTGACAGCATACTGGGTCAGACCAATGGTCTATCAAGCCCAGCACCTGTCTCTGGGTGCTTTTAGACAAGCACCTCCCCACTCACTACCCACCCACTATATACGTTGCAGGGCTGCCATGGTTTCCCATGGGTGCCCTGCAACATGTATGGTGGGAGGTGGGTGGGTAGTGGGTGGGGCGGTGCTTATCTGAAAGCACCCTCTGAGAGTGGCCAATCTCAGTCGCTTGGAAGAAGTACCCAAGAGGTGACTATGGGGCAATCCATTTCCTGTTATTTACTCCCAGCTGCCGACAGTAAGAGGTCACATTCCCCAAATCTATCTCTGGCTAATAGCTGCTAATGGACCTATCCTCCAGAAACTTGTCCAATCCGGTTTTAAACCCAGCTATACTACTGGCCTTGGCCACATCTTCTGGCAACAAATTCCACAACTTAATTGCGCATTGAGTGAAATTTTTTTACTTTCTTTTGTTTTAAATCTGCTACTTGCTAGTTTCATGGATTGTCCCTTAGTCTATTACTATTTGAGAGGGTGAATAACTGTTCCCTATTTACGTGTTCCACACCGCTCATGACTTCATAAACTCCTATCATAGCCCCTCTCAGACATCTCTTCTCCAAGCTGAAGATCCCCAACATGTCTAGCATCACTTCATACAGGATCAGTTCCATACTTTAGACTCTTATAATATTTGTTGTCCTTCTCCGTACCTTCTCTATTTCAACTATATCTTTTTTTGAGATGGGGTAACCATAGCTGCACACAACATTCAAGGTGCAGTCGCACCTGAGATTTACATAGTGGCATTATGATATTTTCAGTTTTATTCTCTATCCCTTTACGAATAATTCCTAACATTCTTTTTGCTTTTTTGACTGCGGCTGCACACTGAGCGGAACAGAATTACTGGGCATTTTGATAAACATGGCTTAATGGGGAAGAGTCGAAGTGGATTTAGCAAAGGGAACTTGTGCCTCACTAATCTATTGGAATTTTTTGAGGGTGTAAATAAGCATGTGGATAGGGGTGAGCTGGTCAATATAGTGTATCTGAGTTTTCAGAAAGCATTTGATAAGTTACTGGAGAAGGGGATTTCTATTATATACAAATTTAGGAACAGCTCCTGCCAGCCTTACTCTGATAATCCATTCTATGAGCAGACCCGCTGAAGTCTATGAGATTATCAGCATAGTAACTCATCATTGGGTGAAGACAGACATGACGCTAACTCCACTTCAACACCGTTGTGACATTTCTTATGCATGTTGCAGGGCTGTATTGGTGCCCTATGAAACCCTGCAACATGCATAATAAATGTTAAAGCAGAGTTAAAGTGAAAGTTAGCGTCATGTCTTTTTTCACCCAATAGTAACAGGGTCCTTTTGGCTCTAGGCTTTGCCTGGATCTCTCCCACTGTTTTTTTCAGAAGATCTTCAGCAAAACAGTAAGTTATCCACTACACAAGAATTACTGTCCTGTATTTTTCAGATACTGCATTTTTTACTCAAACCCATTAAAGGAACTAAGAAAAGGTATAGAGAGGAACTGAAATCACACAAACTGAGATTTCAGAAGAGATTGGGGAGAATTTAGCAGATTACAAAAATAAATACAAAGCGATCCAGCACAACTACTCGTAATTTTACCAATAAGAAAAGGTCTTTTAAAAGCTACTTACATCTGGGTCCAATTCTACCAGTTCCTCTTCTAACATCTGGATCTCTTCATCTGTTAAAGCTCCAAGGATCTGATCCTCATCGAGATCCCGGTATTTCTCTAGTTCCTGTCTGTATGACATTTTAGAGAAATCTTGCTGTTGAGTCTCTCTATTTTCCCAATTAAATATGACCTGAAATAATGATTAAACAAATGTAAAATGAAAACGTTATTGTGCTGTTGGTACAGCTGCTAAAATGTAATATATTATTCAAATACAAAGAGAACGGAGGCAGCCATGACTCTGGCCCTTTTTACACGGGCCTCTCCCACTCATGAACTCACAGAAATCTGTGTGTTCATGAGTGGGAGAGGCCAGTGTGAAGGTCACAACGTGGACACGCGCAGTGAGTAGGGGTGTGTAGCGCTCCCGGGAAACACGCATCCCCATGCACCCCACACCCATCCCCATGCACTGAGCAACAGGGGAAATGGCAGTTGCTTCATGCGTAGGCCTGAGTGGGGGTGGGGTTCTGCCCACCCACTGTGCATGTTTGATTCAATGCATAAGTAAATTGATCTTACATTTGTGATTTCTAGCCCTTGTTCTGCCAATGATTTAGGCCGTTTTTAGACGAGCGCGCGGTGCGCTCGCGTGGGGTTTCAAAAACCCCGCAAGGAGAGATTAGACAAGACGCCGCCGGTAATCGCACGCATGACACGGCAATGCACATTCTTTTCAAGCCGCGAACTGACCAGGAGTCTGATCAAGGTAGGTGATTCGCGGCTTGAAAAGAATGCGCGTTGCCGTGTCATGCGCGCAATTGTTGGCGGTATCTTGTCTAATCTCTCCTCGCGGGGTTTTTGAAACCCCGTGCGAGTGCACCGCGCGCTCATCTGAAAACGGCCTTACTGTGTGGCTTTGGAGACATATTAGCATTAGACTCGCACATTCCCAACATTTTGAGCAGCCAAAGAGGGACAATCCCTGCCCCGTCTGCCAGCAACCCATCTTTCAGGAAATAAGCTGACCCCTCGACACACATACACGCACCTGCCAACATTCCAAGTGCATAAGGCGGGACAGAAGGTCTCCTGCTCACCACTGCACTTAGTTTCTTGTCATTCCATCATTCCCCCATTGTCTTGCTGCTTTTCCTGGGAGGCAGCCAGGAAAGCCTCAATTCCTGAGGCTTGAATATCAAGATTTTTTGTCTCTTTCTCTCCTGAAAGAGGGACAGTGGGACTCAGCACCCAAAGAGTGATTATCCTTGCTAAACAGAGATTCTTTGGAGGTATGGCATTCTTTTTTTTGCCTAGTTTCTTATGGAAAGGAGGTTTATGTGATCACCGTATGTGTGCGTGTTCCATTTGCTTTTGATCCCACAAGCCCATTTCAACCACATTTGGTAGAGAGACAAAAGGCCCAAAGGACGCAAAATTCTGTAACAATAGGTGCACCTGGAGGGGAGATACAGCTTCATATCAGAGGCGTTTGGGAACCCTTAGAGTGTCCAATAAAGTAATAATAATGGGGGATTTCATCTACCTCTGAAAAAACTTGGTCAATTAGTACAGTGGAAACAATGCTTCACCAAACAGCAACTTCTCAACCCTCTCTTTGGTTACTTCTTGGAACAGCTATTTGTAGAGTACACAAGAGAGGAGACTATTCTTGGCTTAGTCTTAAGTAACATGCAGAAGTAAATTCTTCACTGTTGTCTAATTGTGACCAAACGAATAGGCTCAGCATCTTAGGGAGAGATAAAATACCTCAAAAAAACAATACAGTGACACTAAACTTTAGAAAGGGAAGCATCAGTAAAAATGAAGAGGGTAGTCAGAATGCTGTAGAATCAAATGTAACGGAGGTGAAATCTTTGGGTGAGGAATGGATGCAACTACAGAAAAAAACAATAGTGCAGACTTAGCAGCATACATGCCCAAACGCCAGCTGGACAAAGCTGTAGATGTAAGGTATCCTGCCTTGGAGCAGGGGCTGGACTAGATGACCCTAAAGAGACCTTTGTGTCCTATGATTCTGTGAACAAAGGGGAAACTTGGAATTCAAAAATTGAAGCCTGAGCATAAATGTGTATTTAAAAAAAGTTCTGTGGAATTCAATAGGGATGGGAAAATCGGAATCAGATTAATCCAGCTCACCCAATTTTTATTGCTTTGGATTAATGATTCCAGTGAAAGAACCGATATGCCTTTGGTTTTCCATTAACTTCAATGGGAAAAAAATATTTTTTCCAATAGGGGAAAAATACAAACCAATTCATCAATCATCATATTTATTTAGCGTGGCCAAAGGCCATTGCTAATCAAACTAAAAATCACAAGCCACTCAGGCTAAATATACATAAAAGAAAAAATCACACATTCCAATCTTACACAATTCCAAAGAATCAAAAGGACTACATAACAATACACCTCTTAGAGGCAAATAAATACCAAATACAGAGAAAACAAAGCCCATTACCAAAATTCAGAATACAACAGCAGCAAGGAGGACAAAGAACAGGACAGAGCAAAATCTCCTTCAACCCCCCTAGATTCTCTTTGGTCAAATAATCCCGAGACATAAATTAATCAGGATTACCATACCCAAGGCCCACATTCTTTTTATCACAAGATCAAGATCAAAATCACTTGTGAATATATTTCCCAGTAGCCAGTCCTCTAGTCTCCACAATTTAAACCTCGAAAATCGAGAAAATTATTCCTCATCACAAAGACCTGAAGGAGAAACTTGGCCACTCCTGCAGTAAATCTCAGGAGAGAAATCTCCCAATAGATATTTTTCCAGTTCAAAAGTGTTTCTTCCTGGAAGTTTCCTGAAAAATTCCCCTAAACAGCACTCCCTTAAGGAATCATACAACCGAACCTACAATGGATCAAAATATGCCCTACTGTATGAACCAATTCTGATCCGATTCATATCCGAAGCAATTAAATCCAATTATTCTGATTTTAATTCTATTCTGATTCCCATCCCTATAAATTCAGTGGTTTTATTTTCATGTGTAAAGCTGCACTTGCACTTAATCTTTGAGCCCAGACTGGATGTGAATCAAAATGATAATTAGGGCTGTGTGCTCAGGTTATGAGAACACCCGATACTGCCTGAAAATTGGGATCTCGAACTCTGTCCCACACCATGCAAAGATTGCAGGCTTCCTGTTTCTTCCTGACTGCCCCCACAGGGAGCCTGCAGTGATCTCTCCCTGTCTGTCTGCAGAGGCCAACACTTCTTCCACCCTGAAGCCTCCAGTCTGGCCAGCCAAGGCCAGACCTGCCCAGGGAACTATGGTGAGTGCCTATGAGCCCCCCAGGTCCCCCTGGCTAGCACTCTCCCAGCCAGCCCCATGGACTTCTTCCTGTTTGCCCCTCCATCCCCATGGATAGATGGTGTGTGTGTGTTGTGTGTGAGGTGCACTCAGGATGGGGAAATGAAAAGGAGAATGAATCCAAGATCATGGATTTGTGCCATGGATTTTCCCCCCCTCCTTGTGTGCATGCCCTCATCTCTGCTCCCTTGAGCTCAATCTTTCAGCTCTTGCAAGTAGGAACTGGATTCAGAGGTCAGATCCAGGAACTGGAAAGGGACCAAATAAAAGCTAGCTACGGACCGCACTGGGTCCGGACCTGAGGTTCCCCAGTCCTGCCCTAAACACATACAAACACCCTATCATCATCAGCCTCCATTTGTAAGTACACACACGCACACGCCTCTGCCATTAGCACCCTACACACCAAGCACAGACACACACACCCCTGCTAGCAGTAGCAACAGCCTACACTCCAAACACAGTCACGCACGCACCTGTGCCAGTAACACCCTGCATACACATGCACGTGCGTGTCTGTCCTATGGAGCTCTGTGAATCTCTGGTGTCTAGTCTATGGAGTGGGGGTGCCTATTTAATGGAGCTTTGGTCTATAGAGTTCTATGGAGCTAGGGCACATGTTCCATGAAGTTCTGTGGAGCTAGGGTCCCAGCTCCATAGTGTTCTATGAAGCTATGGGATGCAATTCTCCCATTATAGTAAATGGGAGCTGAGCCATTGACTTAAATGATGGAGGATGTTCCTTTGGTGTCCTGTTCTGTAGAGGTGTACTGTGTGTGTTCAGTAGCATTCTATGGAGCTATAGCATTCTGCGGTTGGTCTGTGGAGTTCTGCAGTTCTAGCTGCCTTACATGCCCATGTCACTGGTTTTTTCATTGGTTCTGACTCAATTTTGGGCAACTGGCTATTTCAAATTTGCATAAACACATGAAAATGTATGCAAATTAACAATGTCCAGTTTTTGTCTCTGGGAGAGAGGTGGCAAAGGCAACCCTACTTCTCCTATTGCAAAGCACCCAGAGCCAAAGCAGTGACTGACTGGCAGTGGAAGTGTCAGCACTTGTGGCTGGGGTGGCTAGGTTATTGTGTGTAACATATCAATTTTTTTATTGATATGCTTTTTCTATAAATTATTTTGTTATATATTGTTTTAGTTAACTTTTTTTAAAGTGGCAGAAGATTAGCAGCAGCAGCTTTAAGTACATTTTCCTTATAGGCATGTCAGACTGGCCTCTGAACTCCAATTCCAAAAATCCACACAAAATGACACAGATATAAATGCAAATACTAAAACCACAAATGCAAACATAAACACAAATGCAAATACTTGACCCTGTGCACAGCCCTAATGAAACGACTGTAGCAATTATGAAACTTAATATTGTATTCAAATGTATACCAAACAGGTCAGATTCATCTGCAGTATATCACACTGATTACAACTGAAAAAGGAACTGTCCTTACAATCTTAAGAAACACACCCATGTTGCTAAAAAAACTCTAGTCACAATTTTTTCCCCGAGTCCTAGAAAAAGCATGCAAGTGCCTTTTTCAGCCAGTAGAGACAGAGCTGGCCAATTTACAGGGCCCAGGGCGAAGATAAAATGCAGGGTGGGGCCCCGGGCCCCTGGTGACCCCACCCCCACATCAGGAGTACTTTCTACAGGGCCCTAGAGGTGGTCATGTTTGGGATAGGGTGGCTAGATATGAACATTTTAGAGGACACTTATGAGAAATACAGGTTGCAGGGTTGCATTGGCGCCAACGCAGCCCTGCAACCTGTATTTCTCATAAGTGTCCTAAAATTTGCATATCTGGCCACCCTCATTTGGGGCCCCGTTGGGACATAGTGGGACCCTTGTATCATGCCCTGGGGAAACTGGGGGGCACTGTATGCCCCTCTAAAGAGTGGCAATCAGGGCAGTCACCCCAGGTCACCCTGTGGAAAGGCTGGCCCTGAGTAAAGAAGCAGTTAAATGCAATAGTCGAGCCATACAGATCCCTGAGGCGACAGTTGATTATATCAATGCACAGAAATTGAAGCAACTTGGACTTTACCTTCTTCTTAATAACACAGGGATAAAAATAAATGTTTTCTGACTGAAATATAAAAAACCAATAGGAAAAGGTCAGTCTCTGAAACAGAAAAGGAAACAATGGATTTGTTGGAGATGTAACATTAGTTGGCCAAATCACCTTATAAGTTAAAAAAAAAATAAAAAAAAATCCCACAACCCACTGCTTGATTACAGGAGAAGCGGCCAAGCTTGAGAGAGCAGGAAAGCAAAATACTCCCCGTTTTAAATTCAGCATGGAGGTTGTTTTTAAACTTTGCTAGTGCTGTGTACAATTCTTGAGCAGGACTGTCAGGCCCTAGAAGCACATTTCCTGGAGCAGTTTGCAAGCTTGATTTATAGGGTACTTTTTCTAGAGTTAAGTAAAAGCTGAGTCATAAGTCAGAACAATTATTTTTAAACGGTATAAGCATCACATAATTCACCCTCTGCAAATATCTTTTGCTTTTTTCTTGGCAGCAAGTAGAACTTGTAAGATGAACCAAAGAGGGCTAAAGGCAAATTAGATGCGCAATAAATGCACAAACACATTAGAGCATGTTTTCCATGTTGGTCCCAAGCAAGAGAAAGACAAGAGATTAAGACTGTGATCCACAAACCACTTATTACTCCCTGCAGGCTTCAATGGGATTAATCCAGAGTAGGTGGTTTGTGGATTGCAGCCTAAGTATGATAATTAAGACCAATCTGTTTTAGCGGGTTTGTGTAAAACTTTTGGAGCTTCATGATGCTCTTCTATGGGCAGGAATGAGAAGGTTAGAGTTAAACCTGGACTAAATAATGTTTTTAAATGGCGTAAGATTGAGCTCTGTCTGACTCCTGTCTGAAGAAGATTCCTGTGTGAAGCCTGAGAACTTGCATGCTTTCACCAACAGAAACTGTCCACTGAAAAATCATCATCATAAACTACTTTGTCTCTTGTCTCAGTTGTTCTTAGTCCACAGTGTTTCTGAGTTACCTTCATGGTAGCTCAGAACCTTAATGGTCTAAACGTTTAGTTTCCGGTGCGACTTTTCTAAAGCGGATTATTTAAATCCGCGAGCCCCGGTGCAACGTCTAAAGACGGCCTATGTCATAGTTTTGCTTTCCTTTCCTTGTTATAGGCCTGTCAAACCAGCAGAGTTTCACTGCACTTTTGCGCCAAAGTAATCCATACGCAGGGTCCCATGTTCATTGCCAATGTGGAAAACACAATTATGGGGAAAATGCAGTGGACACAGGTAAAAATACAAAAACATGCAAATATTAAATACCACAAATACAAAGCGAGATAACTACAAATACTTCATCCTATGCACAGCCCTAAAAAACACAGACGCTAAGGACTGGATTTAGGCTCCTGCTCCAAAGGGCCTGATTCTCAGAGGCTGGCACCACAAGACAGCTGTGTCTGATCTTTGAAAGATCAGAAACTTAAGGTCTCACATTCAGGTATGCAAAACTCGAGGCAGCCCCAATGAGGGCCTGATCCAATGTCCGTTGGGGAGGGGGAGGGGCTCTCTTTCTGTTCCATGGGATGGGGACCGAGCCCTGACATTTTGATCCCAAATGCCTTTGTTCATGAGCCAGTAGCCAATCTGCATGAGAGCCAGGACTAGTGTTCAGGAGCCCACGCTGCACCTGATGTGGGTGTGAGTAATGACTCTATGAGTAACCACACACTAGTCCAGTGATTCCCACATCTTGCAAGACCCCATTTTGAGACCTTGATCCCAGATAACAAAGACATGCAAAGTCTATTGAATAGCAGTCAGGATCACAATCTCATCCATAGATGGCATGACCCTATTTGGAGTCATGACCTACACAGTTTGGGAACTTTTGGTGCTTCACTGGAGTAATCCTTGCATTAATAAAGCTGAATGTTCCTAAAGGGGACCCACATCCTGACCTTTGCAAGTCCCATGATGCTCCCTATTTTGCTCTTCTTCTTCTCAAGGACTGTCAAGGGACAGGGGCTGTTGCCCTCTGCAAGCTCTGTAAAGCAGCATGAAAAGGGGGCAGAACCTGCAGAAGAAAACAATCCCTCTCATTGCCTGTGATTGGAAAGGGGAGGGCAGGATGGGGTATATGTTCGTGCTGCTGAAGTGCTCTTTAGTTGCACTGTTGGATTACATTAGACTCAGGCATTCCCAGGCTGATTCTGCCCTCTCATGTACACCATGTATTCATTATCCGCCCCTGTGTGCGGGAAAAATGCCACAATTCTGATATGGGAGCCTTTACGGGCTCATTCACACAAAATTCTTTTAGCGTGGGCAGTGGCACAAACCCACATTCTGAGTGTTGTGTGAAATCCTTACCACTTCCTGAGCAAATCATCAATCCCTTGTCCTCTACCACCTGATGGAAGAGGTGGGCCGTCAACAGGACTGGCCCTACCATGGGAGGGATCCGGGATGGGGGCAGGAAAAGGATTGGAAGGGTGGGAGGCAAGAGCTTGAGCTGGAGTGGCACTGCAAGGGGGATGGGGTGACCGGCACTTGCTCCGCGAGGCCTCGTGTTTGCAGCTGACGAAGGGCCGTGCAGGGCAAGTGTTGTTTCCCACAGCCCACCCCTCCAGTACTGCTGTGGTGGGGTGCAGTGGCTCCAGCTGGGAGTCCCAAGGAGGAGGAGTGCTACCATCACCCCAGTCCCCCACTCCAGAATCTGCAACAGTGGGTGAAAACAAATAAGACAGGAGCGAGCTGGATCCCCTGGGCACCCTGGGGAGGGCTACTGCAGTCGCCATATTTTGGGCTGGCAGGGTGAGCAGTTAAAATGAGCAGCCTCTCCTGGGGAAACTGGGTGAGCGGGGGTCTGCCGCCACAAGTCCTTCCACACCATGGGCCAGCCGAGGAGCCGTCCACATGAGGCCTGCTGCACAGCAGGATTGGTGGTAAAGCTTTGGAGTTTAGTCTCTTCAGCTTAGTCTCCTCCCAGGAAGAGCTGCTGTTAAACAGCTGATCGGGGGGGTGTGTACTCACCCTGGCCACCAAGCAGCTGATTGGAGGGGGCCGAGGCGCTCTCTCTCCCCATCAATCGTTTGGTGGCCTGCATGCTCCCCCCCCGATCAGCTGTTTGGTAGCCAGAGTGAGTGCGCTCCTCCAGGTCTGATCCTCAGATCCTGTGTAGGTGCCAGGGCTGGGTGGGGCCTAACAAATGGGAAGCTACATGTTAGACTAGATTAGCCCGGCTGGGTGAGCCTTAGCCTGCCCAACCTCACGCAGAGGCCACGTCCAGTAGTAGCAGGCTCCCCACCCGCCTGCCCCGTATTTGGTGTGAGTGAACAGCTGGCGGCCACTGAACTGACGAGCAGGTGACTTGCGGGCTACTGTCTTGTTTGTTTTCACCCAGTAGCTGTAAAGCTGCCACCGCCAGACCACTACCACCAGAGCTCAGAAGCTCCTCAGGCCGGAGACTGGGACCCAGCACTGGGAGTTTTAAAGGCAGCAGCAGTACAGCAGGTTTCTGGAATGTGTGTGAGAGTGGGGGCAATGGTGGTGCTGTTCTTACTCCTCCTGTGTGGGACTCCAAGAATACGGTCATCGTAAAAACTACATTGGGGGACCTGGTCATGTACAAGTGTTTTCTCGCATTCCTACATGCGCTAATTCCTATGAGAATAGAACTGCGATTGCCATCACTGAAGTCTCCCCACATCCAGGTAATGCATGAAAGTACATCTGAAAGAGTAATAAATGTGGAGTCCAGTCAAATTCAACTTCTCTGGGTGCTCTAGAAATAGCACTGCCCACCCACTTCAGCCACTTAACAAGCGTTTCTCCTTTATGTCTATTCAGCAAACATGCATCTCACCACCTGTTTCACGCACGTTTGTGGAGCTCAACACATCTGTGCACATCCCACACATTAGAAGCTAACACATACCAGCTGTTATTTCTCATAGAGTGCACCACCTTGTCATATGCTGTTGGTCATCTGGGGCACCATAGAAACACAGGTTGCCATTCACAAGCTACTTACTCCAAGGGAACTGTAGTAAGTGTTTTGTAGATCATGACATGCAGTTTTGAGAAGGGAAGGGATGTCATGGAGACATTCTTATTTCCCCATGGACCTACAGGGTGTGTCTTGAATGTTCATGACTCCACTTAAAAGGACACGCCCAAGTCCATTGGGTGGCTGGGACAACAATCAATAGCATAAATATTTGTTCTACCAGCTACACGCCTGTGACAGTATCACAGAATTCAACATCCAAAGGATTAACCCGGGTTTAACCCACATTCAGTATTCCATCTAAAAACACCTTTCTCTCACTTTCTCCTTTGCTGTCCCCAGTGTGTGAGAGCCTGAGGAAAAGCAAGCTAGAAACCAAAGGTCCCAAACTTTTTGCCTGTGTGACCCATATTGAGACATAAGTATATATAATCCCATGATTCCTAGATAGTAACAGAGACAATGCAATAGGAGTCCTCTAAACATCTTTGCCCCTTCTCCCTTGCTGCTCCATATACCTAGAACTCGCTCCCAGTCCGCCCTTGCTCTGCTCCTTCCCTCCCAACTTTCAAATCCCTCCTGAAAACCCACCTCTTCGGTCAGGCCTTTCCTAACTCGTCATAACTGAAACTGCGTCCTTTCCCCCTCGCTCAGAATCTAGTTCCCTGTAACTAAGGGTGAAAACAGACATGACGCTAACCACCCTTTAACCACCCTTGGTGGTCATTTATGCATGTTTCAGGGCTGCATAGGGCACCAACGCAGTCCTGCAACATGCATAAATAACCACCAAGGGTGGTTAGCGTCATGTCTATTTTCACCCTAAATGAAGCACGTGAGCCTGCAACTTCTCCAGCTTATGAATATACTCTTGTCTCTCCCAATGTTCGCCTCTCCCTTGTCTCCTCCTCCCTTGCCTCTTAGATTGTAAGCCCCTTTAGGGGTTGGGACCTGTCCATAACCATTGATTGTACAGTGCCAGGTACATTGCTTGTGCTATATAAAGAATAATAATAATTAATAATATCAATCAGGTAGGGGCCTTATCAGCAAACTGGTTTCCCAATTATAGGGTGTTTTTAGACAAGTGCTTCCCCACCCATTACCCACCCACTATGCATGTTGCAGGGCTGCATAAGGAGCCAATGTGGCCATGCAACATGCATGATGAGTGGGTGATGGGTAGGGAGGCGCTGGTGTAAAAACACCCATAGTTTGGGACCCTCTGCTAAACAGGGATGTATACCACAAATAAACTTCAAGCAATGCAACAGTTTCTAGCGCTACAGGTTGCCCTGATTCATGGGTCACATGGGTGTAAATCCCTAGAGGGCCAGAAACAATAGTCCAAGGGCCTAGTGAGATCATGTTTCTTCAGATGTTTTAACACCTAAGGATGTTTTTAGACAAGTGCCTCCCCACCCCATCACGCATGTTGCAGGGCCCCATTGGCGCCCTATGCAGTCCTGCAACATGCGTGATAACTGGGGAGGCGCTTGTCTAAAAACACCCACAAAGAGTAGTGCGACTCCCACTGAAAAGCTGGGATGAAACCCAGTAATTGCCAAACCTTCAAGACTTCCACTGAATCCCCTGGGAACACGGTGTATGGTCTTGAGGATTTTATCTTGCCTGCTTGATAGCTCTCCTAATCTTTTCTAGGATGGATACAGTACTGTGTGCTATTTATTTCTATTGTAGTCTAGCGAGAGTGTGACTGACTGCCATGCTGGTCCCAAATGTAGGAGACAGAGGGTGTTAACAAACAAGACAATAATCTGCTGGAGTCTAGGTTCAGTCTATGCAGCCTCAACACACATTTAGCATGTAGAGTCTAAAAAATGGGCAGCTCCCCCTCACCCCTGCTCACAGGTTTAGCGTGATAGACCTAATACGCACTGCACTCTGCCCATCAACCCGTGCCCTGCCCAGTATCCCACTCCCTGTCATGACTCACAGCTGCACTGAACCAGGAGAAGAAAATGCCCCAGCTGTTTCTTTCTTCCAGGATATCCCTCCGGGAGGCGTTCCAGCCCCTGCTATCCCCACCCACACAAGGAGGTCCATACCTGGGTTTATACCTGCCAGCACTTGGTGGCTGGAAACAACCAAGCACATAACCCTGAGTTTGTTGAGCAAATTGCATACTTTATTGAGTGCCTATAGAAAAAATAAATGAAAGTAAAAACTGAAAGTGAAAGTAATCAGTCTTTGCATGAGCAATCAGTCTCAACCCAGTTTCTCGCATCCACGGCTCACAGCAATGTACTGGCAGGTAGCAGTACACATTTTTATTGGGATCTTGCCCACCGTGAGGTTGGAATTCCTTTCCGGTTGGCATAAAACTCCCAGTCAAATATGTGCCTCTTGTATCCCCTTTTTAGTACCTTCTGCATTACCCTACAGTTGGGGTGGAAAATATCCCCGCTTGCCAGGGCACCCTGCACTTCTCTGCTTGCCCAAACCTCTTATAGGGCAAGAAGCTCTCCATCAGCTGGTTCACATTCCCTGTACCCCAACTCACTTGTTTGCCCTGAGATTCGGCTCCACTATTCAGTCGAGGCACTCCCAGTGGCCTCACTGGTATCCTCTCATTGTCACCAGGGCAGCGATGAGGAAAAACAGCAGAGAAGGTCCAGCCTCCGTTCGTGACTTCCTTACATCTGGCAGTGCACAAATGTCCAGAAAATTTGCAGTCTCAATCACATCTACTTAATCGGACAATAAAAAGAACATCTGTCCCCTCACTTCTAAAGACAGCTGGCAGAAAGGTGACATGGTCACACAGTGAGGAATAGAACATAGGACACTTGGAGCAGCTGCCCCAAAGCAGAACTACTGTGCTGCAATGTCAGTGCCTAATAAGGGTCTAACGAACAGCTAGTTATCTAAGTGAGTAATGTGTAAAGTTCTTTTCTGTGTCTGTCTTAAAAAGGAGGTACCAGCAGTTGTCCATATACTCAGGTGGGAGAGCTTCAAAAAGGAAATTGGAAGGTCAATGGTTGAAGCCACTGTGAGTACAGCCCTTAGTAGACATAAGAGAATCTATCATGCAGGAATAAGGGCCTATGTTATTGCTTTAAAAAGGTTAATTATGTAGCAAATCACACCTTCAGCTCGGGTGGCCATACCTCCCCCTTAAAAGAGGACACTTATGAAGAATACATGTTGCAGCCCTACACCATGTATATTTCATAAGCGTCCTCTTTTAAGGGGGAGGAATGGCCAACCTACCGTCAGCCTATCAACATCCAGCTATCAATCATCCTTTCCCAGCTCTAGTACCAGAGCTACAGGAAGGAGGACTGGCTATTGTTTTTAATTCTGCCACCGAACCAGGAGAAGAAAACTACGTATTGCCCACCACGCTAGATCACCATTTGTAAAGAAGGATCCTGCATCAGTAATAGCAATGTGGCTGGGTGGTTAAGCTTTGTAGCTGTTATGTTAGAGGTCCTGGATTCTAGTCTGCCCTACACCATTGTGCCTTCTCTCTGGTAGCTATTAAAAAAACCAAACACTGAACTTAGAAACTAGGAATGGGTAGGGAGATGCAGAAGAACCCCCAAGAACCACCAGTCTTGTCCCACTCCTGACCTGGTGGGTGCTGAGCCTCCCACATTTTTGCATGGGATAAGCAGGTGTTTGGATGCTCCCCACCCTGCAGTCAGTGTAACGAGTGCTGGAGAAGGAGGGCTGAATGGAGCTGGGGAGGGGCAAAAATTGCTGGCATAGCTGCCCCTCTGCCTCAGCTGTTCCTTCCCCACTCCTACACATAATGGTTGTGGGCACCCAACTAACCAACCACTACAAGGATGAAAAACATGGAAGGTGCAGCCCCCACCGGGCTTCCTAAGAGCGCCCCCTACCGGATCAGCACTGCAGTGCTTCCCTTTACTCCTCACTGACTGGCTTGGGCATCCAGGGGTGAGCTGTTCAGTCAGTGGGAGCAGCTATGGAGGAGAAAGTGTTGAGATCCTTGGGTACCCCACTCTCATTACATCCCTCACCTGCACTGAACAGGCTGGTAAAAATAATAATTGGTGTTTAATTATAGCAGAGACGGCATGCACTGCCAGTGGTGCAGCATAGGAATATTCTGAGCCCAAGTGCACTAATCACTTCCCTGTGTGACAGCTCCAGCCCCTCCCCCAACTGTTCCTTGATGTATCTTTTACTAAATACATACTTCTGTGCTCATAGGTTTTTCAGATTAAATTTCAATTAAAAGCTTCCTTTAAAGTAGGGAAAGATCATTTTCTTTATTGAGGATTAAGAAGACAAGAAGTCTGAACAGTACATGTGCAACATCGATAATCGGACCTGTACAGGTGACTGTTGTCATCAGTCTCATTTATAGATTTTGAGGCACAAAAACACTGACTTGCTCTGGGCCAACTACGATTTAAGCTCTGGTCTCCCAGTTCATCACATTACCTACCAAGCCCCATAGTCCAAGTAATGACTATGTAAATCATGGCAATGGTTTCCCGTTGTCTTGGTATCCCTTTAATTACTTTCCATGCCAATCTGCTGAGTTAACAAGTGAATAGATCCATATTAGTTTTCCAGCAGACAGTCTTGCAAGCTCTGCCTGGTGTCCAAGGTGGGTTCTCACTGGCTCATACATCACCACTAATAAAGAATGTGCAACTGGAACATAGGGCTGGTTTACCCTTAGCTTTTGTATCAGCAAATTCCCCTGAAACAGCACACAAACTGCAAGCGTAAACACTCAGTTTCGTCCTGCCTAGGACATAATTTTTGCCAGTTTACAGCACGATTCTCAGAGTGCTTTGCACTGGTACTAGTCTGTAGGAACAACACAAGTCCTATTAAAGCGAATGGGGCCTGTCTCAGCTTTAAACGGCTTGAGGATTGTGCTGCCAGGTTGTGCACATACTGAAGGTCGCCTGGCCAAATGTTGGACTGGAATCTGAAACACCCTTCTGGAACCTACTGCATCTAAAACACCAACACACACAGGAGTATAAATGTGCAAGCTCAAGGCCAATTAGGCTGTGCCTTTTTAATTGAAATCAGCACATTAACATGCTGGTAAACGAGATAACAATTCCATCTCAGAAGCCAGACTAGAACACAGCTCACTGGCCCAGCGACCTGTTGGTTCTCCTGCTCTAACAAGGGCAAAGATAGACAAACCTTTTGTTAGCCAGCAAAATAAGCAGATGTGGTTTTGCATAAACACAGGGAGAAGGGATACAGGAATGGCTCGCACTACTCAGAGCAGAACTGCACTTTAATACTGAGCGCCAGGTCCACAGCTGGCGCGATACAAATGCTTATAATAATAAATAATAATAACAACAACAACAACTGAAAGGACAAAGGGGGCGGGGCAGATTTTCAGTTGTGTAAGTCAATATGCTAAGGATCTGGCCCAAAATATTAACACTAGAGAGAGACATTAAATACCCCCAAACAGTCTCTTAACTGCTTGGGTGCCATGGAAGCTATTCAGCACAGACATAAACTTCCTTTTTTACATTATTATTTTTTAAGTTATTGTCCCCTACATACAATCCTGTGATGTTTCCTGGTTCATAAAAACACATCCCCAGGTATGGCATCACTTGATATATTCCCCATTCATCTCCAGATTTGCAATAAGAAAAAATACGTGCCACCATAGCAGTCTCTTTCTCGCTGCTTTCAAGAGCAGAGACTGGACACTAAAATTTGACTGTTCACTTTAATCCCTAGCAGAGCTCCCTCCAGGTCACTAGGGACCTAGCACATGCTGCTGGACCCTGATCTGTGGGTTAACAGAGGGGCTGTCAAAACAGAGACAGAACCAGAGCCACATTAATTAAAATAGACTAAATATGTTTGCATAGAGTGTTTCTATGCTGAGTGCATCTCTGGGGTCAGTTCTACAGTTTCTAGTTTATGAGATTTCAATAAGAGTCTCACAGTTTTAGGGTTTATTCTTAATTATTCTACTGCTGAACCCGCAAGAATCTCAGCTTTCATTTTTCAAAGTAAGCTTTGAACCTTCATGGACCCTTTTTACATGGACAGGGGTGGGTGCGTGGGAGACGGGTGTTCTGGCGCGGTGGGTGGAGGTGTGTGTGTGTCCCTTTACACGGACATCCACCCACGGGGCCTGCTCCGGTTTTCTGGAGGGTTCCATGGGTGGAGGTGGGTGTTGCACAGGAGCACGCACGCACCCTCACCCATCCTGCTTGGTGTTCACACAATGAACACTGAGCGAACCCCCATCCCCACACCCATCGCTAGCTGTTTACACAGATGCTGCGCCCTCCTGCACACCCGCCTGAACACCGAGTGGTTGGGGGGGGGGGGGGGGGCTGGAGTATGCCGGGAAGCGAGTGAGCGGGCAGTAATGTGCAGATATGGTCCGCATGGCCCCACCCTACATACTATGGAGTGCAGCCCACCTGGAAAAGCTTCAGCCCTGGACTGGAGTAAGGTAGAGTGGGCCATCATACATGACAGNTTAAAGGAAACTAAAATTTAGCCATTTGTAATTTTTAAGCCAATCCTGTGATTTTGTTGGGATATTTTAACAATCCTGAGGAGCTGCTCCTATTACTGCACCACGCTGACTAAATCCTGCGACTAATATTCTGACATTGCAGCACCATGCATTACCATTAAAAGTGAACTGCAGAGCTGGGAGGGAAACTCAAGTAACTAAAATAGCCTGTAGGTTAATATGTACAGGCCTCAATTCTTCATTTGTAATCCCGCTTTCATGCAGAAATCATTGGTGTTTCAATGAGATAAGGAGGGGGAAATCAGGCCCAGAATATTTAAATTATGCTAGCTGATTTTACAAATATCATTCACACATAAAAATGGTTAATTGTGGGTTAAGGTTGTTGCCTTGCCCTCTCTTCCCGGTTTCAAATACTAAGGGTAAAACAAACGTGATGCTGGCCCGCTGTAGTCTGGGATCGCCCGCACGTGTGGTCCCACGCCACCAGATGTGGGCCTGCTACTGGCAGGTAGCCGGCTGGCCCAGGATGTGCCCTAGGCCTGCTCCCTGGTGTCCATCCCAGGCCATGGACCCCACCCACACAGGCCAACATGTTTGTTCGCTCTGCCGTCCCGCGCCTCAGGGCAGGAGCTGCCATAGCGAGGGGTGGATCTGGCTGCCCACACATTTGTTGCAGGCCCTTCTACCTGCATCACACGGGCAGTGCAACAGCACTCTCAGCAACAGGCACGTTTGTTCCATGCCGCTCGCCAACCCGGAGAGCGGGGGTGGCTTTCCACCCAGGGCCAGACCCCACCGCCTGCACATTCATTTTTATCCTAACATACCAAGGGTGCAGTCCTGACTCTGTTGAAGTCAATGGAAAAACTATGGTCTTCAAATGGAGTCAGGATCGCGCCCCCAAGACTGCAAACGCACTAGAGATATGATGGAAGAAATCTGCCACTGTATTGCAACCTCTTCTGCCTCTAGTCTCCCTGTAAACAATCTCCTGCCACTTTACACTCCACATACAGTCTATGGGCATTTTCAAACAAGACACTCTCCACCCACTGCGCACTCACTATACATGTTGCAGGGCTGCAGTGTTGCCCTATGGGTGCCCTGCAACATGTGTAGTTAGTGGGAGGTGGGTGGGGAGTCTCTTGTCTGAAAATGCCCTATATTTAAACAACAAAAAGGTTTTAGTTCCTATGCTTGGGTAGAAATACCTTCTAAAATGTGAAGAAAGTGTAACTGCTGCAGAGATAGCTGCCGTCTTAAAAGAACACTGAATTTTAACTGTCTCATTCATTTCCACGGGTGCTTGATCTCAGATGCTGCTGGTGATACTTTATATGTTAACATTGGGTGGAGTCAAACTACAGGATAGCCCACATTAGCCTTCACCAGGTGCGTTCCTGCATGCCCGTCTACTGGTGTCCACCACGTGGCCTCCATGTGGTTACCCCAGAGCCTCCACTCATTGTCCAGGGACATCACAAGCCCATCGTGTGGGCAAGTCAGGGCTAATAGGTGCCCACGTGTCCACATCTTGTCAAGTAGGTTCACCCGCAGTCTTGCCAGCGCCCAGGTCTACCAGCACACAAAGTCTCACCTAGTGCACACAGGGACGTGAGAGGTGGGAGTGGTAGCAATCTCCCTCCCCTGAAGCCGCCTTTGAGCTGAGCTGAGGGGAGCTAGAGCTCTCCCTCCCCCCGTGTCAGCTGAGAAGTGAGCCAGTGATCTCCCTCCTTGCAGTTTCCCTCCCTTGTGGCTGCATCTCAGCTGAGAGATGGGGAAGAAGGAGACTGCAGGGGGAGTAAGATCTCTAGTTGAGAGGCAGACTCAGGAGGAAGATTGCTAGTGCCACTGGTGAAAGCTGCTGCAAGCACAAGAAAACATTAGTCTGGATGCGCAAACATGAATCGGGGGCTGCATGGACTCCAGCAGGCTATCGTCTTGCTTGATTCCACCCATTGTTGACTATTTCAGTACCCATCAAATTATGTCAAAAGGAGAGGAAGTACCATAGTACAAAGGTCCACATGATCTGTTCTGAATAAGGGCTCATTTTAGGTAGGGGATGAAGGTCTGCATGGTGGTGCTAAGAGGGATGCAATTGTTTTCATTTTCATAATAATGGAGTGTGCCGTTTTCAAAAGTTTGAGAAGCAGTGGTGTAGGGACAGGGTGTTAAATGAGCAAGGTGGTGGAGTGGTGTTGGTGGCTGCTGAGTGACACTGCCACAGAGCACCCACTCAGGCACAGTGCATGGGTAGGGATTCAAACAGGCAGCTCCCAACATGGCTACCCCAGTCACAGAGGTAAGCCTCCATGCACCCCCTCTGCCATGGACTATGGAGGAGGGGGAAGCTCACCAGGCTGGCCTCGGCAACTGACATGTCCCCGGCATGAGCACCAGGGAACCCGGGCTTCCCAGCGCTCCTGGCCAGTTCTTGAGATTTGCAAAGGCCGTGTCCCCCACCCACAGTGTTTGTGAGCAGCGAACTGGTCTGCTGGAGTGGCTGGCTGCCCCGGTTCATACGAGCAGGGGTTCTGGGCCCACCCATTGCCATGGAGCTGTTTGGCTTGCCCCGCATGGAGTACTCTGGCTTTCCTAGCAGTGCTCCGTGCGTGGCCATGAGTGGGTGCTCCGAGGCTCACAGGAGTGTGCATCCCCCATTCCACCTTCAGGCGGGCGGTGGGCTCTGTGGCTCCTGGGTGGCCATGCAGGGTAACGACTCCCCTAAAAACACCCATAATGGGCAGATCTGAATGTTTTGTTGAGCAGTTTTTCTTTTAAATTTCATATATTCCTGTGGATGAAAGCCCATCTTCACTACAGCTACAAAATTCCTTGAAAGTGTGGCTATATGAATTTGGACCTCAGTAATTTGCTCATGTGTTTATTCTGGAAGGAACCTTTGAGTATTCAATATCTATTTTTAAAAAATATATACAAATGAAAAAGCAAGTAAAACCATTTTGTCAAAAGCATATAGTAGGATTCCTGGACATTGGTCTGGGTAATAAAAATATCCAATGCTGTAATGGAAAGGATTTTAAAGTGAAGCAACTTTTCCTTTCACCTCAGAATTACTAATGTTTTCCCTAAGGGCATGTTACCTGAAGGTTACTTGAACCTTCCTATGAGAAATCTGGTGCTAGTTAGTGTTGGAGACAAGGGTTCTGGGCTAGAACCTAAAACAGATACTGCTGAGAGAAATCTGGGGCCCGCCCAATACATCATGTTGACTGGGGATTCCTGAAAGCTCCACACTCTTATTTTTAAAACAATTTCTGGAGGACACCAAGGGGGCGTGGGGGGTGGAGGAAAGAGTTGTCACACCCTGGTTAGATGGGATTGTGAAACCAAGTGATATCTGATATACTGTGCATGTCTTTGGGGTCACTGGGTAATATTTAAAATAGGGTCACAGGCAAAAAGCTTGGGAACCACAGTTTACGTTATCCACATAGCATAGGCATTGCTTGCAAGTATTATTTTACTTTTCACATTCTCATGTAAATTTCTTTTAAAACATTTTCTTACTCCTCTGTCCGTAACCTTCAGAACAGCTGTCCTGCCCCACTCCCCTCCCCTCCCCCACCCTCTAGCCAGCAGCAAAATGTGATCCAGCTATGCAATTCCTAGCTTTTAAGTTTCAGTTGGCACAACAGTGATCATCCGCTCCGCTATATCACCTGTAGAGCACAGGCCATTGCATTCCAGTTATTGCTACAGCATACCCGTTAACTCCTGCATGGCTAAAGCATGCCTGCTGGAAGGTGGAGGGGATTTGAAGTGAGAGGAAACCCACCTCTCTTCTGGCAGTCGGTTACAATAGTTAATCAGACTCCCTGCTGCCTGATGTGAACGTCTCCACTAGCTCTGTTGACATTTCTTATCCCGGCAACAGCAGTGCTAAAGCGGCAGCCTCTCTCCTGGAAGTCCAGGAGCATCATACAATAGCGCTTTCCCTTGCGTTTAGTTCCAAGGAGTCAAGCATGTCACACTTTTTGGGTGCCACTTTAATTCCCCAACCCTCTCCACTTATTATTACAGTTTCTCACTATACTACAGACCCCGGGCTTTCTCCAAAAAGTATGTCTCACAATTCACCCCACTCCCCTCCCACATTTTTAACGCCAGTAACGTAGAACTTCATTTATTATAGGCGCAGAATTCCTTTTTGGTTTCGAAGCAGAGGAGCGTGATTGGAAAAGGAGGAAAGGAATAACAAGACATGATTGCGATGTCAAATTACGACCATGCCCTCTCCCCCTCATCACAAAGCCACAACTTTGCTATCTTCCCCCATACTTTAAGCGCAGTCTCCACCCCATTGTTACTTAGTGGAGGATGCAAAGCTGGTCCCCTCAAGAGAGGGGGGTGGGTGAGGGGTAGGCAGAAAGATGCCAGCCCTGCCGGTGTCCCCAACTCACAGAGCCACTTCAAAGCAGGCAGCGGGACCCCCCTCTTGGTAGGGCTGAGTCCCGGGGCTCTCTACCCCCCCCCCCCC
>QEPC01006122.1:1058896-1101576 GCA_003113815.1 Sphenodon punctatus | reverse complement strand
GGGGGGTGTTAGGCTGGTTGGGGATTTTTTTATACCTCCCGTTTATTTTAAAAGTTGTTTTAATGTTATTGTTTTATATTGCTTGCCGCCCAGAGCTGCCTGTGGCAGGATGAAATGCCGAATAATAATAAAATAAAGGAGTTCTTCACTCCCTACCCCTAGAGATCTCATCCCGATTGGCTTGACTAATGGCCATTTATGGACCTGTTCTCCAAGATCTTATCTGATCTTTCCATACTGATGCGGTTGGCTTTCACGACATCCCCTGGCAATGAGTTCCGTAAGTCGATGGAACCAAGGCACTAGATGATCCTTGAATCAATTCCAATTCTAAAATACCAAGATTGAGTGAAAAACTGCTTCCTTTGATTTGTCTGAAGTCTGCCTCATTCCTCTGAGCTCACTCTTTAGGGCTTGAGAACAGCGTACCGGATCCATGGGCCAGATCCAGGAATTTGCTCCTCTGCCAAACAGGAGACCCATCCCACCTACTTTGTTGCCTAAAGAACTGTTCTGCTTGGCCTCTGATTGAGAGGATAGGTAGGGTGGGTTGGGAGGGTTTGGTTAAGGGATAGGATTGGTTTTTATGTATTTTAAAAAGTTTTATTGTGGTTGTGAGCCATCCCGAGCCGCTGTACAGGAGGGGCGGGGTATCAAATTTAATAAATAAATAAAGTCAAAGTAAAGTGAGCATCCAGTAAGACACAGTAAAATTTTCCTTCTATAAAGAAAACATTTCAGAGTGAGGATTACTACAATTTGGTGCTACTGAAAAGTCATTTTTCAGTTTTGAATTTTTTCCCCCTTTTCAGCTCTAACTACTCATGCAAGTCCACTAGGAACTATTACTCAGAGATAGAGGGGAGAAGAGTCTATGAATTTTACTGATCTTTATGATGGAGCTGCAACTGGGAGCTTGTATTTACTAACAACGGTGAAATAATATAATATGTCATATCCAGGACAACAGCGAGGGGGCGCTGTGTGAGGGACGCTAAGGGATAAATGGTGGGGCTGATGGGTGTGCGCGCATGCTATGCAAATAATTATGCAAATTAAGCTCCACACCAAGACTTCACACATGGCCCTGCACCCTGCTCATCTTTGCTCCCTTACCCTAAACGTAGTTTTTCAGCGCTTGGGGGTAGGAACTGGATCCAGGGGCCTGATTGAGGAACTGGAAAGAGACCACAAAAGCTTGCCGAGGGCCGCATTTGGCCCCTAGGCCAAAGGCTCTTCTCCCCTCCCCCGGATTTAGAGGGTATCAGTAAAAGTTTCAAGTATTTGCCACCAACCTGCCAGCTGAGCTGTTAGAGCCTGAAATGGCAGTTTTCTGAATGTGTCCATTAGAGGTTGTACTTTCCTGATGCTAACAAGCTCGTGTTTGCCATAATCCAACTCGTATACAGATACCAATCCATTTGTCAAAATTCCTTTTACTAGCACTCTGTACCACCTTATGTAAAAAAAAAAAAAGGGGGGGGGACAGGATTCAGACAAAGTGCAACAACCAGAAAGTGTTCAAGCCTAGAAACAACTCCCCCCAAAAGAAAACATTAATGTACATTTGTCTATTAAAAATAACTTTCAAAATTAAGTTTGTTCAGAGTTCATCTTATGGTGTGGGCTTGTACCTTGGGTTCATAAACATTCAACCCAACCCTCTTTAAACAGCCAGGTGTTCTGACCCACAGGATATTTTTCCAGAAGTACTAAGGGCTTGACACACTGGCAGCCTGGCAAGAGAGAGGAAAGAAAGGGAGGAGGAAGTAGTCAGACAAAGCAACACTGCCTCCAGAAAAAGGAATTTTAGCTATGATGTAAGATTACACTTAAGAGCTTCTAGCCTGGGTGCAGAAACCCAGGCTGATCAACTTAAAAACAAACAAACAAATTGTTCCAGGAATGTGATGCTGTGGCAGATTGCTACCAAGAACCACCAACATGATTTTAATGCTGCAACTCAAAACTGTACAATTGCAAGCAAGTTTTAAAATGGATACTAAGTCTAAATCCATAATGAAGATGATTAAGTATACTCAGAAAAGGCCACAGGAGGAGGATAATCCTGAACATCTGGACTGGGATGGCATGCACCAATATAAATTTAGCCCCTGGTGTCTTTGAACTCATTTGTTATGAATAGCTTTGGAAGTTACAATAAGGCCTCAAATCCATTGATCACCATTCTTCATTTAGTCAATTTGTGTTGTGGCAACATGGTAGCTAGGTATCTGGGCCACACTGTACCTGGTACCTGTACATAAGACTGCCCTCGTCCCAAAGAACTCCAAGGCTGCTTGCCCACGTTCAGTAAGGGGCATGAACACACAAGTTTAACTCACGTTGGTGAGGTCACACAAAAACCCTGATTGCGGGTACGTAGCAGAATGGTTATTTTTCCATTCTCCTGTTAAATTCAATAAGTCACTACAGGGCTGGATTTGAGCCTTGTAGCGAGTTACTGAATTTAACGGGAGAATGGAAAAACAACACTAAAAATCCTATGCCCACGATTGGGGGTTTCATATGATCACATCAACGCGAGTTAAACTCACATTAATCCCTGCCCCTTCCTGAAAGTGGGCAGTCTTAGTCTATTGGAGCGGTGACAGACAAATGGATAAAAAGGTGGTAAAGTAAGGTAGTAACATCGTTAGAAGTATAAAAAAGCAGTAGTCCCAGCACGCCAGATGCCAAGCCAAGGACAAGCTTTCAGAAGTCATTACAGAATCAAGTTTTAAAGGCGACTGAGACCAATATGGTGGATTTGCTTTTTTTTTTTTTTTTTTTTTAAAAAGGACAACTGGGTCATTTACCTTGTGAATTGTCCTATGTAATTCGAAGGATAGGCATTTGTCACCAGGGGGAGCGATTTCCATAGTGTCCAGTAGGAGGCAACAAACAAGCTTTCTGGGCATGATCAAGGGGGATTGCTCCCTTCATCCCCAGTTGTCTTTGATCCGTACTTTATAATACAAACTCAGGAACAAAAAAGAAATAAGCCCTCTAACTTAGAGTCTCACTAACTGGAAGAAACTCCTGAAGCTAGTATACAAACATTTTTTTAAATCTCTCTTGCCAGAAGACTCCAAAATGAGTCCTGTGTTTCCCTTTTGCTTTTGTGTTGTTTTTTTTTTAAAAAAATATATGGGTGGGCCAAATGCCCAGCCTTCAAATTACATAGGACAAATCACAAGGAAAGTGACCCAATTTTCCTTTCTATTAATTCTTCAGGCCGGGCATTAGTAACCGTGGGGAAGTAACAAAGCAGTATTCCCCTATCTGTGGTGAGGGACAAATAAGATAAAAAAATATGTAGAAAGCTCTTAATGGTTAAGGTCTTGCTCAACTCCAGAGACCTACAGGCTAGTCCTGAATCTCCTGAAGGACTCACCTACTGAAGGCCGTTTCTGCTGAGTCCAATAAGTCAATTTTATAATGCCTGGTTAAAGTGTGGATTTGACCAGATAGGTAACTTGCAAATTCCACAGTATGGGGCCCTAGACCTGAATGCCCATACCCCTAGTAGAATGCGGAAGGACCCTCTGAGGGGGAGATAGATCAGTTGCCCTGTAGGCCTCTGTAATGCATGCAGAGACCCACTTAGCAATGATGTGCTTAGAGGCCTTCAACCCCATTTTGTGTGGATCGTAGCAGATAAAAGAGGGCAGAAAAGTTCCTGAAGAGCTCAGTTCTTTTCAAATACACCTTAAGAGCTCTACGCACATCCAGAGTTTCTTGAGCTGATATCTAGGTCTAAGGCAGAAAAGTGGCAAAAATCATCTCCTGTTCTCTATGAAAGCATTTTAATTTGGGGCACAAATGAAGGGTCCAAACGGAGGACCACAGACTGCTTTTTAGAGGTGTACAAGGCTAGGTCCATGGACAAAGCCCCCCAGCCCCGACACCCTTCGTGCATAGGTGATGGCTATGGGAAAAGCCAACTTGATAGAAATAAAATAAAGGGATATCTCAGCAAGGGGGCTTTGTGAGGGCTTTAAGAACCACGTTCAGGTGGGAAACCGGTGCACTACTGGGGGAGAAGTCAGACATGCTGCTTTAAGTAATTGTATGGCATGGAGGACAAGAGGATACTCTCAAGTCCCCCATAATCCCCAGGGTACTATCCAGGGCAGAAACCCGACGGGATAGTGTATTTGGTCTCAGTCCCTTATCTGAGCCCTCTTGTAAAGATTGCAAGCTCTCTCCTATTCTGGATCTTTTCAGGTCTGTCTGGTCTGGCACCAGTGCACGAAAATCTTCCACATGCACTGGTAAATTCATTTTGTGGACTGTCTCTTAGAGGCCCTAAGGGTCTTTAGTACTGTCTCTGAATAACCCAAGTCCCTAGGAGCTAGAGCTTCAAGAGCCAGGCTGTCAGACTGAGGAACTCAGGATGTTCATAGCAGATCGGGGCCCTAGGAGAGCAAGTCTGGAGTTGGAGTCAGTTTGAGTGGTTCTGCCCTGGCCATGGTTATGTATGGGAAGCCACCGTTTGCGAGGCCAGCAGGGTGCTACCAAAATCAATTGTTGTCTGTTTCCTCCTGCATTTGCTGAGGGTCATGCTGAACAGGGGAAATGGAGGGAAGACAAGGCAGCCCCTTGGGCCATGGCTGATCTAGTGCGTCGGGCACCTCAGTGCCTGGATGAAACGTTCGAGACAAACCTGTGGTCTTGGCGTTGGCTGGAGATGCGAATGTGTCCACCACTGGCTGTCCAAACCGGGCAACCATATGTTTGTATGCTGCTCTGCTGAGGGACCACTCTCCTGGGTCGAGGTGTTTTCAGCTTAGCCAATTGGCTTTTACTTTGTTTACTTCCTCTATGCGCGAGGCCAATATTGATAGGGTGTGCATCTCCACCCAAAGGAGTATTTGACTGGCCACCTTGTCCAAGTCCCAGGATCTGGAACCCCCCCCCGGTTCTTCACATAGGCCAGAGTGGTCATATTGTCCCTCTAAATCAGGACATAATGGCCCTCAATCTGTGGGGCAAAGCGAATGGCATGAAGCTCCAGCCAGTTCATGCTGTGTTAGATCCTGAGCCAACCAGGTACCCCGAGTGTAACTTTGAGCTAGGTGTGCACCCCACCCTAGTAAACTGGCATCCATGGTGATGATCACCTTGTCTGGCTCTGAGCGTGGGACCCCTTGTAGGAGCCTGTAGGGCTCCATCCACCAATCAAAGGATGCAAGTTTCTCAGTACATTCAGATTCACGTGCGTTATCTACTGTTGCCAAGGTCTCAAACTGTTGGAGGGGACAGAGGTGTAACTGTGCCCAGGGTATGTGTTGAGTACAGGACACCATTAATCCCTGTAGAGATGCCAATTGCTGGGGAGGAGAACTGCCTCTCTCTCCGACTTCCCATATGGTCTGTTGCCTCTCGGCTGGGATGTATACTCTATCTAGGACTGCGTCTATAATGATGCCTAGATGTTCCAGTCTCTGTGTTGGTGTTAGATGGCTTTTTTCTGTTGATGAGAAACCCATGAGACTCCAGATATTCTATCGTGGTCTAAGTGTGTGGTAGCCTGTTGCTGACTTGGGGCTCATATCAAGGTGTCGCTGATGTACAGGAAAATGCCCCTTGTTCGGAGGTTCACAATCAGCGGGATCAGGACCTTTGTGAAAGTCCAGGGTGCTGTCCTCAGCCCAAGTGGGCAAGCCCTGTACTGCCAGTCTCCCCCACTGTAGGCAAATCTTAGCCACCGTCTGTGCCAGGGCAAATGGGGATGTGTAGATAAGCCTCTTGCAGATCCAGAGAGATTTGCCAGTCTCCTGGTGTTAAAGCGAGGAGGATGGAGCTTAGCGTTTCCATTTTGAATTTCTGGGTCTTGACCTGTTTAGTCTATAAGTTTAAATCTATAACGGTCCACCAAGTGCTGCCATTCTTTTGAACCAAAAATAATATGGGAGACACCGTTCCCCCACCCCTGCTCATGGTCAGGAACCTGTTCTATTGCCCTTATTTCTGCCAGGCAGTCTCTCTCCAGAATCATGGCTATATGTTTTTCCTAGTTCCTTGATCTCGGGAAAACACAAAAAAACTCCCCGGGTGTTCTGTTGAACTCTATAGCATATCACCAAGAGACAGTCTCTCTGACCCATGCATCCAAGGTAGCGCTTTCCTACCTTTTTGTGAACATGAGCAGTCTCCCTCCAAGCACTGGTCCAGGAAGCAAGGAGGTACCTGAATAGTCATGTGTCCTGCTTGCTGGGCTGTGGTCCCGTTCTGGGCTTGGTTCTCTGTGAATTGGAGAAACGTCCCTGATGGAGTCAACGTACTTGCCCTCCTCAGGTTCTGGGCTGGTTGGACAACTGTCCTCTCGCGTTGTATAAGTAGGAAGAGGTCTTGTCCTTTGAGGCAGAGGGGAACTCTCACCTCTGCTCTTTATTGCTGCGAGAAAGGATCCTCCTTGGAAGGGATCTCTGCCTCTTACCCCTCCCAAGAACCCTGGTGGGACTCCTCATGCTGCTCCTCAGCCTCCTGGTGTGGGTTAGGTGTACGTTTTTTATGGGGTCGTCTAGGGGGACAGTTGTCCTGCTTAGAGGTGGGGACCTCCCCTCCTCTGAGCATCTGGCCTGGTCACTGAAATCCTCTTCCCCATCAAAGAACAAACCAATGAGGTTCCAGAGATTTTCTTCCTCCTGGGACTTTCTGGGCCTTTTAGGAGCAGGGTAGTCACCCTTCCCTGAGGGTTTAGATTTGCCGTTGAAGGCCCACTTCCTCCCATGCGAGGACTTCACGGGGGAGTCCCTGGGCTGTTTCTGTGGGAACTTGCGGGGGAGGGAGGGTTGCGCACCTTCAGGGAGAGGAGGATTTTGTTTAGGGAGTTTTTGAATGGAGGAACGGGCAGGGTCCCTCTTTACTTGTTTCTCCTCTGGCTGCTCCAATTCCACCTCCTCCTCAGCCTGCAGTTAATCCTCCAGGGCCACTCACCTCACCTTGCAGGCCTTTAGTTTTACTTTCACTCCAGGTGCCTCTAAAGGGCCCTGTCTGCTGCCGGTGGGGCCCAAGGGCTCTCCAGGCCCTTCCACCTGTGGTGCCTAGCAGTGATAGGCTTGCAGTGAGTGGGGAAGGAGTGCCCAGTGGGACTTGCCTACCCCCCACACCAGTCCTTCCCTCCAACTGTGCCAACCAGGATGGATAGGCGGGGGAGGAGGCAGCTGGTTGATGAGGAGGAAGGGTTTTTGGTTGCTGTAGCTCCAGTCTGACCAAAAACGGCTTCCAGCTGGGCCGGAGTGAAAAACTGCCTGCGGCACAGGATACGCTTCTGCCACCTCCTATCTGGTCCAAGGCAAACTTTCAACTGGGGACGGAGGATGTGATCACCCTCAAGCATGCTCAGTTGAAAGCTTGTTTGCCGTCTCCTATTGGACAAGATGGGGATTGCTCCCCATAGCGATGAATGCCTCGCCTGAAGAATTAATAGAAAGAAATGTTTACTATGCATAAGTGATAATGGGAAGTAACAAAAAGGTGCTTGCTGGGAAGTTTTAATTATGGGCAATAAATACTGGTATTGTGGGCTGAGTAGTGCTGGGGTCTATGGCTGGGAATGGGAAACAAGTTACTAATTATTGGTCATTTATATAGCACTTTATGTTCAAAATGCTCTACAATCTTTATCTAGTTCACCCGCACAACCTGCGAGACAGGTCATTATTTATTCCCATTTTACAGATGGGAAACTAGGGACAAGAGAGAATGACTTGCCCAAGGTTACACAGTGCATTCTTGGCTAAAATGAGGTTTGAACCCTAGTCTCCTAGGTTAAAGTCCAACACCTTATCCACTACCTACACTTGTCTTTGATGCGACCGAAAAGAAAATAAAGCAGTAGTGGAGGGATGTAAAGAGTGAGCAAATTTCTCAAAATGAGAAGCTTTTTGGGTTGCTTTAGATTAATAAAATTCATCTATCCAAAGATAAATGAACTAAAAGATACAACTAAAATTCCAACTCTCATGTAGGGGGCAAAAAGTGTCCAAACTTTAAAATGGTAGTACACCAAAATACCAACCAGTCTTAACCTATTCAGCAGAAACAGCCACTGGATAGCAATGTGATTAAAAGGCTTAAGCCATCAGTGACAAGTGTCCAACAATCAAGGAGTCAGATTGTTAATTATGCTGGAATTAGATTCTTGATTGACAGGACTGAATTCCCCCATTTAGCCACTGAGCAGGTTCACAGCAAAAACAATGCAAGTTTCCCTCCAGCATTCTTGTCAGTATGTCCTGTCCCAACCCTAGAGGCTCAAAGGCCTCAATTCACAACTCACTCACTCTGGAGAAGTTTCACTGAAACTCAAATGGGATTTAAATCATTGTCTCCGAGATCCAAGCCAAACATCCAGGCTACCAAGAACTAGCCCTGATTACCATGATTCCACAACCCACTTACTACGAAGTCCCATGGACAAAGATTTCAATGGTGCACCATTCCAAGCTGCATTCTTGAGACTACTAATAAAGTTGCTACTTACTGGATTTCTGCTCGGACATTTTTACCTGGCAGCTAGAAAGCAGCAAATATATCCACCTCAACCAGGAGGCCTCCATTTTCTCCATTTACCCCATTGGAAACAAATGGGGGGAAAACACAGCGAGTATACAGGTTCCCGACCTCAACCCAACTTCCAGAAACTTAAAAATTGCTCATTAAGGATTCCCAGACAGCATCTGTTACACTGGGAAAAAAGGATTTCAAAACATCTGAGTGGATCACCCAAGAACTAGAAAAGCACCTACTTATTTTCCACTTTTGCAGCGTACAGCTTGTTTTTCTCAACAGTAACAGGTCTCTCTTCCGCCATACTGTAGTACAGAAGCATCTCCTCCATTAACACTTCTAAGTTGTGTATCTCATGCCAAGGCTGGAGGACAAAATAGCCAGGGTGGCAGGCCACCGAAACATAGACATCCATGTGTTCCCCAGATTTCGCTAAGGGTAGAGGAGGTGGCATTTCAACGGTGGGCACCACACAGCTGGCTTGTACGGCAGGCTTTACTGAATCAGAGAGGCTTCTCTTGAGGTCAAGACTGGGTAGTTCTGGACCATCACTTCTGCCTCTCACAGGGCTAGCTCCACTGGGAGCAACACTCAAGAAAACATCTTTCTGATGCTTCCATAACTCTGCGTTAGTGATCTGTCGATTTATACTGCGGTCAGGGTCTGGAAAGTTTTGGGGAGTAAACAAATAAATGTGCGCCATTCTTTTCAAGTCATCCAGTTTAACCACCTTTAAAAAAAAAAAGAAGAAGAAAATTAAAAATGCCTCTTTTCATGATATAACTCAAGATAAAGGTCATTTACAAGAGAAACTTAAAGGCTTTTTAAGGAATATGTTTTAAAGACTCAGTCTTACATTAGCAGTCAACGCCTATTTTGTTGATGTATTTTAATTACTCTGTTTCCAATGATTGGAAGTACTACCATGAAACACTCTGAGAGAAACTGGAGTGATGCTATCCTTAGAAATAGTTTCTCATTCTATACCTAGATTTTCTAGCTTCACAAAACTTTGCAAAAGGATGACAGGGCAGATTTTTGGTCTGAGCACATGTAGCATACTGGAAGTGAAGGTTACTTACGGTGGCTGAGGTTAAGATGTGTGGCTCCATGTGGACAATACATATAGATGAGCCCTGCCTGGCAGAAAGCTAATCAGCAGTAAGAACAAGAGAGTCTGTGCATACATATCCCCTTGCACATGCTGGTGCAAAAGCATATAGACAGCAGCACAAGCTGGCCCACACCTCATTTTTAAGTCTCTTGCCACCAAAGAGGAGGAAGTCTCTGCAGTAGAGCAGAGGAGGGTGGAAGTGTGGCTCCATATGGTCAACAAGCCTCAAAACTTGAGTCACAGGTAATTAACTTCCATTTGGGATCCTGATACACGCTGGTAGCAGGGAGTCCTCTACCTCTCATCCCCCTTGATCAAGCTAACACCCGTTCCAGGTTTTGAAATCAGTTTCTGGAGATCACACTACACATTTTTTGCAACCATTCAAGTACTAAACATTTTAATGTACATTTAAAAATTGATGTAGTTTCGAGGGGGCCTGGTAGGAATCTGTACATGGCCTGTACTCCATTTCCCGTCTTGTCAGCCCTGCCTTAGAATTAAAAGCAAACTAAAGTCACCCTGCTTTACCCAGCCAGAAATGGACAAGTCAAGATCTGTTTATGTAAGATCTGTTTCACTGGCATAAGAAAATTAGCTTATTTATTTTGGTAAATACACATTTACACACATACAGGCGCACAGCTAAAAACATTCAGAAGCAAATCTGACTGATGTAGTTATGTTCAGCAGGATTCTGTATATTCCTAGCAGAGTCTCACACACAGACAAGTTACAATGTAAGCCATGCAAGCTACACAGGAAAACATTAAAAAAATCGTAAGAAAAGAGGACTTCATACAAATAAAAAGGTAGCGAGAAAGTGTAGAGTAAACCATCTGTTATAATCTGAATAGAAAATTCATCATGTATGTAAAATTGCGTGAACAGACACACACTTCTGATCTACTGTTCCACTCTCCACTGAATTTCAATGAACGAGGATTCAGAAGTTATTTACCTTAATGCTGCAATCTGGGCAATTCAGAACTGTATCCCTCAGCCAAAGGACAGCATCTGGAGTCCACATGCCAATGTTAAGTGGAAGGTCTGCTAGACAGCATCTTGTAGCCTAAAAACCATTGAGCGTATTAGAGGTACAATATTAGTTACACTGCACATGCCACTTTTCATTCTCAGAGACTGGTTACTTACAAACCTAACTCCTGCTTGAAACACAGATGTGTCTAAAGGTATAACTGACCATTAGAATGCAGCATACATAAAGTTGCAATACTGTGGCTAGCAATTAACATTAAAAATCAGTGGCTCCCAAACTTTCTCAGTTTGATAGATCAGTTACCAGTGTCTGGTATAGTGCCAGTAGGTGCAAGAAGAGGGGGTTAACATACAAAACATTGCTGCAGGCTTGTTCACAGGAGTAACTCTGAAGTAACCAGAGCTTAACTCCAGAGTTATTCACAAGAACAACAGTTCATTTGGGTATCTTAGTACTTGGCTTATTTTTATGGACTAAGCTGCTCCTAGTCTTAAGGGAAGAGTGGGATAAAATGTGGATAGTTGTAAAGCAAAAGTAGAGGGATGGCTATGCACAGGAATGTGTACTCCTGAGGGGAGTACATACTGTGCAACGGTTTACCCCCACAGAACCATGTGAACAAAAAAAAGCATTAGAAAACTTAATCCACCCTCAAACATGGTTATTAACTGCCTGGTTACTTATTTTGCCTTGTCTTGAATGATTGCAAAGCAAATCACCACCACTGAAATACCAGCATGTGACGAGGGGGTGGAGGTGGGCCAGGGAGAGAATGAGTCTGCTTAGCCTTAGTAGTACATACACAGCAGCCCTCCCTCCCCATACTAGAAAATACAGCCTCAGCAGTGGGACCCTAACTCTGGTGGGAGCTCCAGGAAGCCACCACTGGAGACTTCTTGATCCCCAGGGAGCTTCTGTCAGAGTGGACACTTATGGCTTTGCTGCCTGGCAGTCAGCAAGCTGCCTTGCAAACACATAGTTGGGACCACCATTTAAAGTAATATTAAAACTTTTAGCGCCCTAGATTACTTTAGAACATGAATCTAAATATCTAGATTAGGATGTGGATGAGAGATTTTTGAACAAGCAGCAGCTATTTTATTTTTTAAAAAGGACTTTTATACCTGGGGTGGTATCGTAATGGTCTCTCGCAAAAACTGTGATGGAATGTCTCTAAGCTCTGATACTTTTACAGATGCAACTGTTCCAGTATCCATGAACTGCACATCAAGTGTTCGACTGCTATGAACACTAGTTATCTGAAAACAAAAACACACGTTTTTGAAATGGAAAGAGATCAGAGTTCTGCAAAGTTATTTTTTATAGGACCAAACAATAATATTGCCAGGAACAAACAATGGCAACATTCAATATGTTAAAATGAGAACACTAAGACAACCCAGCTGTATTTTGCAGAGACAGACTATCTGCAGTTTCCTCTGAATAAACAGCCTGTGCAGGTCAGCACATGAAGTTATAATTGGCGTTAAAGAGTTCAGTGATCTGATTTTAACCAAATAAGAGAAACAGGAAAGGAGATTATTATTATTAACAAACATTTATATAGCGCCAGCAGTGTACCTGGCACTTTACAAAGTAATAAAATAGACACGGTCCCTGCCCTAGGGCTTACAATCTGAGACAGGAGCTGGGGGAGAGACATAGGAAGGGGAACAGAGGGAGAGACAAGGGGTCTAACATTTATGAAGATGCAAGGTCTCAGGTGCACGTACNGGATCTACCCTACAGTCCAGACTGGACGGCCAGGAGGATCCCCCGGGAGAAAGAGGTGAGTTTTAAGGAGAGATTTTAAGGTATGAAGGGAGGGGGCAAGGCGGATGTGGAGATAGTAAATGGTGAAATACAAAATTTTGCCACTCTGAACTTCTGGAAGTCAGCTTAATAGTAAAAATAAATTTACCTCCACACGTGCCCATTTTCCTTTGCAGTGAAACAAGAAGGCTTTACCACAGAATGGTAATGAAACCGAATAATCTGCCATTTGCTGCAATAGAAAAGTCATTTAAAATCCACTGATAAAGTACATCAAAGCTCTAACCCTGACATGGGCCAAATGTAGGTCAAGAAACAGTCGTCATCTCAGCATTGGACTTGGAATTAAATCCTCATTCACCGATATGCATGCATCTTCACACACAACCCCCTCAGGCACAAGTGGCTGCCAAATCCTCATTCACAATGAAAGTCATCACTGTGCAGTATGAACACCATCAGCTGTCTGCAGCATGTAATGAGAGTTACTCCCCCCTCCCCCTCCACTGGCTCCTTTCCCTCTGCTTTCAAGGATGCCACTGTCTCCCTAGACTTTAGAAAGTCCACTTTCCACTGTCTTAACTATCATCTTTTACTCTTCGCTTTTAAGCGACTGGAATAAGCCACCTTCATCCACTATCTTGACTTCTTCTCTTACAGTTCATCCTTTGACCTCCCTTCCTACCCACCTCAATCTGGCTTCTGCCTTCTCCACTCAACCGAGACTGCTCTCTTCCCCCCCAAAATAAAATTAAAAAATAAAATAAGTCAATGGCCTTCTTAGCCACATCTAAGGACGTTGACAAAACAAGATAGTAGCCCATACTAGGTGGGTGCCCACCTGCCCATTATTAGGTGTTCAACCCCACCTGCCGCACAGCCTCCACTCACGACAGAGTCCTAGAGCAAACAGAGCCTGCTGCGTGGGTGAATGTGTGCCCACGTGTCTGTGTCCTGTCAGTTAGGCTGCATGCAGTCGTGCGCATGTACGGGTCCCACCAGCGCCATGGAACACTCTAGGCTTTTTGCCACTTCTGGCCCCGCTCTCACTGGCACGCACGTAATGTCTTCCTTAAAAGCCAACTGTACCGTTTTCAAACATGCATTCTTTCAGCTCTTCCTGTTTGGCAGTATGTGCCTGGCACTTGTTCTTTCCGAGCCATTACATTCTACGCAATGACTTGTGGAGTATTACCATTGCCAGGGTTCAATCGGACAGCCAGGCAACAAACAGCACTAGTTCCACCACCGCACAATCACAGTCACTCTCCACCTCATGATCTGTCTGCCAACGCTGCATTCCCTTGACCAAAGAAGAGATCAAGGCCTTCATCACTCAGGGGAGGAGCAGAAGGTCCAATATGCTCTAGCGAAGTGGTACAGGGACGAGACGGTGTTTCAAGAAGACTCCGTCCAAATGGCACAGGGCAGCTATATTTCTAGCACATGGACTAGTGCCAGCAGCAGGCAAAGAATTTGAGGCACAGATACAAAGCAATCAGGGACAACAGCTTCACCTCTGGCTGCGAGAGACAAACATTTCCCTATTACGATATCCTTAACCAGTTTGTCTGCATAGATGGAGCCATCATTGAATCTCACCTGTATGGCTGCACCTTCACCAGGGGCCAGTAGGTGAATATGGTTCCGCCACTTCCTGCTCCAACCACTCCCCACATGGAAGTGCAACCACTCTCCATGCCCATCCTCACCCCAAAGCCAGCTCTATTCTTTGCACCACACATTCAGTCTGTTGCTAAGGCCAGGCAAACCCAACCCTTCTTTACTGCCCCCACTGCAAGAACTCATAGTCAGCCTTGCTCCTCCCTCTCTCCCCATCCTTAGGTACTTCATGCCTCCTCTGCCACCACCCTTGCCTGCCTCCAAGTCTGCTGCTCCCTAAACTGTCTTCGCCCATCCTCCCATGCTGCCCTCTATACCTGAAATTCCCTTCCCGATGACATATACTCTGGCCTTTAAATCCCTCCTAAAAACCTAACTCTTCCCTCAGGCTTTCCCTAGCTCCCCTCAGCCCCCCAGGCTGCCTCACCGATGCTCCATTATCCTTACTGGCTGGATGGTTGAGGACATACAGAAAGTAAGTGCTATGTCTAACTCACCTTGTTAGAGAAGTAGTCTTCCAGCTTTTTTAGGAGGTTGCATAGCTTGGCCAAGCCCTTTGATGGCACCTGGCAATATAAGGTCCCATCAGAGCAAATGCTGTTTACTCGGACATTTGAATACAGCGCATCTACCTACAACAAAAGATTGAAAAGGAACAAGTTTAACAAATTTCTGCTCCTGAATTTCTCCCACCCCACTACTTAATAGTGTTGTGGCAAGGTGCTCCACGTCCTCACAGGACCTGACCTAGGGCTACCCAGCACCTTGCCAGCAGGCATTCGAGACCCAGGCAGAAAAGGGTTAATGGGATGAGGTAACAGCCATTAGCCCAGGTGAGACAGTTGGGAGATCAAGTGTGGACTGATCTGGTGACCAGGGCTGGGCTCACAGAACAGGGGAGTCCAGTTTGAGTTAGACCTCAAGGGAAGCATCAAGGAAAGATAAGTTCCACCCAGGAACCAGCTGTAAGTGGGTCTCCTCCAGTAAAAGCTAGCTAGGCGAAAGAGCACAAACCTGTTGCAGAAGGGACAGCAACTGGACTTGCAGGGAGGCAGGCTGGGTGGAACAGATAACTCCAGTCCTGGGAGGGAAGCATCCAGGCTTATGGGAACCACTGGGGGGATTGGTAGGTTGGAGCAGAGGCCCTACGATACCAGGAGGGCCAACCCTAGGGCCTGGGCCTGGAGTAGTAGGGCCCCAAGCCAGCCTCTGAGCAGTAGGGATAAGTACTTGTCCTCCAGGGTTCAGGGACTGAGGATCAGGACCATGACAATATGCTGCTTCTGGGGAAGGGGAAGAGCCAAGATCTTATGCAGATGTCCAAGGGAAACTTGGCTCTGGACAGAGATACCCAGAAGAGGGAGCTAATTAATGGGGCTAGAAGAGGTTGGAAAAGCAAGGGACCCCAAGAGATGGTGTTCCAGGACTAAAGATCTTGGTGAAGAACAACACTGAGCAAGCCATCATCCCTAAGCTCCTGAAGGAGTTACTTCAGAGGGGAGGCACATAAGGAGAGATGCTCAAGCTGGACCAGAAGGGCGATGTACAGGGAACAGGCCAAGGACTCCAGTGGAATACCAGCTCCCAGAAAGACCTTTAAGAACAGCTGCATAGATATGAACAGCTGCCCACAGACTGGAGGACAAACTAAGACTGGGGTCCTGGTCCTACAGCCCATAACAATCCCATAACAATTGTTATCCCATAACAATGGCTGAAACAGAGAGTTTAAAATAAAGTGTTTTGTAATGAGTAAAGACAGTACCTGAAGGTGCAGTTCAAGAGACTTGTCACAGAGCGTCTTCAGACAGGCAGCATTGATGTTGATATCGTCCTCTCCTGATGTGTCATACAGGACAATGAGAGGGATATCACTTTTTTCCAATATTTCAGCAGCAAATATCTTGCCACAGGTTCGAGTCTCAACTACTTTCACCAAGACAGGATCATCACAAAAGACCTCTAACCCTGTGGAAGTAGTTCATCATACGTACAAGTCATTCTTCTTGACAGTTTCAACATAGGCTATGTTTAAGCAGTCAGCACTTGAAACAAAGATGCAGTAACAGATGTTCTTGTACAACTCGAGTTCCCTCCCCCAGCTAACTTTCTGGAGCACTTCCTCCTTAGCTTACCTAAATGCGTTTGCATCAAACTTTAGAGAGAAATTAAGTCAGAGGAAGATTATCCAAGTTAACTCATGGCATCACTTTTTATACTATGATCAAAGTCACAGCAGCCTCCGATAAGAGCTCTATGAAATGTGGTCTGCTGCAGAATGCTGGAAAGAAGAGAACACAAATGCATAGTCTAGGATTCCTGCAATTGGGGAGAGGCAAAGCTGTAAGTCACAGACCTGCCTCCCCACCACCAACAGCTATGCGATGGGGAAGAGTGGTATCATTTCATTGTTGTATAATGCATGGATTTCCTTTGTACTGCTCCTGCAGAGCTGGTCTCCATTGCTACTAAATCTTGCATCCTGCCTTTGTTCTCATCAGAACATATAGCTAAGAAGCAGGAACAAACTGCTCCCTGAGCAAGCATTTTATGTAGAGAATCACTGCTCCACAGCTGTGCTCAATACATGGCAAGTTGCCCCATGTTAGACTGGTGCAACTTGCCATGTACTAATTTGCTCAGGAACAGAGCGTGTTCCTCTGCCTTATCATCCCATAAGGGATGCAGGGCCATTATAAAGTCTATAGGGAGGCAGGTGTCCACAGCACTGTGAAAGTGATGGTGAACAGAGCCAATCTAAACACTGGGCCATCTTTCATAGCTGCTACTTCCCTGCCTCCATTCATTGTGATCCCTTCACTAAGTTCCTAACCCACAGCCGAGCGGAGAACTGGGGTGAGGGGCAGTTCATGGTACTTCAAGATGGGCTAAATTACTCCCTCCCTGGGTACAGCAAGAGCTACCATGTAGATTCTTTGCTTTGCAGCAATTTGTCACAGGACAGCTACATTGCAATAACTTTGTTGGGGACATGGCCCAATAATGAAGTAATGCATCAAGCTACGATCAGGATTGGTGCCCCTTTGTACGAGGCACTACGCAGACATAGGAAGCAATAGTCTCTCCTATAGAGCTTACACGGTCTTTCCAAGACAACAGTTATTTTGTGATTAAACCACTGGCTGGGATTCAAAAGATCTGGGTGCAAATCCCAAGGCTGCCCGAGTCTTGCACACTGGCCCAGACAGTCTTTGCTCTTCATCTGCAATAGGTATACGACTTCTTTTGTCTGCGATGTCCATGTATGTGCAGTGCCTAGCAGAATGAAGCAACAGTCTTAGCTTACAGGTGCCTAGGGCTACGTAGGTAGGGCTACGAATTTGTCATTGAAATTTTCTTAAAGAGTCATGAGTTGGTCATGGCAGGAATGAGAAAAAGTCACGGAAAACTCATGGGTTAGTTTTTAAAAATTGTATTCAATAGTGTATTTTGTAAGCCCCCGCACCGTCCCTTAGATTGTAAACCCAGGGATTAGATTGTAACCGTGCCCCCCAGCACAGATTGTAACCCACCCAGCACAAAATAGAGCACCATTGAGCATGCTGTTCTCACCAGTTTCTTGCCGGCTCTGCTGCTCAGTTCTCAAAAAACTAGGGGAAAAGTCAGACAGACAGACAGACAGACAGACAGACAGACAGACAGACAGACAGACAGTTCTGGGAATTTGGGTGGCAAAAGGATTTCCCCTTTGCAGAACTGGACCAGCCAGAGAGAGAACTTGTTCAAGTGGCCTGCAAGTGAGGGAAATTGAGTCAACCAACCCAGGAAGGTGGGGTATTGGACCCCCAAACCCCGTGAAAAAGATCTCAAAAGTCATGGAGGGAGGCAAAAGTCACTAAAAACATGACTTTTGTCATGACTGACAAATTCTTAGCCCTACCTATAGGTCCTAGTGGAGTAGGATGTATCATGTAAATGCAATCAAGTGGAAGGAAGGATGAAGTAGCAGTAAACAAAAATTGTTCACCTACCTCAGTTAATTTGTTTCTATTCTGTTGTACTGTCAGTGCTCCGCACGGGTAGCTCTGCGTATGGCTGACAGGAGGCAGAAGAAGAAATTCTTCATGCGCATGCGTGGAGCTAACCATCCCCAGTCCATGATCAAGCCGAGGACCGTCTCTACCTTCCTGCAAATTCTTATTCACACTTATTAGTGCAAGACACCCCCGCTCCGGGGATCTTACGAGACATAACTTCAATCCATTACCCTAAATAAGCTAAGATTTAGCCACTACGTAAGTGGAAACTGATCATCCCTACAACTCTCCCCATCTCGACTAGTGCTGTTTGACAGGGAGGGCTGGAGCACTGACAGTACGACAGAATAGTAACAAATTCACCGAGGTAGGTGACCAATTTTTGTTTCTCCTTCTGTCTCCTGTCAGTGCTCCGCACGGGATGTACCCGAGCTCCAAATTATGGGTGGGAGCAAACAGCTCTGGGAGCTTCCAGAACTGTCTGCAAGACCCTCCTGCCAAACGCCACGTCAGCGGATTTGAACAAGTCTAATTTATAATGCTTCACAAATGTATGTAAGGACGACCAAGTTGCTGCCCTACAAATTTCATCATAGGAGGCCCTTGCATTAAAGGCATGACGTGGCAGCGCCTCTGACGGAGTGCGCCCAAATCTGCAAGGGAGGAACCTTATTCTTTGCCTTGTACGCCTCGACTATACATAGTTTAACCCATTTTGAGATTAAAGCCTTCGAAGCCTTCCTACCCCAGTAGCTAGGTCTGACATTGATGAATAAGGCCGAAGTAGACCTCAAGCCCTAGGTCCTTTTAAGATAAATCTTCAAAGCCCTTCTGACATCCAGGGTGTGCCATATCTTTTTTTTAGGATGTGAGGGCCTGGGGCAGAAGGATAGAAGGACTAGCTCCTGAGACCTATGAAAAGTCGAGTTCACCTTGGGAATAAAGGCCTTGTCGACCCTGAGTGTAACTGACTGGTTCCCAAAAGAGCAGTAATTGTCCTCCATCGATAAGGCCCCCAAATCGGATACCCTGCGGGCCAAAGTCACCGCCACTAAGAATACTACCTTAAGAGCAAGCATGTATAAGGATACATGCTGGAGTGGCTCAAACGGGACCCTAGCAAGGGCATCTAAGACCAGACTGAGGCTTCATGAAGGGCACCTGCGTGCCACTGGTGGACAGATGTTATGAGCCGCTTGCAGGAACTGACTAAATATGTCTATGAGGGAAAACACGCTTGTGAGAAATTGATTGTAAAACAGAAGCAATGGCTGCCGACTGGCGAGCCAGCGTGTTTGGCCTTAAACCCTTTTCCAACCCATCCTGGAGGAACTGCAGGATTATGCCCACCCTTGCTTGAGATGGATATATTCCTTTTTCCCCTGCCCACCTGGCAAACATCTTCCAGGAAGAGCTGTAAAGCTTTCCTGGTGGCCAGACGTCTGGCCTGCTGTATGGTGGCCAGAACCGCCTTCGAATAACCCTGTGCTCTCAAGGCAGCGCACTCAAGAGCCATGCTGTCATATTTAGGATGGGGATGTTGCTGTATAAGAGGGGCCCCTGCGTTAGTAGGTCCTGGCTTGGGGGCAGGTGCACCGGTTGTGCCTGACTCAACTGTACTAGGTCGGAGAACCAGGGTCTCCTGGGCCACCAAGGAGCCACCAAGATCACCTGTGCCCGTTCCCCGATAACCTTGGCTATCGTCCTTGCTATGAGCGGAAACGGGGGGAAAGCATAGAGTAGACCTCTCGGCCAGTCTTGGTTGAGAGCATCCACAGCTTCTGCTGCTCCATCCGCGGTCCTTGCCATATACTTGTGCACCTGTCTGTTGCTCCTGCTCGCGAACAGGTCCATTACTGGTTGGCCGAATCGCTTTACCAGGGACTCGAATACTTCCGGGTGTAAATCGCCACTCGTGCGGATCCAATGTCTGACGACTCAGCCAGCCCGCCTGGAGATTCTCTGTCCCTTTGATATGTAGTGCCTTTAAGGACTGTAGGTTGTGTTGAGTCCACGTGAATAGTCTCACTGTCTTGCGGTGGAGTGCAAGGGCCCTGGATCCCCATTGGTGGTTGATATATGCCTTTGTGGATATATTGTCTGTGTAGACCAGTACGTGTGCAAGTCTGATTATATGGGCCAGCTGTCGCAGAGCTAGGTGGATTGCTCTGAGCTCCAGTACATTGATGCTCTGGGTGCGATCCGACCGGGACCATAGTCCTTGCACCAACGTGGCTCCCATCTGGGCTCCCCATCCCATCGAGCTGGCATCTGTTGTTAGAATTATGCGATTTGGCTCGGCAAGAGGAACTCCTGTCTTGAAGATTTCTGGGCCTAACCACCAGGACACTGATCTCATGAATCCCCGCAGAATGATGACCCAGGGATTGAGCCCTCTGGTGAGCTCTAGTTGCATAGGTCTCAGCAGCTACTGCAAGGGGCGAAGGTGGAATCGTGCCCATTGGACCTGTCTGGTGCAGGAGACCAATAGTCCTAGTAACTGGGCTAGGTATTTTAATCTTGCCCGATGCTTGTGTTTGAGGCTCAGTAGCATTGCCTTGATGCGCTGCTGTCTGGTTGATGGAATGTACGCGTTGCCTGAGGAAGTATCGATCAGTACCCCCAGGTGCTCTAATTTGTGGGAGGGTACTAGGTGACTCCTCTCTGTTGACTAGAAAGCCATGTTCGAGATACCTCATCGCCCTGTCCAGGTCTTCCAGGAGCCTCTCTCGGGAATTCGACCGTAGTCGAAGATCGTCGAGGTATGGATAGACGTGTATCCCTTCCTTCCTGAGATTCGCCACCAATGGCACCAGGATCTTGGTGAACGTCCTTGGTGCTGACAAGTGGCCAAACGGCAAGGCCCGGAACTGGTAATGGTCCCCTTGGTAACAGAAACAGAGGTAAGATTGGTGCAGTTCCCATATTGGGACATGGAGGTATGCATCCCTGAGGTCTAGGGATGCCAGCCAATCCTTGTTCCTGATGGCTTGGCAAACGGAGGATACTGTCTCCATCTTGAAGCGATGGTATCGAACCGCCCTGTTCAACCTCTTTAAATCCAGTACAGCCCTCCAGCCTCCGGACTTCTTGGGCACCAGGAACAGGATCGAGTACAGACCCAGACCCCTTTGTTCTAACGAAACTGGCTCTCATCGTCATGAGCCTCTGAATTTCCCCCAGCATCGCTAAGTGCTTGTGTTGGTTTGCTGACCTCGGAGAGGAGATGAAGCCCTGGGAGGGGGAGCTTTTTAGTTTTATACGATAACCGTGTGTGACACAGTGCAGAGCCCAGGCATCGGAGACTGACTGTTCCCAGCCTGCTGAGAAATGTTGAAGCCTGCCTCCCACTTTCAGAGGCCCTGGATAGTCAAGCCTCTGCTTTTTTCTGGGTTTGGGAAAAGACTCTTGGTCGCTGTTTGTCCTGTCTGAAGCCCTGGCCTCTACTTCCCCTATGGGGGTTGAATCTATTAGACTGGTCAAACCTATACTGACCCGGTCTCCTGAAAATCCCATAACCGGAGCCAAAGCCTCCCCATGGTCTATATGAGGGGGTACGAAAAATATTCTTTTCCACCCCCATCTGCTGCAGAGGTCTTCTGCTTTGTTTTGTCGTTCGCATCTGCCAAGACAGTATCCAGACAGATTCCAAACAACTTAAACCTCTTATAGGGGGCTGCTGCGAGGAGATTCTTGGCGGTGGAGTCCCCCTGCCATGATCTAAGCCATAGCTTACGCCTTGCTGAGACGGAGGAAGCCACAGGTCTAGCGGCCCATAGCATAGAGTCCATAGTGGAGTCTGCCAAGAAGGCCGTAGCCAAATTAATCCGGGCAGCGAGCACTTGCGCTCTATTGTCAGATATAGAGGAACTCTGGGCCTCCTGGGTCCATGCCAGTAAGGCCCTTGCCACATATGAGGAAACTACACTGACTCTCATAGAAGTGGCTGAGTAACCCAAACCCTCACGTAGGGAGGACTCTATCCCTCTATCTGAGGGGTCTTTGGGGAAACAGTCCCACTCTGTGGGAAACACTGTCTGTTTTGCTAGCAAAACTTCAGCTGCGTCTACCTTAGGTTTTTTTAGCAGAGATTCCTTCTTTCGAGACAGCAAATACAGGGCAGATTGGGTTTTATTCATTCTCTGATTCTTCTATGGTTGCTTCCATTCACCCCAAATCAGCTTCTCAAATGCCTTGTCTAAGGGAACCCCCATTTCTTTGCCGTGATAAGAGGGATTATAATCCTTCTCCTCATCCTCCTGGGAGTCAGGATGCTTCCTTCAATGGCTTCTCCACCAGCTTCAGTGTCTTAGTAACCTGAGACATGAATTCACTCCTGCATGGCAGGGGAAATGGTCTCTCTCTCTGTCCCTGGGGTCCTGAGGAACCGAGTTCTCCAGGTCCTCCCAATCCTGACCTGAGTCGGGCTCTGAATCGGAGGCCAAAACTGTCTGGACCTGCTCCCTAGGTCTCTTTGGCTGTGTCTCTCCCCCACTTTCTTCAGCCGAGTGGTGAGGGGATCTAAGGAGCCTAGCCATGTATCCCCCTAGTGGCCGTTTGGATCTGCTTGATTTGAGCGGGACTTTTCCCGTCTTTGGGTCCGCAGTGGGGGGAGGGGCGGGGTTGCTATCCCCCTTGCCCTGTAATTCCCATAGGTGATCTAGGGATTGTTGGATCCGAGCCATGGAAGCAGCAAGGGATGCTATGTCCATGGGCGACTCCCCCCTGCCCCGGCGCGGTCTAAGGCGCTCCAGGATCGACCGCTTCTTCCATTGCCCCCTTTCCCCGGTGATCACGGGGCTGAGTCAAAGTGAAAATGAGGGAGGAGGGAATGCGGTCTGTGGCTTTGGGGATGGACCCGCCACGCAGCCAGGCCCGCACAATGGGAGCTTGAGGGGAGCCGAATCAGCCCTGAGTGGGCTGTACTCACGGTTGGAACCTGGGCACATTGTGCGGGAACCGCCCTGCTTGTAATAGGAGGGGGGGAATTCGCCTCCACTGGACTGGCTCCCCAGTTCCCAGGCACATTGCACAGCAACCTCTGGGAAAGGGGGCGGGGGGGAGAGGAGAGGGCTTGGAGCCCCGTTCCAGCTTGTGCTGCCTCCTGTCGGCCATACGCAGAGCTACCCGTGCGGAGCACTGACAGGAGACAGAATGAGAACAGCTTTACATAAGATAAACTGGAGTTGAAAAGGTGCCTTCTGGTCTTAAAAATAGAGGTTACTTACCAGTAAGTCTGTTCTTCAAGAGAGCTCCGCGTATTCTCACTCTTGGGATTCACTTCCTGCTTTGCAGGTTCCTGAGAAGCAGAAAGTGAATCCCAAGAGTGAGAATCGCAGAGCTCTCTCTCTCGAAGAACAAAACTTCTAATATGCCTCTCTCAAATAGGTAGCAAGTTTTTTTCCAAAAGAAATTTTTTATTTTGTAAAAAACCATCAACTTTGAACAGCAAGGGGGTAACTTGTTCTTCCCTATGACTTGACTTCATTTGCCTACAATGGAAGGTGAGAATTTCCACAATGTTCAAGTGAACTCAAGCCAGTTGGTGAAAGGGGCTTGCACCAGCAGAGAACTTTAGGTACCTTGGAAAATCCCACCCTTATCCTAAACATTTTGGGGCAAAATTCCCCCCCTTCAGCCCAAGAAAAATAAATTTACATTTTTTCTTCTAAAAAAGGAGGCTCTTTCTTACCTGCTAGCTTGCATTTTGAAGCTTGGAATGGAAGCATATAGAATTGTTTGCCTAATTTATGCACTTTGTTGTTTTCAATAATCTCACTGAAGCCATAATCAACATAGCACACCTAACAACAAGAAAAGGAGAATTGGTTACCTACCTTTGGTGAATTCCTTTCTCTCTTACACTCCTGATCCTCCTCCGCTGGGTAGCTCTGCTGCTGGCCGATAGGAGGCAGATGAATAGATTTTTTGCACATGCGCTCCAGGAGCTACCCGGTCTCTCCGGTCTGTAATCTAGCTGAGTGCCCCTGGAAAGTATTTCTTATCTAACAAAAACACAACTTAGAAAAAAGGCCCATGCAGTACATTTATGGGCTTTAAGTGAGAACAATTTGGAAAGCAACCTAGAGCCCAACAGAGGCCCTTAACCTGGCTTAATGAACACAGTAGGATATACGGTGTACTCTATGCTATCTGGCAGGGAGGGTCAGAGGAGAATCAGGAGTGTAAGAGAGAAAGGAATTCACCAAAGGTAGGTAACCAATTTTCCTTTCTCCTCTTACCTCCTTCTCCACCTCCGCTGGGATGTATCCAAGCAGCCCCCTCTCTTACGGGTGGGAGCCGACAGCACTGGAAGAGTCCAGTACTGACTGCAGTACCTGCCTGCCAAAAGCCACCTCAGCTGACTGGAAAACGTTAATCTTGTAGTGCCTCACAAAGGTATGTAGGGACGCCCATGTCGCAGCCCTACAAATCTCTTCGTAGGAGGCTTGCACCTTGAAGGCATAGGAAGTGGCTGCACTATGGACAGAGTGGGCCCAAATTTGCAAAGGGGGAACCCTCCCGCCTGCCTTATAGGCTTCAATGATGGCCTGTTTCACCCACTTAGATAACAAGGTTTTGGAAGCCTTGAGGCCCTGAAGGTCCGGGCGAATAGTAACGAAGAGGGCTGTGGATTTCCGGCAAGTTTGGGTTCTGACCAAATAAATTTTTAGAGCCCGTCGGACGTTCAACTTGTGCCAAGCTTTTTCCCTGGGGTGAACCGGGTTGGGGCAGAAGGAAGGAAGCACCAACTCTTGGGCTCTGTGGAAATATGAATTAACCTTCAAAATGAAGGCAGGGTCCAATCTGAGAGTGATCGACTGTGCGAAAAATACAGAAATTGTCTTTCATGGACAGCGCACTCAGCTCTGAAACTCGTCGAGCTGACGTCACTGTTACCAGGAACACGGTTTTGAGGGTCAGAAGGTATAGGGAGATATGTTTGAGTGGTTCAAAAGGCAGCTTTGTTAACACCTCTAAGACAAGGTTTAGGTTCCAAGAGGGTACCCTGTGCACAACCAGAGGGGACAGGAGTCTGGCCGCCCGTATGAATCTCCTGAAGTGTGGATGGGAAGAGATTGCCCTGTTGATTGCTGCTCTCAGCACCAAATCTAATGCCGCTGCCTGTCTGGCTATAGTGTTGGCCCTGAGCCCTTTATCTAATCCCTGTTACAGAAGTCTAGCACTTGGGGGATCCCTGCCTGTCGTGGGTCTAATCCCTTCTGTCTTGACCAGGAGGCGAACATTTTCCATGTGTTCTGGTATGCCCTCCTAGTGGCTGGCCTTCTGGAGCTCTGAAGGGTATCGAGTACTGGGTCTGTATATCCCCGTTTCTTTAGAGCAGAGAGCTCAATTGCCAGACTGTCAGTTGTAAGGTCCAAATATCCGGGCAGGAGATCGGTCCTTGCTGTAGAAGGCCTGTCTTTAGCGGGAGCCTTCTGAATTGACCCTGGCTGAGGTGGATCAGTTCCGAGAACCAAGGCCTCCTGGGCCACCAGGGTGAGATCAGTAACAGAAGCGCCCGTTCCCTCCGTGCCTTGGCAATGGTCCGAGCAATCAGAGGGAATGGTGGGAACGCATAGAGCAGTCCCTTGGGCCATGGTTGGTTTAGAGCGTCGATTGCCTCTGCATCTCTGCACGTCTCCCGTGACATGAAGCTGGGCAGTTGAGTGTTGGCCCTGGTGGCAAACAGATCCATGATGGGAGGGCCAAACCATCCCACTATGTCCTGGAAGACTGCTTTGTTGAGCATCCACTCGTGGGGCTGGGCAGCTGAGCCAGTTCGCTGTCATGTTGTCCTGCCCCCTGGTATGGAGAGCTTTCAGAGACGACGTGTGAGATTGTGCCCACCTGAAGAGTCGGGCTGCTTCCTGATGAAGCTGGGGCGATCGGGATCCGCCCTGATGGTTCACATACGCCTTCGCTGTCACGTTGTTGGTGTAGATCAACAGGTGGCGGCTGGTCCCAGAGGGAAAGAGTTGTTGAAGGGCCAGCCGAATGGCCTTCAGCTCCAGGTAGTTGATTTGCTGTTGCGAGTCTTTCCGTGACCACGTCCCTTGTACCGATCGGGTTGTTGTGTGGGTTCCCCAGCCTATTTGGCTGGCGTCTGTCGTTATGGCCTTCGTGGGCTCCGTGAGAGGGACCCCCTGCAGGAACTGCACGGGGTCTATCCACCAGGACATGGAGTTTTTTAGGTGTCCTGGTATGTGCACCCAGGGATTCAGCCCGCCTGTGAGCTCTCATTGAAAGGTCTTAGCAGCCTCTAAGGGACGTAGGTGGAACCTGCCCCACGTCACCTGGGCTGTGCACGAGATCATCAGCCCGAGCAGTGATGCCAGTGTCTTGAGCCTCATCCGGTAGGATGACTCAAGGGTCCTTACTAGCTTCCGGATCCTTCTCGTTCTGTCTGGGGGTACGAACGCGAGGTCAGAGCTGATATCTATGATGGTGCCCAGGTGCTCTAGTCTCCTTGTCGGGATGAGGTGACTTTTCTCCCTGTTGATTAGGAACCCGTGTTCTTCCAAATAGAAGATCGTTCTGTTGAGGTCTTGTATAGTATTTTCCGGAGAGTGGGCCCGGATCAGCAGATCGTCCAGGTAGGGGTGTACATGAATGCCCTCCGTCCGGAGGTTCGCCACCAGTGGTATCAATACTTTGGTGAAGGTCCTGGGTGCTGAGGACAGGCCGAATGGAAGGGCCCTGAACTGCCAGTGGTGGTGGTTGTACATGAAGCAGAGCCACTTCCTGTGAGTCGTTCCAATTGGGATGTGGAGGAATGCATCCTGCAGATCCAGGGACACCATCCAGTCGTTTCTCTGTATATTGCGGCAAATGGATGTCACTGTTTCCATTTTGAACTTTATCATGTGCCGATTCAGGGCCTTTAAATCTAACACTGCTCTCCATTTTCCTGCCTTTTTTGCCACCAGGAAAAGAATGGAGTAAAGGCCTGAGCGTTGTTGAGTCGTCGGTACTTTTTCTATGGCTCTGGTGTCTAAGAGTCTCTTGATCTCGGATGACATAGCGAGATGTTTTGTCGCGTCTCGTGATGTTGATGATATCAGGAACCTGCGTGTAGGGGTGCTGTCCAGTTTGATGGAGTATCCCCGTTTTAAGCAGGATAGGACCCAGGCGTCTGTGATCGAGTGTGCCCACACGTTGTGAAACTGCTGGATCCTGCCCCCAACCCGGCAATTGGAAAAGTCAGGCGTCCTGCCTCGGTTGATTGGCAGGAGGGCCTCTAGATCTGCGCCTATCATATCTTCCTGACCGGAAGCCTCTGCCCCTGAAGGTAAAGTTGGGGGAATAGCCTCTCTGAGCGGGAGCTTGGAATTTTCTGGACGGGCCTGCAAAGCCCCTGAAACGAAAGGGATGCCCCCCTGAAGGAGCCCCTCTTTCCAGACAGTTGTTGTAGGGTTTTCGTTTTGTCCTTGCTCGACACCTCTTCCAACACCTTCTCTAGGCACACTCCGAATAACTTAGACCCTGTATACGGAGAAGCTGTGAGCAAGTTCTTTGTGGTGACATCTCCATCCCAGCAGCATAGCCATACCCTGCGTCTAGCCGCAATGTTGTTGGTCACTGATCTAGCCGACCAAGTTAGGTTATCTGTGGTCGCGTCTGCAAGGAAGGCGGCTGCCATGCAAATCCTACAATTTAGTCTCTGAGATTTACTTTCCGATATTTCTGGGTCCTGTAATTCCTGGAGCCAGGCTAGCATGGCCCTAGATACATAGAATGACGCTATTCCTACTTTCAGGGCAGCTGACGTAGCTTCTGAAGCTTTTTTAAGAGCCACGTCAATTACTCTGTCCGTTGCATCCCTAGGGTGGCAATCCCCCTAAGTGGGGAACACTATGTCTGGCTAGGGATGCAGCTCCGGCGTCCACCTTAGGGGGTCGGAACATAGGATCCTTTCTCGTGGAGAAGGAATATAAGGTATCCTGAGCCCTGTTCATCTTAAAGTTCTTGTCTAGGTGTTTCCACTCCTGCAGTACAAGCTTCTCAAAGGCCTTATCTAATGGGAGACCCTGGTCCCTACCATGAACAGAGGGAATGTAATGACGGATTTCCTCCTCCTGAGAGTCAGAGGAATCCTGCTTAGAGGATCTTTCCTGCAACTGCAGAGTCTTAATAACCTGCACTATCAGTTTGTTTCTGTACTGAGCAGAAAACTGTCTCTCTCCATCTTTAGGGTCAGAGGTCTGTTCAACCCATTCCCCTTCTTCTGATTCAGACAGGACTTGATCAGATTCCGAGGAAGGATCAGACTCTCCCTGACCTTGCTCAGAGATAGTGCCTGATTCAGGGGCAGCTGGTGGGTTTTTAGTTTGGAGGGGCAGTAAGGCCATCCCGGCGAGCCAGTGGGTGGAGCCAGGGAAATGGTAGGCAGGGCCAGGGCATAACCCAGCAGCAAGGAGTTCCCAGGGTTAACATCAGATGGAAGAAAAACAGTCTACAATGCACATCAAGCTTAAAATGAATACTGTATAAACCCCAAACACAGGGAAACACTGGCAAAATACTGGCACAACACAGCAGCACAGAGTTCCCAGGGTTAACATCAGATGGAAGAAATCAACTATCTTGCTTATGTAATCAATAAACTTGCTTCTTATCTTTATGAAGAAGGATCTGTGTCTAACATTGGAAACACAACAAGCTACAAGAGTTTTCAAGCTCTTGGGACCTCAGAGAGAAAGAGTCTGTACACGGGAAGGATCGGGCCCTTGGGTGAAAAGGGGGTTGTCCCTGCTGCAGGCTTGAATCAGCTAGAGAGAAAAACTGATTCAAGTGGGCTGTAAGCGAGGGAAACTGAGTCACTCAAACCGTGCGGACCTCCAACCCATGACACCATCTTCCACCATCAACCTTTCAGTATTCACATACACATATCCCAAGTCCATATACTTCAGGTAGCTTCCTCAGTGTCCTTTAATAAGAGCCTCTCCCCTAGGCTCATCTGGCCAGTTGCTTGCAGTCCCTCCTGCATCCCACTACCCAAGCAGAGCCTCGTCTCGGCTCCTGCTTCCTAGAACACTGTCTCCAGAGTTCTCTCTCATCCCTCTGCGTCCCCTTTCTCTTAGGCTCAGCTCACACTCTTTAGGCCCTCAGCTGACCTAGGAGGCTTCCTCCTTTCACTAGGTGAACTTTATTCACATAGATGCTAGCCTGTAGGGTATTTTTGGGGGGGGTGGCAGCTAACCTTGGAGGCCCAGTACAATGTACTCCCATTCGCTCCTTCTTAGGACTGATCATCACGCACGTACGCTGCCCTTTGTAAGCTGCCCTGAGTCTTTAGAGAAGGACAGGGCAAAAATGTAACAAATAAATAAATAATATATTAGGAGGCAGATTTAAGATCACATACTGGCATACAGTCATTCCTTAGCCAGGAAGTTGCTGAACCTTATAGTGAGGGAAGGGAGAGTTTGGAAGGAACAAGGAGTCCCCTTGGCTCACCACCCTCTAGCCCTTTCCCAAAAGATCACCAACTTTCTGAGTTTCCATTCCCCACGAGCAGTTTGAATGCAGTAGTGATTGGCTTTAGGGAACTGGCTAGCACCATGCCTGCCCCCCACCCCCCAACTAGCCCCTGCCTGGTCTTTACCGAATCCTTCCTCCTTCCCCAGTGACTAGGGAGGCTCTCCGGTGAACCCTGAGCTTTTGCAACACCCCGAGGCGTAGCAAGTTGTTGCTGGGGATCCGAGATCTCTGCGAAGGGAGGAAGCTGGCAGTGGTTACTACCTACCAAGGCTCCTGTTCTTCTAGCCTGCGCCTGCCCTGCTGCATTCATGGCTGCATTGTGTCCCCCCCCCCCAGCGGTGGGGGGGGGGGGGAGCTGAGCGGCAGCGCACAGCGTGACTCTCTCTCCGGGGACTGAGGCAGGGAGGAAGTGCACATGCACGCTTCCTCCCTTCCTCAGTCCCCCTAGTCAAGCTCTCTCACCAGGGCGGTCAGCGCGACCGCCCTGGCGAGATCTTCCATTGCGCCCATTGAGCGCAATGGAAAGCTAGCCTCTCCCTCCACAGCACGTCCCATGCGTGCTGTGGACGGAGGAGTTCAGCCGCCCAAATCGCGTTTTCCATTGGAAAACGCTTTGGGTGGCTGATTTTTGAGCCTTCTGGGACCCACTCCAGAGGAGTGGGTCCCAGAAGTCAAGCCACAGCAGCCTCTGCCTTGCCTTTGCTTTAGAGCAGAGGCTGCTGCAGCGCTGTGGTCAGTTTCAGTGAAACTGACATGAAAATGACCACAGCGCTGGAGCAACCTCAGCTCTGAAGCAAAGGCAAGGCAGAGGCTGCTGTGGGTGGTGCTGGGAAGCGGCAGCGAGGTTTTTTGTGTTTTTTTTACGAGCGGCGGCGCAGCGCCAGGCGGGATGCTTGGGGGGTCAGCGCCCCAAACGCCCTGGAAGGCTAGCTGCGCCTGGCCTGATTTATTTCAGTAACCTGCTCCCCTTAGTCACTCTCTGCTGAGGACCCTATTGAGGCTGCGTGCACTGCGCCCTCTGGTGGTCGCTTGGTTTTCTTTTTGGGAGTCCCAGATGTCCCTGCCTTAGGTTTCACATTGGGCTTGGCACTATGCCTCTCTCTCTTAGATTTAAATAATTGTCCCAAGGTAGCCAGGATCTCTCCCATTGATTTTTCTAGGGAGGCTAGGCATACCTGGGTGTCCTGGTCTTGCGGGGGAGCTGGCACTGCAAAGGGGTGTCCCCGGAGGGGGGCTGTCCCATGCTCATGGTTTGCCTGTTAGAACAACAAGCAATACTTATTGTGAGAATAGGCAGCCCTGTTCTTTGTAATTCCTAGAGCCAGGATCAATGGATTGATTATATCAGGAACACAGCCCAGCCGTGTTGTCTCCGTCCTGTAATAGGCCCATCCATGTGGAGCAAGGTTGCTAGGGACAGAGCGCAGCCACGTTGCCTCCACCCTGTAATGGGTCCTTCCACGTGGTAATCTGGCCGGGGGAAAACTAAGAGGCCCAGCCGCACTGTCCCCGAGCTCCCTGTTTCAGGTTGTTTTTTGTTTTTTTTACAGCTGTTATTACAGCCCGATCTGCTCGCAGGCGCAACCGCGCTGCCCCGGAGCTTTTCTGACGGGGGGGGGCGGCGGGGGAGGCCCCCGCGGGGTGGAAGGATAGCGGGGATGGAAGGAAGAGCCATTATAGGCTTGAAGGGCCCCGTGGAAAGGTGGTCACCTTAGATTGGCTCCCCTCACCCCTTAACGCCACTAACTTTGTTTTCTTTTGTAGAGAACGACGGAGCTGCGTCGATGAGCATACTACTGGCCGGAGGCAAATGATTAGACTGGAGAGACCGGGTAGCTCCTGGAGCACATGCGCTAAAGAAAATCTATTCATCTGCCTCTTGGCCAGTAGCAGAGCTACCCAGCGGAGGAGGAGAAGGGGGTAAGAGGAGAAACAAAAATACTTAAAATTCTAGCAGTACTGTATTGCAGATCCATCTACAGGCAGCATGGGTGAGATTTATTCATGGACTGCATTTAATACACCACTCCTCAGCTTTTAAATAAAAATTCCTCACTTATGTATAGTCTGTAATACAGTTAAATGCAAGATTCATGACTAATTTGTGTCTACAATACGCTAGAAACACTGTTCTTCCTTTCCTTTCCATTGTCATCAGCCTTTCCATGGGGGTGTGGGAAGGGAGACGTGAACATCAATATTTGAAAAGGCACACAAATGACAGCCCTTTGTCATATATACTTTGACTCGTGCAAGACATATTACTCTGAACTCCTAGGCTTTGTGGCTTCAAGTTTGAAATTCTATCAAGATCTATACAATTCTCTGAATTTCCTTTTTTAGTACTTCATTCTCATTTCCAATTATATAATTAAGAGATACTTTCAGACTTGGTGACATATCAAAAGAATACTTCAGTGGGAGTAAGTGGCAAGTTATGGTGGTTAGAACAAATATTTTATTGCATATCTAGATATTCAGGGTAGTTAGATGCAATCTGTATCAGTCTCCTATTTGTAGTGATGGGGACACGATTTCCCTACTGCCAGCAAAGAGACACCAGTGCATCAGATACGCTACAGTGCAGAAACCAAAAGAAAAAAGAAAAGAAGTGAAACAAAAATTATGAAAGAGCCAACAAGCCATATACTGAAAAGCTGCAGCATTGCAATAAAAGTAGCTGTAGGTCAATAATAAGTTTCCCATTGCTTAGAATATAGCTGGATATTTCTGCTACGTTCACCCATCTTATAATCAGGGACTCATGTTCACTGCCTTATCCCTATTGACACCAATGGGAAATGCAGTGAACACAGGTCCCAGGTTATTATAAAGAGCTTGCATTTTAGTCTTTCATTTAGTGTCATAGTAAAAAGTTTTTCCTGCCTTTATTCTGTTGTCTTCTACTGAAACAATCTGGCCACGCAACCAGGCATCTTCCTCTGCTTTCACAGCAACAAGTTGTCCAACACCAAGAGACTGTATTTGAGGTATCATGGGATTCTGGTTGTAGTAGTCTTTCATATCATCCTCCATCTGTTCCTGAGCAAAAGAATAATCCTTGCCCACATATCTGTGGAATTTCAGGGGGAAAAATCAAGAGTTGCTCTGGGAATACAAAAAGCCAAGCAATGCAACTTCAAACTCCAAATTCACCCCACCTCCCAAGCATAATTTATCTACCTGTAATCTCATCAGTACCTGAACCTTATCTGCAGTCAAAAAAAGGTTGTGGAAATTGAGATTAGCGTTTACAAAAGTGAGGAATAGTACTACAATGAAGTAAAGTATGTTTCTATGAGACCACCTCATGCGTAAACAGAATTCCAGTCAAAGCCTTCCAAAAACCCCAACCCAACACACATTGGTAGTGGACTCGTCTGTGTCTTATAGATCTCTTCAGAACCTGGAGTCAAACCGAGTTGGAAAAAAAAAAAGTTACCATTTTATCTAAAAAGCCATACTTTCTGGAGGAGTGTGTGTTGGCTCATTAGTTTCTTTGAAAATAGGAGCACTTCCTCCCCTGCCTGAAGTGTAAGCCCCCAGGTTGAGGATTGCATGGCAGACAAGAACACTTCCAGGACCAAGTACTAATGCCCTCCCACCCTGCCTGTAAAGCCATCAGGGAAGGAGTACAAATATTTTTATTGGGAAAAGTGTAAGATTTTTTCCCCTCATGAAAAAATTTGCAGTTATGGTAGATATTGATCATCTTCTTATTGCTTGCTTAAATAAGTTTGCCAATTTTGTAAAATTCGACGTTAAGCTATGGAACTATGGGAAGATAGGTTCCTTACATATGCATTGGTTAAAGAACTAAAAAAAGCAAGGCCCCGATTCTCATTTCAGAATTTAGGCACTGCCATAATAGAAAAACACTGGTTAAATGAAACCTTAAACATGGTACAAATTGTGCTATTGGAGCTATAGCATTTGCATCCAAAAGGTGCTATGCAAGACTTTTCAGGGGTCCAATATCAACTTCTTTTGACTAAACCATCAGTCCAGTTCCTTCGGTATACATTATTCAAGCAAACTACTGTGTCAAAAGATGCAGTGAGAAAGTAGACCAGAGTGTCCAGACCTATGGTGCACACAAGTTGACTTGATCCAGGCATCGACCTTGGGTGATCTACCAAGACCCTCATGCTGGCTTCCGAGCTCTGGCTGCGACTCCCTCGTGCTGGCTCCCAGCTCTATGGTACCTCAGCAATTGGACTTGGGCGTAAAGAGCACTACCTTTTAAAGAGCCTCCTCCTGTTGCACTCTCCTAGCTGATCTCCTCTTCCGAGAGGCTCTATGGGGAAGGGAGCAGGACTGGTGCCCCAGTGTCTCCAAGAGGCTGGTCCTCCTCCTCCCACTGATCCAAGACTAGCTTGTGATCTACCACCAGTAGTCATGATCTACCTCTTAGCCACCCCTGTGGTATACTAATCTAGGATTTCCCAACAGCCAGCAGTTACCTTATTTGTATAGTCAATAACAGACGAAGGCCAGAAGGGGCATGAGCTTCCAATCATTGCTCTTAATCTTGGCACACAAAAGCATCAATGTCAAGTTTCTTCCCCATGTAGTTTATATACAGACTGCAATTAAGTTACCCCTTAACTTTTCTTGGATAGATTAAAAGACCCAGATCCTAACTGTTACTATGAAGGAAACTCATCCAGAGCACCAGTCATTCTGGTAGCTCTTTTCTGAATTCAGAGTTTTTCCCAACATCCCTTTTTGTCATATGGACACTAGTATTTCAGTAAAGGCATTGCTAATGCTGTATACAGAGGTAATATTCCCCTACCCTATTTACTCTGACATTTTGGGTGGGATCTTCACTCCATAGGATTTCTACCATTGGCTTCAACGGAGTACAGACTGCACCCTTAAAAGGACACATTAATGCCTAGGCAGCATTAAACTGAAACTCATCTTCCATTTTGTATCTACCAGAACCTCTGCCTAGTCCTTATTTGTACCACTGCTTTCACTTCAGTTTTCTATATTAGCTTTTCTTATGCAATATACTTTATCAGAAAAAGATTGTAAATTAAGAGATTTTGTACAATGAGAAAAATCAGGGTATTATGAAGTAACTTGCCTAAAAACAACTTCATTAGTATTGTTCAGTTCTACCACCAATACAGATGGAGTAGTTTCTGCTGGAATGATTAAAGGAGGGACGGTTATATTCTCCGAGCATTCCTCTTTGGACTGTAGCATTAGCTGAGCTTGCTCTTGCTCAACCATTCTCTTCACATCTTTGTTGAATTTGGATCCATCATAAACATTCAAATTCTCATCAACTCGTTTTTGTGGCTTTGCATAGAGGATTGCCTTTTTAGGGTTGTCACATATGTGGTCCACAGTACATATATCTGACAGCAAGTCAAGATTATTCAGAATGTCATCTGGAAATTTTGCTTTAAAGGAGTCTTCATACACCTTAGGAAGCGCATTCGCCCATAGAACACTTGAATATTTCGCCAAGAGGTCTGCAACTTTCTGCTTTAAGTCACTATTAAGGGAGACCTTTTTGGTCTCTGTAACCTGTTTTAAAGGAGGTTGAGGTGTTGTTTCTTGGTCTATAACACTCTTGCTCAAACTTTGTATTTTCTTAGCAGGATAAAGGAGTGTATCTGTAGGACCACCAGGGCATACCTTCTCCACCTTGAAACAGAAAGTCATATTAGCCATATCTATTCAGTTAAGAATATTTTTAATCAAGTCCCCCACCCCCCATATATATTTTGAGTCCAGGTACCTGTATTTTATCTTATCTTACTATCTTGAGCTATCTGTTTTTAAAAATCAAATAGGGTTGAGAACTTTGCCCACCCCTGGTCTAATAACCACGTACCAAAATTTGTATATGGCCAAGAGATCCAAAACAGACCTTACAACTGGCTGGCAAAGCTAGTACTCGAAGGTTCTGACTGCTGAGATTGAGAAGTAGCTGCAATTCAGCTGTCAAGACTCCAGTGCAATGAAGACCATTAAGGCAGCGAGAGACCCAGATCAGCCCTGGCTGAGAGCTGCTCTTGGACTGCTCAAGAGACATACGAGGCTCCTAAGGCCACAGTCTGACTACCCCTGCAATAGGTAGTGGGTCCATAATAGCATGCCTGCCTGTGTTGGATAAAATAAATAAATAAATCAATAAATAAAAGCTAAGTAACCAAGGTGTCAACACTAGTGCCTGTGGCAAGAAGGGTCCTTGCAATCAGATGCCTATTCAGAGAGGGAGAAGGTAGCACTAGCTCTCACCAGGAAACTCATTTAAGAATTTTGGGGAACGAGCAATAGTTACCCCCAAATAGATCAGAGGGTCATTATTAATGAAGAAACAGCTTAGCTGGACTCCATCTACCCTGGCCAGGTCTCCTACTGGGTTAACAATAATTCAGTTAGTTATACTAAAGGTTACTGAAAGGGCTAATGCGAGTGTGACTATTTAAACTCTACTCATGACCATAAGGAAGCCACTGTCTGTGCCTTCTCCATGCCACGTATCGGTCTGAAATTTGCAGAAACAGGTGTCAATTAAGTGCTAAAGTTGAAGTTGGACTGTTGCCAAACAGGGGCAGAAATATTTGCTTCTACTTGAGCATACACACATAAGGGCAGCAAAATAATTTTCCTCCTTACTATGCCAAATGAATTATTGGCAAGATTAATGAGTAATATGTATGCTGGGACCATAGGACCCTGTGCCAAAGCTGCTGAAGCCTGAAAATAAAGCAATATTTATAATAGTGGCTCTCAGCTGCTCCCTTTTCTCTCAAACTCATCTCCTCGGTGGTTGTTGAGGCCCCTACCCACACCATCACATATACATCCTGCCCCCTCTTCTCCAGGAGAGAGAAGAGTCTCTTGTCGATAAGGACATGGTATTTTGTGAGGTTAAGATACAAATTGATGGACTGGCAAGCTGGGAAATTCGCAGAATTTATTCTCCTCTTAGAATTTGGGGTTCCTGGTTACAGAACTTTTTAAAAAGGTTTCTAGAATACACAAGGTTCTGCTGGGAAGTGTTCCACCTGCTGCTGGGAATCCAGTAACATGGTTAGCCTGGTCTTGCCAGACCAGAGGATCCTCCTGCATACAAGGATGTAGGAAACTGCAAGTCCAACTATGCTAGTAAGAAAGTTTCTGCTACTTTTTTGATTACTCGGGTTAGGTTTCATTAAAAAACAGAAGCCTTGTTCTAGTTAAAATGCCTTCAAACATTTTTTTTAAAACAAAAACCAGAACTAGTGTTTCTTAATTCTTCCAGTCCAATATACAGCTTTTCATGCTGTTTCCCTGCTCTAAACCATTTCAGACAAAAGCACTAAACAAAATGCACTCATTTACTACTATTTTAAGTACTATGGGCCGATCTTACTAAAGCAGCAAACGAACATAATTCGAGGAAATTCTGGGAGATAATTCACCATCTATCAAAGGGAGGAGGGCAGTGTCGCGGTGCCTCTCTCTCACCGAATGTATAACAGGCCTTCTACGAGGGGCTATTCTCCAAGACCAGAGTGGGTTCACTGGCCTTGGAGATTGCTCCCGTGGATAGGCTGTCGAAGTGGCAACCGGTCACGGCTGAGGAGGTGACGGATTTGATTGGCTCCCTCAAATCTGGGAAAGTCCCAGGTCCGGACTTTGTAACTCCGGAGCTCTTGAAGAGTGACCCGAAGTGTTGGGCAGAGGTACTAGCTCCTTTATTTACTTATATTAATGAACATGGTACATTCCCTCAATCCTGGCTTTCCAGTACGGTGGTCCCTATTTACAAAAAAGGGGACCCAATGGATCCAGGTAACTATCGGCCGATAAGCCTCCTGAGCGTCGTAGCCAAACTATAGACACGTTTTTTGTTGAACAAATTACAACATTGAATAATAACCCAGGAGTTAATTGAACCTGAGCAGATTGGCTTCTGTAAGGGAGCTGCAACCTCAGACCACATATTTGTGTTGGCGGCTTTGATTACCAGGTCTATTACAAGGGGGGGGGGGGTTCACTCTTTTTATGCTTTATCGACCTCGAGAAGGCCTTTGACTCCATAAAGGGCAGCAAAATAATTTTCCTCCTTACTATGGATCAAGCTTCAGGCTCTGGATAAAGATCCCAGGTTGCTGTTTCTTATAATTAAGTTACATTCGGGGAACTCTTTATGAGTTTGGGTCAACTCTCGAGGGGTACTCTCCGATTCTGTCCAGGTGAAATCGGGGGTACGGCAGCGCTGCTTATTGGCCCCCGCCCTTTTCAATCTTTACCTGAATGACTCGGTCCGTTTTTTGAAGGCACGCAATACACACCCCAAAAATCGGTGAGTGCCAAATATCACTGTTACTATATGCAGCCGACACCTTATTAATTTCCCAAACTCTGGTGGGGATGAGATGCGCAATGTCAGCATTCGGAGACTATGTCAGTCTGAGCTTTTGGCAATAAATTTTGCCAAAACCAAGGTATTAGTTGTGAGTCCCAGAAGAACCCGGAAATGTCACCGATGGGCCATAGGAGATAATCAGATTGAGCAGGTACAGGTATTTAAATACCTTGGTGTGATATTCTCTGCTAGTGGAGGCTGGAAGGCCCATTTTGAAGCCGCTTGTGGACTGGCCAAGAAATCCACAGCAGCCATTACAAAATTTTTCTTGGGCCGGGGGGGAAGCTGGTTACTCTGGCCTTGCGACTTTTTAGAGCAAAAGTGACTGGACAGCTCCTGTATACATTTCCGGTCTGGGGCCTGATGTTCTTCACCCATCTGGAGAGTCTGCAGAATATGTTCCTCCGGACTATCCTGGGCGTGCCGCGGGGGACCCCACAAGTAATCCTTAGAGCAGAGACACTTGGATTACCCCTAAAAATCCATGCTACGCCAGTATTCCTTAATTACTGGCTCAGGAAGGTGCTATTCTCCCACCCCAATGACTTGTTAGTGAATGCTGCTATTTCTGCAGGTCTTTGGGCCAATTGGTTGGAAAGAACTAAGAATGAGACATTCCTATTAGGGTTTTCTTTTGCGAATCTGGAAACCCTAGGCTGGGCGACTTACAAAAATTTAATTAAAAGAAGGATACGGGATCAGACCTTTCAAACTGAAAATACCTTGAGAGATACAGAAGGTGACATCCCACTATATTCCTTACTCTCCATTGATGCCGGGTTCTTATTACCTTTTTGAATGGGAAGATGCTAATTATCGTTTTGCTTTTTTTCAGATGAGGGCGAATGTCTTTCCCTCCGCAGTTTTGAAGGGTCGTTATGTGGGGACCCCTTGGGCACAACGGGTTTGTCCCATGTGACATTTGGGGGAGGTTGATACCCCTGAGCATATTATTTTGCATTGCCCAGCCCTTGATGGGCCTAGATACAAGTACTTAGGGGGATACTTTATGGACAATGGCCCCTGGGAGTGTTCTACGGAGATTATTGAATCCAATCGACTCAGACCTATCCAGGGTGGTGGCTAAATTTTGTTGGGCCGCTATCCGGATTAGGTGCTCATATTTTGATTTCCATCAGAAAACTTCCGGACAGGTCAAAGAGTGAGAAGGATAGTGGGAGGTACAGAGATCTAAATGGTAGGAGATAGGCTGACTTAATTGTGGATAGGCATGGTTCTAACTTATATTTTAGTTTATTGTAAATAAGAGTTATGACTTGTTTTATTATTTCTAATTGATTATTTGTGTGTAATTGTTATGGCTTCGGCTAAGCAATAAATAAAGAAAAATTTATGATACGACTACTATTTTGGGAATCAAGTTGAGTATATAAAATAATTTCCTTAAGCAGATATAATATCTGTTTGAAAGGCAGTTCTAAACATTACAGCTGCCAGAGAGGACAGTTTCTCCCATTTGTGCATGACCCTAGAACAAAATACTAACACATGCACTACCTGACACAAAGACGATAGAAAAAGTTTTAGATATTTTAGTGACCAAGGAAGGCAAAACCTACCATGCAAACATGTGGCCAGTATTCAAATTGCTGGAGCAGGTCTACATTAAGTTCCTCTTCATACATTTCTTTGTATAACTGTGGCATCTTCACTAGCCAGATACCATTACTGTATTTATTCAAAATTTCTTTAATACGATTTTGAATCACAGTTATGTTAGTATTAGAAAGACTGGCAGAGGTAGTGTGCATTTCTGCATGAGACCCATTCATATTTTCTGTAAAGAAAAACACAAGTGTTATAACTGAAGATGTTATGCCTTAAAGCATGGTAAAACTATCACTTGGGAGAAGAATACGACACTATATCTGAATGGACGTACACTAGTTTATAAGCCTACCTGTACCCAAACTACATTAAAATTATGGCAGTTATGTTTCTATATATACAAATACAAAGACCTAAAGATAGGTTATCAAATTAACACTAAACAAAAAGTAGAGAAGATATAAGTAGCTGTAAACAAAACCGATTATCTTGAAAGCTCCAGTCAAACGACACTGGGTAGTCTTGCATCTTCACTATACAAGAATGTATCGAGTCTGCACTAATACGGGAAACTCTGAGAAAGCCAGGGAAAAAGTCGATACCGATCTGTAGAGCAGGGGTGGCCAGATGTATGGCACATGTAATCCAGGCAGCAACCTCAAGTCATCTACCAGGGGATGGACACACAATTTGTGAGTCTGTAAAAAGTGATGCCTTTAACATATGACAAAGGCCCTTTTCACAGACACTCTAACTGATAAAATGGGTGCCTCATTTTATTATACATGTTGCAGGGCTGCAGGTGTGCTCTATGGGGTGCCCTGCAACGTGTATAATAAAATGTAACCCCCATTTTATCAGTGTTAAGAGTGACTGTGTGAAAAGGGGCAAAGTCAAAAGCTATATGCACCTTGAGCATATATGACTACATTCCAAACACCACATTGAAAAGCGTGACTGTCACCACTTTGCATTTTGCCAGGGATAACATACCATTTGAATCCAGGGAAAAGCTTCTAGAGAGATGCACCTGAAGTTCTTTCTGAAACCGTGGTGGAAGAGTTAATCTTTTTTCAGGCCTAAGAGAGGTAAAAGCAAACTCCTTTAAGTCAGTTTCTACTCATCTGCTTGTGAAGAGAATACACAATCTGCTTACGTGTAGGTCTTCCGCCAGCAAGTTTTCCTCCATTTAAACTAGAGATGGAAACAAAGTAGTTCAGATAAATCTCTCTTTTATTGGACCAACTTCTGTTGGTGAGAATGTTCAAGTCTTCAAGTCACACAGGGCTCTTCATCAAGCTACAGGCAACTCATAACTAAATTTAAGCAAATCCTCAACAGGTGTATATACACATGAACATGACACTGGGGAAGGTGCTAGTATTTGAATAGAAATCAAGAAGCAAGCTGATGTAAATGTGACTGCTAAGAGAACAGGGTCACTAATATTAAAAATAAGAGGGTGTCTGGAAGACACCAAGACAGGAAGAGAGAAAGTTAGCCACACATCAGGAGAGTACTGCAAATGTATGTAATGGCTTAAGGAAGGCTAGATCAATATTGAGTCGTTTGTTTTGACTGTTCAGCAAACATATGGGTTGGAGGTATAATAGGAACAGCTTATCAGGTGAGAGGAATATGCATATAAAAGGAAATGGGACCAACACGGCAACCACACTCTTCCCCCATTTAAACTAGACAGACATACGTGCAATGACTTTCAGGGATGCATTCCACTGAGCTTTAGTGTTTGTTAGCACACACCAGAGAAACCTGGACCTTGCAGAAGAGGCACAGGAAGACTGCAGAACTAAGATCAGTTCAATAAATAAAACTTGTGTAAGCTTCAGTTTTGTATTGGTTTTAGAGCCAATTTGCTAGGAAGAAATCAAGTGTAAGTCAGCCCTTGAAACACAATACTCCTTTATGGACAAAATGTTTAGTTCAGTATAAAAACTCAAATTGATGTACCATTTTAAAAATTAATAATTTTGTTTAGTGGTAGGACTGCTTGTAACTCAAATTTACGTAGTAGACACAAAATTTGTTATTGCTTATTCTAGAAGTAAATGATAGGGGAATGAAGTTATTAGCAGCTGTCATCCTTTGAAGATACACTTTTTGGAAATTTATTCATTGAATGTGAAGAACTTAAACTTGAGCTGCCGCCTTGCTACTTCTAACAGAAGTAGTTTCATGACATCCCAGCACCTGTGTTAAGAGTTCTCCACCTCTCAAGAAAATGTCTCCCTCCATTACACAACAGTTTCTCGAGCTTGTACAGAACTTTCCTGGAGAGGCTAGGCTACTAAAGACTGCAGACATCTATGCCAGAAGCAGATATCAGTGTGACACTGCCAACAGAAGAAGAATTATCTCCAAAGTAATGCACATGTCAACTGCATGACAAAAGCCTTCAGCTAATTAATGCAAAGGGACTGGCTAATAATAGTACTGAAAAACCTTAGGTATATTCCTTCCAGAACTTTTAACTACTGAGTAGGTGTAACAGTAACAACTGTTTAGAGAGTCTCTCTTCTTTCCTTGCTACATATATACATATTCCTGTACCACCTTTTGGGTTATTAGTTTCTAGAGGGTTTATTTATTTATTTAAAACATATCTGGGTTGCTATCTTGATACTGCAATCTTTTAGTGGTTTAGGAAAAATCCTGACTAAATGAAGATAAGAATGCAATTTTCCTACCTTGTGAATTTTCCTTCTATGGGAGATCCTCCTGGACAGTCAGTTAGAAAAGTGGGGTAGATCCCCACCACTATCACTAGGAGGAAGACTTCCTGATTTTGCTGGAGTATGCTCAGTGGGGATCTAACCTCTAGGAGTTCCCAAGGCCGAACTCAACGTAACTCCAAGGTTCTGAGACCTACCTGTATGTAAAGAAAAACCTACTTCAATCGAAGACAAACACTGACACCATGCCCAATGAGCAGGTTGCTACGACCAACCAGGTGTGGCTTAATGTGTGTCCTTACAGAGATGTGTAGAAACGTTCAAACTAAGCACCCCAGAGTTTACTCTCACTCCGGGTAGGAACTGGCTGCCCAGGAGGATCTCCCATAGAAGGAAAATTCACAAGGTAAGAACCCAATGTTCCTTTCTCCCAGGAGCTCTCTCCTGGACGGTCAGTTTGAACAGTGGGATGTCCCAAAGCAGTGTCCCAGCCAATTCTTAAAAAAAAAAAAAAAAAAGGGGG
>QEPC01006122.1:1015532-1042111 GCA_003113815.1 Sphenodon punctatus | reverse complement strand
TTTGAGGGACCTGACCCTGCTTGTGCTGCAGCCCTGAGTAGAATGTAGGCACGCGCCATGCTCAGTTGTCTCTTGATTCTTTCTTCTTTTAAGAATCCTCTCTCTATTTTTTTTTTGTACGGCGAAAGACGCTGAAGCTTCCTATCGGCCGAAGGCAGAAGAGAAGACTGAAGAGGGGGCAGCTCCACGCATGCGCATGAGGATTTTATTCTGCCTCCTGTCGGCCATACGCAGAGCTACCCGTGCAGAGCACTGACAGGAGAGAGAAGGAGAAAATGGAAACTAGAATCTCAGGTCTCAATCAGGAGATACGTAAGGCAGTCAAATTACCGTCCTGGGACATTTGTTCCTTCAAAATGTTTAGGTGATTTCAAATAGCTTCTTTAAAAAAATTTACTTACACCAATTAGAACTTCGGCAAGGTTTTCCTATACTAAGCCTTAACCCTCAAAACTTCCAAAAAATCATTAAGAACTCCTCCTTTGCTTTAAAAACCAATACAAAACATATCCTTAGTATGCATGTCTGGAAGGCAAGAGCATTCTCAACTTAATCTTCAGGAGAGGAGGAGAGCTGTTGCAGGGCTCTACTTTCAGAACACTTCTCAGGTGTTGAACTTCTGGATTGTGGAACCACTTGGGTAGTTTCGGGCTTGGTATTTGTACTTGTAAAAAGGACTGTAGTGCAAAATACTGCCCACGATGTACAAACCGCAGGGATACTTATACCAGCACCGTCTATACAGCATGTCTATCTGAATTGGTTTTGCCTTTAGATTAAAAGTTGGCAATTAAAGTTTAAGAATGATTTCCTCTCTAATTCTAATTGCTGCCTCTGCTTCTGCATAGTCATTGCCACCCAATTTGCATGGAGGTAAAACAGCATAGCAAGTTCGTGTTATTCCTTTTGGAAGAAGTTTAATGAAGAGAGATTAAACAAAGCATATGCAACTCACACTTGCTTCAAGTCAATGCTAAATTATGACTAATCGCAATAACGCACCGAGGATTATCAAAGTAATCAATCAAAGCTATTCTGAGATTTAGCCCACCCACAATGATGAAACAAGGGCATTATCCTTATAATTTGATGACCCAGTACAACAGTATACAATACATAAAGAGAAATGATGGTGAAGCAGTTGTGCCAGCCAAGCTGGATTTTAGATAGTCAAAAGGACAGCTAAAAAACAACAACATGTAATGCTAACCCAGCAAAACTTCACCACAAGCCCTTATCTGAATTCATCCAGACATGGTCATGTAGTTGCTGTATCAAGTGCAGAAAATCCAGCAGAATATTAGATAGATAATTTAATCTTGTAAAAAGTTGGTGTGTGTTGAATCAGTCTAAGCTAATAGCAACAGAAGTGTCCCCCAGTACATTAATCCCAATAGTTAAAAATACATTATTCTTCCCTAGGAAGAGATTCATCATTTAGCTCATACTAGTTTATCATTAAACTCTCAGACAACAAGAGTCTACACCTGGCTGTTGTGTGGTGCATTTGCAACAGGAAAAAAATCTAAACCCCCAATTAGATCTCTCCCAACTATGTACACTATTTACATCTCCTTTAAGAACAATGAGATGCCAAAGCAGAAACCTGCTTTCATGGAGTTGCTGTATGGGCCAGGTCATTACATTATGTGTACTTGGTAGTGAAACATTATTGCTTTCATCTTTTGACAACTACTGTTGATTTACTCTGGAAGGATTATAGACGGTGACTTACTTTGACTACAATGAAAATTGTGGGTGCACACTGCCTCAAAGTCGGATTTTCAGAAGTGCTTAAGTTTTCATTGCTTAGGAATGTACATGAAGCTACCCAATTCAGTAACATTTTCATTTTAAGACTATTTCTATACTTTGTCTGCTTGTACATTAAACACATCTTGGTTTAATCCACTTTGGTTGGGTCAATTCAACTGCGAAGAACTTCAACAGAGGATAATGATTTCAAATCTAACTATTTTAAGTGGCGCACACAGTTGTGCTGTTAATGTCAAAATGGCAATACCTAGGGGAAGGGGGCGGGAATGTTTATGACACAATGGCAATGAGGACCATATTGTGCCAAACGCACAATTTGTGTCAGTTTAAAACCAGAGAAGGGGGGGGAGAAGAGTTGGAGGATCCATCTTTTAAAGTAGTAGTAGTAGTTGGTGTATGCCCACTTTTACAGTGCTTTGAATCTACACAAGGGTGGGGGAAAAGTCCCACGGGGGGCCACTTTGAAAATGAGTGCAGTCTCTGAGAACTGCATAGACGTTGGGGGTGCATTTAACAGGAGGAGAGTCCAGATCAAAATCTGCCTCCTATCATTGTGTACATACCCTAATCTCTGCTCTTTCATCCTGAGCTTGGTTATTCAGTGCTTGGCGGTAGGGACTAGATCCAACGACAAATAAGGACTACCCACAGACCACATTTGGCCCCACCAAACCCAAGGTCCTTCATCCCCATTTACACTATTAAGCACCAATATTGTAGACACAAAGATCTGTTCCCAGCAAGTATTTTTAAATGCTATCTACTTACTCCTTCTCTCCCCTCCCCATTGATTTTATTCTGTATTACTCCTTCATGGGGGAGCTAGTAAGAGAAGCCCTCTTTGGACTTCAACAGAACCAATAACTAAATTCTGACTGCAGAATTTTTATTATGTCACATGATGCATATTCCAGAAAGAATCCTCTTTGCACATTTTATTCCAGCCTCGGCTAGAAGCTGGGGACTTGCGGCAAGGGAAGAGACTCTTTTGGTTCACAGTTCATTAAGAAAGGACCTTCTTAACATTTTTTACCAGGCTACTTACAGTATTCTCTCACCCTCCTATAAGAGATTAAAGAAATATATATATTTCTTTAAAGCCACATGCAGCAGTTGCAAATCCGAATACAATCTCCAGGTTTGTACGAATCTACTACTGCCAGTTGTGCAAGGTATTTAAAGATAGGTTTACCTCAAGTACCATGACAAAAATCAGTTTGAAGCTGGAAAGGTCCTGTGAATTGTCATTTGTTATATGTCTTCATATTTTTAAACTAACATCTAAAGAAGCTTTTCCAAGAAAATAAGATGTGCCCCAAACCTTACACCATTCCTTCATATATTTAGGATATCAGCAAAGTTTGGAGACTCTCCACACCCCAATTAAACTGATTGTGTGTGTGGTGTGTGTGTATATAAATCAGAGATAATCCCACCTTTTGTTGAGAACTGCTGTTAGAATGTTTAACACAATAAGACAACGGGAGGTGAATTCAAGCATTTCCTAGAGGACAAAAGTTAAAAACACAAACCACATTTTGTAGTGAGAGTACCATAAACACTGACCTGTTTACCATGGTCACATGTCTCTGCATTGGGACTTCTTTTGTAGGTATTCCACTTGCAAATGCTGGGGGCAAAGGATACTGAACCATTTCTATCTGAGGTTTCACAGTACCAAAACTTCCTCTGCTCCTTAGCAATGGTGGTGTAGGCCTTCTGTTTTCTGGTGGTGCAACAGTGAAGCCTGGTTTCCTCAAGGTAGCTTTGGGCTTGCCTTTAAAGTGTGCAAACATTGAAAATTCAAGCCACAATTATAATATTTTCTAACTATATACTTTAACTGCAGATGAGATACAACCCAAGAGTAAAACACTAACATCTTGTAATTTCTTAAGATGTTCAGCTTGATCAAATATGGAAGAAAATTTGTAAGTTTTATAGTTCATTTAACTGCATATTAAAACACTATTCCTTCAGTTTCTATATAAAATGCGAGTTGCTACATTAAGCCATTTGCATTTAAAAACTAAGAATTTTCAACACAAGCAATTGATATTTTACCAATTTGCATACTAAATAAGATCTCTGGATCAAATTTCAAAGCTGAATCTTTGCTCCTAAAAATTGAGGTCTTTAAAATGCTTTTAGGTTATATTACATAAAAAAGGTTAATCAGCATATGTAGCATGCTGGCAGTAAGCTAGAAGCGTATTCCAACTCCATACAGTATCTTTAAAGCCACAGAGTTGTTACTATTGGCCACGATCCCAACTCCCCTGCATGTGGTACAGTGCCCCTACAATGGACTTGCGCACACGTGGCACACAGTTTGTATGGGGCATGAAATCAGCCCCACCATAAACAGCTGAGTAAGTCAGTATTCCAAGATTTAATTACTGCACTGTCATCTCTCAGTAGCGCTTCATGTATGTATCTTTGTAATCAAAATGAGAAATTCCAAATTCTAGTACTGTTTACACTTATTTATGCAGCTATCACATTTGTGCAGATGTGAAACAAGTATCTGCTTTCTCCCCAAATTGATGTCTGGGGCTACTGCATTTAAACTCATTTGCTTTAACAAGATGCATCTCTAGTGTAGCTACTAATGCAGTCAGATTTAATACCACAGCTTTAACAGTTTTGGAAAAGTAATTGCACATCTTAACATAACACCCACAAAGTAGATAAACACTACGCTATCCTTTGATCAACTGACTAGAACCCTATTCCACGATTGTAGTTACAAATACTTTAATCACAGGCTTAGTGTACCAACAGCACAGTTCTAGAACTTTATTGTAATTTAGTTATCTAATTCTCATGTGAAAAAGCCAACCAAGTTGAATTTTTCCAGCTTTAGCTTCAAGCCACTCTCCCCTCTCCTCAAAAAAAAAAAAAAAAAAAAAAAAAAAAAAAAGCCCATACAACTCACACAGCCAACAGTGCTGAGGATTTCATTTACTTCTTAAAGCCTTAAAACAGAGCATGCCAGCTCTTTGAGGCAAGGACTGTCACACTCCAAGGACATGTTGTCAAGCACAGTGGGACCTCACTCTGGTTTGAACCTTGTGAGGCTAGCTTACCATTAATAAACGCATGATTGATACCCACCATTTAGATGCTGAAAAGAGTATAAATGGATACTAGTAATTTGCAGAGGGACAAGGAGACAGCCTAACAAACCAAGCAGCAGAGAAAGTTAAGCATGCTTCAGAGTTGTCCTACTTCTATCTGAAAGTGTTGTTGCACTGAGCAATAGTGTTAAACCAATTGTGCAATAGCTTCCAACAAGACCTGAGCTTTAGGCCACTTATACTATACAAAGTCCCTATAAGCAAGCAATTAAAGAGGTCTTGTGTCTGAAGAACATCTATTAACAGCAATGAGGAGTCTTCTGCTTGTTACAGGCCTAGATGGTGCCTGTAAAAGCATGGCTGCCATTTCCCTTTGGGTGGGAGGGTAGGGGGGGGGGGATTTTGGGATGGGTGGGTAGTTTTAACTGTTTATATTGCTGATGTTCTTATGTATTTTAGTATTGTTTTATTTGTTGCGAGCCACCCCGAGATGCCATAGGCATGAGGGGGCGGCCAATAAATATAAAGAAATAAAATAAAAATAAATAAACAAACATACCACACACAACAAAAATCCATTTAGAAAGAGAGAAAGGGAGGGGTGGGATATTAAGCGGTGCTCAAGCTTGCTGGATCTTTGGTAGTTCCATAAACTACTATAGAGCAGTTGAGGCTACACCTTTTATTCTCTTGGAATCCTTCATGAGGAGGGACAAATGCCAACAGACAGTGCTTTCTAAGAATGAGCTCTTGCAGTCAGGGAACATCTATTCCAAAAGTGGGAGTATGGCGAGGATACATCAGCTTACAGGATTGCAACACCTGGATCTCAGTGAAGACTCAGTATTGCTGACCCACCCCTTAAAATCAGGAGGCTTAAAAATACATGTTGCAAGGCTACATTGGAATCAACGGAGAAGCAGGGAGCAGCCAGGAGTCCTCTGGACCAGAGGAGCAGCAACTTAGCCTGTGAAGCGAGTCATCCTGGGGCCCAGGGAGCTGCAGATGCCAGGAATGGTGTCCTGGGGCGCTCCAGGGCATCCTGAGATGCTCCAGTTAATACCCGCATTTTGGGGCATTGAGTACCCTGTTGAATGCCTGCTGGGGATGCCCCAAAATGTAGATATTACCTACGGGTAGCTAAGGTGCTACCTGCGGCAGCTCTACACATGGGGTCCTTCCTCCAGTTACGATTGAGTCAGAACTACTAGCCTGAATAAAGTTCCTGTGTGACCCAAAAGCTTGCATGCTGTCACCAACAGAAGTTGGTCCAATTTACAAAAAAAAAACCAAACCCACAAAAAACCATGCAAGCCAATCTGAACTACTTTGCCAAGCACTGTAGCTGCACACACCGATACATTTCTGATGCAATTTTTAGAGTACAAATTTCTCCCTTTGGTTATCTGCTTCTGCATACTGGGAGAGTCTCTTAACTTCCTGCTGGGGCCCTTTCACTGGTTATTAGGAGGTGATGGAAACTAACAAGAGCTACATCCCATCTACCCTCACCATCCCAGCATTTCAGAAGAGTGAGGGATAAGGTTCCCGGTGTGTCAAAGTGGGGAGTAGACACTCAAAGAGATGGGGAAGACAAGGAGGCCAGCTTGACAGCAGGGAAAAAGAAAGCCATTCTGCTATGAAGAGGACACCTCGGCAGCAACTCCACCATAGGGAAACTGGAAGCCTCATTGTCTATGGCAACCACAAACATAAGCTAAACTCACCACATCTCGCATTCGGGCACTGTACTGCTTTTGGGAGGCAAGCAGGAAGTGAAACTTTGCTTCCCTACTAAATGATAGCATGTGAAAGTCAAAGAATGGGCCCTTCATCTAGAAAATTTTGCAATAAGGTTTTATATTTCAACCTGAAAGCAGCAGAGATTGTGGTCATTTTGACTTCTTGTAAAAGTTAAGATACCTACAGGATTGTGGCAGAGAAGAAGAAGCTTCCCAGGCATCAGTGAAGGTGAAGCTCCCGCCTATAGCCAGAAAGGGGCCCCTGAAATAATTCTCACTTCATTTAAAAAAAGGTAAATTAACATGTCCATTTATTTAGGTAGATTTTTATCCTGCCCTTCCCCAAAAGCAGCTACATAATACATACACAAAAATAAAAACATTGAACTACGTAAAGTGCATATTAAAACAAAGACCTAAACCTTTCCTCTGCCTGCTAAAAGCCAAGCCAAGTAAGTAGGTCTTGTATCGCCTCTGGAAAATGGCAAGGGAGTTCCAGAGTCGTGGAGCAGCCACCAGGAATGCCTCTCTATATGCCCTTGGTGCAGTGATGGAACTTGCAAGAGGGTAGTCTGACTGACCTTGGAGGCAACATTGGGGAGGAGGTGGTCCTTTAGATAGTAGGGTCCAAGCTGTGGCTTTGCAGGTCAAAATGAGCTTGAGCTCTACTTGGAACGCTATTGGCAGCCCGTGCAGGCTTTCGAATACCTGTGCAACGTGCTCCCGGCAACCCACACCCATCATAAAGCAGGCCGCCATGTTCTGCACCAGCAGCAACCCCTGTATAGTATTCAAGGGCAGTCCCATGTAGTGCACTGCACTAGCCTAGTCTCAAGGTTGCGAAAGTATGGATGACTGTGACCAGATCCAAATCCGATAGAAAGGTTTGCAGCTGTCTCACCAGAGCAGTTGGTGAAAATGAGTCCTAGCCACCGCTGCAACCTGATGTTCCGGGAGCACCACGTGGCTGTGAGCCTGCATGACCAAAGGAGGCTAAACACCTTTCAGGTCATAGAGCCGGCCAATCCTCATCACCTCAGTCTTATTTGGATTCAGCTTCAACTGACTAGCCTGTATTCAGTCCCCAAAAGGCAGCCAAGTACTGCTCCACAAGTTGGATGAAAGAGTAAGAGGTAGACGCCAGTTCACTGATGGCATTGTGCCCTGGATCTATGCGCTTGGGCTTTAAATAGGCCCTTTTCACACAGACACGCTAATAATGATAAAATGGGCATTACATTTTATTATGCATGTCGCATGGCTGCAGGTGTGCTCTATGGGTGCCCTGCAAGATGTATAATAAATGTAACACCAATTTGATCAGTGTCTATGTGAAAAGTGCCAGACACACAGATGAAGACAGCAAAGACAGCCACTCTTCAATCTCCCTTAGCACACTTTGCAGAGAAGAATATTTTTCAATTAACATCCTCATGTATGTTTATTCCAATGACTGCCAAGCACAAATATACATGCCTACCCATTTCCTTGAAAGGCGAGCCCTTTAAAAGCCTGCACAATGTACAGTAATCAGCAGAATGTCCATAATAGAAAAGCTCTGCCACATCCAAGCACAGCATGTGTTAACTCTGTTTTTCCAGAGTCAGATGTTTTATAGTTTACACATTCTTACCTACAAGCGTAACTGAAGTGGTGTTCCTTAACCTCATTTGGCAATTCACTTGCCTCCCCAATTTTCTTTTTGAGTTTCTCTGTCGGGCAACCAGCTGTGCAATCCGTGCAGTCTCGGCGCAAGCAACTGCATGGCAGATGATCTGTTCACAAAAAAAGAGAAAGCCATCATGCTTTGCCATGTGCTGAGCCACGCTACACAGCATTTCTTATATTACTAGCGTGGCTTTGATACAGCAGATTTTGAATCCACAAATTTTTAAATTTAAAGAGAATAATTTTTACCCTGCCCTTTCCCAGATTGCTCAGGGCAGCTTACAAATAAAAATACATATAAAAGCAGGATAAAAAAACCCAAACCTCCCCTCCCATCACACTCCTACCCCAGACCCCCATGCACCATAGTAGAAAGCAAGACATTTTAAGGGAAGGTTCTACTAAGTTTTTTTTTTATGCCCCTGATGTTCTCAGGAATGGTCTCTCTTTTGGTCTGCAGGCTGGCAACTACGGACAAACACCAAGATGGGGGAGGTTTTATAAGCTGCCCTGAACAATTTGGGAAGGGCAGGGTAAAAATTATTCTCTTTAAATTTAAAAAGATGTTGATTCAAAAGTCTGCCGTATCTGCAGAGATTCTTAAACAATAGGATTCATTAACAATGGCCATCACAATAAATCACAATTTTGCCAGGCTTAGCCCAGGCTGCAAATTTGATCCTTTGAGAAGTTTAAACCCCACAAACAGCAAAAGGGAAATGCCCAGAACATTTTGGAGCTCAACTGCTACTGACAAACAGAGAAAGCGTACTTATCCATCAAGGCAGTTTTCACAGTATATTTATTAGCCCAAGAAGCCTTATTCAACTGGGGTATAAATATACTGCCTCAAAGCAGGACAAAACCCACCTTTAAACACAGAAAATGCTGTATTTGGAGCCTATGGCAACAGGTTTTAGAAAATGTTTTCCAAACAGAAAAGTAGCATCACTGCTACTTAAAAAAATATATATATAAAAAAAATACTGAACAATGATTGCTACCTCTATGCAGTGATGCTACTTTTAGAAGAAACCAGGGACTCTTAGTTTTAGCACCAATGATAAATGAAGGCCTAATTTTTACCCAAATATTACCTAAGCACACCAAGACCACAGTAATAAGACAATGGGTGAAAACAGACATAACACTAACTCCACTTTAACATTTCTTATGCATGTTGCAGAGCATCATAAGGCACCAATACAGCCCTGCAACATGCATAAGAAATCTTAGAAACAGTGTTAAAGTGGAGTTAGCATTATGTCTGTTTTCACCCAATAGCTGTCAGCTGCCACTAATGCTTCCAGCGTCAGCAATACCAGTGAGCCACACTGATGCTAGAACAATTGAAAGATACTTCTAAGCACTTTTACCATAGACTAAGGAGCCCTGCAAATTACAGCAAACTCTAAATCCGCCTTTACTTGCAGTTTGAAAGTATACTTCAAGTATTTGCAATGCCATGCACATTCCTTTATTATGAAAATGCATCTTACCTCAAAAGTTTTGTTAACTTCAATCCTAACTACTGCTGGAACACTCTTCAAGTATCCTTCTAGTGTAGGGTATCCCAACTGTTTAAAAGGAATCCAGTCACCGGTCAAGGATTTATACTCCCCTTGCAATCGGGATATGGGTACCCCATTCTTATGGGACTGTAGAACAGCTCGCAACATCTTCGCAACGAGGTCTGCTTCCTGCATCTTAACCTTTAAGTGATATGAAAAAAAAATCAATTTACAGAAAACACTCAAGTGGATCTTGGTCACCTGCTGGTATTTATATTACTCCCCCCTCCTCCCGCTTCCAATTGCAGACCCACATATTATGTGCCAACATCAGTTCAGAAAGATAGAAAATATTGGTGATCTCAACACTGGATACCAACAATACACAAGATGACCAACTAGAACTTTGGGGCCACCTAACATGCCAGCATACCTCTTAGTAAAATGGGGCAAGACACCAAAGCTACAATGAATACAACAAACATAGAAGCTACCCCAGCGGGTTACATTAGTGATCCATCCAGTCTGGCATCTTGATTTTGGAACTGGCCAGTTGCTTCAGAACTAAATGCAAGAAAACCCATAGAAAGAAATTACAAGGTAAGTTGCCAACAAGGAAATAAGTTAAAATGCCAAGATATTGCATGAAGTTTGAAGGGATTATACCCCACTTAACGCACCTGTTTAGTAATGCTGGATATTCTTGTTATCTAGGTCAGTTTTTTTGAATCCTGCTAATCTCTAGAACTAAGTTATATTTTCTCACAAAGCAGTCCTCAGGTTAGTTAAGCACCAGACTAGTATCCCCTCATCAATTTCCTTCAGTAGATTACCAGTTTAGTATTTGACATTTAAGTAAGGCTATATAACAAGCAGTGACACCATAAATGAAAGATATGCAGCTCATTGCATCCAAATACCACCACCATTTTACACTTTGTACTTTAGGGGGTAAAAGTGATAGCATGTAAGCTTATAGGGTGTTTTTTTATTTATTTTTTTAATTGGGATGTTTTCCAAAGTCAGTACTAAATGCAGGTCGTCTTATACTTATTATTTGTATATCACCAGCAATGTATCCAGTGCTGTTCAACTGTAGAAACAGGTCCTTACCCCAAGGGGCTTACAAGCTAGGAAAGACAAGGGGCGGGGAAGAGACAAGAGGGAGAACATGGAGAGAAAGATACACTTATGAAGTTGAGAACTTGAAGGCATGTGTGCCTTCAAGTTCTCAACCAGGAGGAGGAGTAAATCTCCTAGAAGGGAATGTAGCAGGAAACAATAGCAGAAAGATAAGGGGGAACAAGGCCACAGAGTGTCATGAAGGTAAAGACAAGGAGCTTAAAATGAATGTGTTCAAGTAGAGGAAGCCTGTGGAGGGAAGGTCTAAGCCTGATTAAAGTAATGGGCAAGGTGGACAACCTTCATTTTGATAGAAAAAAAAGAAAAAAAACTAGTCTAGACGTATCTGCATCTTAAAAGATGTCTTTTCAATATTCACCAAGTCAATGTAACATTTTAAAGTCTAGTTTGTGGGCCTGACTACACACCAAGTTTTTAATATTTAAGTAGTTTTATACGGCAAGCACTCAAAGCCTGGTCTATCAACAGGGACAACAGTTAATGCAGGTCAATTTTCAACTACTCCGTCTTCTCTCCACCCAATTACAAAATTTGGGATACCCGCTTACCTTTGGGCTTTCTGTCTCCTACCATATAAGACTGGAATTAGAAAGGGGGTGGGGGCAGGGAAGAGAAGGCTCTTCTCTCCTCCCTCTTCCCCCAGGACTTTTCATAATCAGCCAGGCTAAAAGGCAGAGATTCCTTGTTTACCAACTATACCACATTCTAATCTAGTTCCAAATTATTGGTCCATCAGTAATCCAGGACTGAGGCTGCTTTCAGACCTCCCACCCCACCCCCCCGGGCATATATTCTGGCTGCGGGAATATTTGAATACACTTCAAACCCAGGTTTTCCTCCAATCCATATTTGGGAGACAACGGATAGTCATGTTTGTGGTTGGATTTCAAATGGGGATAGTATTAGCAGGAACAGTTAGGGGTGCCATCACCTGAACTCACTCAGGCCTGAAAATAGACAAAATCCCAAGGGAGCAACATTGGTACTTTTATTTATATTTATTTAATATATTTATACCCCACCCCTCCTGCAAACAGCTCGGGGTGGCTACAGTGCAAGATGGTGCCCCTCTTCTCCCCCCACACCTCAAAAAAAAAAAAAAGAAGTTTTTTTTAATCTATATCAAGTATCTAGATTTCATCAACTGTCCTTCAGTCTGAATATGACTATCCATAGGGAATATATGAACATAACTTACAGGCTTCATCAACTGTCCTTCAGTCTGAATATGAATATCCATAGGGAATATATGAACATGACTTACAGGCATGTTCTGGACGAGAAAATAAAAGCTAGACAGTTCAACAAGTTTATAGGAGACAGCTTGAAAGAAACGCAATATAGCATAAAAATGTTCTCTCTCCAAGTTTTCAGGCTTTCTAATCTGAAGCTTACTTTTGCTGCAAAGCTAAAGTGTGCATTAAAAACTTAAGACTCACAGGAACCAAGCAGCTCAAACAAATCTATACTTGGTACTTAAATATTCCAAGAATACAGAGGATTTTTTAAAATGTAGGGAAGGTGGGTCAGAAGTGCCACGCTCCTAATGAACCTGGTAAGGAGCTGCAGACACCAGCTTCCTTTCATCTCACTCATAATGGTACAAAATAGTTGTCAGAAGTACCTATATGGAGGTTTACAAATGTACAAGCATGTCTGGGATGTGGGTATCCATGTGGTTTGGCTACTGGCAACCTTACTGTCTGCATTTTGCCTTAAATGCCTAGGTCAATAGGTCAGACTGAAGCAAGCCAAATCGTTTTTGTGCACCACACCCAATTTTTCCTATTTTGCCAAAACCAGTTCTTCTGGTAGTGTCCGCTTCTTGGTACTTCAGCTCAACTTGGTAATAAATAACATACTTCCAAATCACTACCCTGTTCAAGACCAATGATTGAAGGAACACTTGCTGCAAGCGACTTGTAGTTAGATTCTGCCTGACAGTTAGCTTTAGCTGTCTTCAGCAGTCAGGAATTGCGTTTATCTGCGGTAATATACACCAAAACTACTGCACCTGTCTCCTTCTTGGATTTTGACTAGATAAATATAAGACATTATGGCATAGGCTTGCGCTACCACGGTTTTGTCAGGAACAGACCATGAGTAGCTTCTCCGTCAGCAAGTGACCAAGAGAGCCAACTTTGTAATCCTCAGAGAAAATTTGATCTACCACTCTCCGACCAGAGTCGAGTCTGCAGGAGCTATCACTTATAATGGCCAGAACTGTACTAGGTACACAGTAATAAGGAACATTTTGTAGTACAGTCCGCTCCGAAGTCTGCCAAGCATAGGAGGCATAGCCCAAATGTCTCACTGTTTAATGTAGAGCATGGCCTAATTGTGTACTTAAGCGGTAATTCTGAAGTAGGTAACAGAGGTTTCCCAGTCTCATGATGTGAAGCTGCTCAAGTCTTCATTTTAGAAGTTGAAAAGTTGGGCATGATATAAAGACAAAATGCACACAATAAGGTCCACAAGGTGCATCCAAACAGCACGGACACACACAGAGAAACTAGGACACCATAATCTGCAATGACTAGCACCAGAACACTACCGATATTTGTGCCAGACCCTCACTGCTGATGAGCATTAAGTGTCACAGCACTGACCAACTCTAGTGCTGATGCATCAAGAACACCAGCACCAAAATGCTGAGACAGACTGATGTGCTGCCAAAAACTGGCATGAAGACAGGCACTTATGTGCTAGTGATTAGACACGAGGCAAAAGCTGAATGTGCAGCGAATGCTGTTCAGAAGCATGAAAACAAAATATTTTTAAAAAACCACACCAGGCATTCAAATGTTGCAGCCAATTTGTAAAACGTACCTAAAAGAAAACAGATCAGAATCTAACTAGAAGTGATGTTGAGAGAAGCCAGAGCAGTTACTGGTAGTGGCACAGCTCCTTTACTGAAGATTCAAAAAGCCATCTAAACACAGAACACTCAGAAAGAAACCAGATGAACAGCCAAACAGCAATTAAGTCACACCTGGCTTGTCCCGAAGCCAGACTCCGTGCTGCATCTACTGGCCCTGAAGAAATGAAAGTTTTGAGTACTTGTGGAATTCTGCTAATCTCATCCGAACAATTTTGGGCACAAAGGCAAGACTCTTGACTAGGGCGTCTTCAGAGATGCAATATTAAAGAAACTTATGTAACTACACACACACACACACACACACACACACACACACACACAGAGGAAGGGTTGGGGAGCAAAGAAATCCCAATCTGTTTACAGCACTCTTATTTTGGCAATGTTTTATACCAGAGTCAGTTTTTGAGCACATTTATCAACCTAAATAATTATTTTATTGAAGTGTATATACCATCCTTCCCAAAGGCTCAGGGCATACAATAAAAATTGTAACTATCAAAATACTTTTAACCCTCCCAAATTTCCCCCAACACACCTAATACCGCCTCCCAATTCCCCAAACCCTCTACAACCTTACCCCAAAGCCACCACCCACCACACCCCATCACTATCCAGTAAATGCTTTTTCAAACAAAGAAAGTCTTTCATGAAAGCATAATCTGGACAATATAACCAATTAATCTTTTATAATTTAGTTTTGCCAACAAATTCTCTTTTCAAATTTGTTTATGAATGTACTCTTAAACAGGCTTCCTGCAAAGTTCTGTGAAAAAGTGTAGCAAAGCTTTTTAAGAGAAGATAAGATTATCACAGAACTTAGTAGTATTTTATTAATGGTACCAAAGTGGATCAAAAACATTTACATCTTTCCTATGTAGCAGCAGTGCTGAAATTTGTCAGCAGAGGTAGTACTGAAACCTGTCACTATGCCAGAAGAGCCTAGATCAGAAATAAAGGCAGATAAGCAGGAAAGGAAATTTAGCATAATGGAAGACACCTCACACTTCAACTAGAGACATTGACAAGAGAAAATACATTCTTCCTTCCCAACATACACTATGGCTTTGACATCTACGAGCCAGAGCTACAAGTGTAAAGTTAAAACCCCTCATCCAAGTATGATCCAGAAAGTACTCTTGGGTTTCTGCATCTTTTTTGAGAGAAGGAAAATGGCTACAGACATCACCCCAAGTTACTACCCCGTGACATGTCCTTCAGTCTCTTCTCAACAACCTCCAGCTCCAAGTCTTGCCCTTCTCAAATACAAACTTCAAGATCTTTTCAGGTCCATTAGTTATCAAGCAGGAAAAATAATATTTTAAAGATGTACTGTTAATGTTTCAGCAATTGACAAGGAATGGATTCCAAGACTCCCTGTCAAGAGTTCAGGCAGCTTTCTCCATAGTTAAAGTTAGATTGTAGTATTCCAAGACATTCCTTTACCTTGGGTGTTCATGTACAAAAGGGAACAAGAGAGTCAACTATGTCAGAAAACGGTTTAAAGATTTTACTACTGTGATCAGATTTCTTTATTAAAAACCCCCCAACACCACAGAGTAAGGATAAATAACATTTTTCTGATCAACTGATTATTTTAGGAATGGGCTTAATATTTACTATTATGAGAACTGAATCAGATTCTTATTGCATTGTCAGTTATTGAAGATATTTTGTTTAGCCAGCAGTATTTGATTTGGAAAGTGACACTCTTCTAGTAACGCTTAATCCCTTTTTGACTGGACTATAATACTTGTTGCTTATTTGTGTCTTTTGCTGCCGTCTGCTAGATTTAAAGCTTTCACTTTGTCTCATTAAACTTTTACATTTGGAGAACAAGAGAAAACAAGAATCAAGAGTACTCACCCCCTTGAGCAGAAAACTTTTCAAAAGACAAGGCAAACTGATGTGCGAGTCCCAGATTTCTGTAATGCAAACATTTGATCAACTTCAGTATTTGGGGGTCAGGGGAGGCTTGGGGAATCAATCTGATTCTGTGATTCACATGTGTTGCAAGCAAGGTTGCTTATCCAAGGAGTGTGCGTACTGGAAACAGAAGAGCGGGCTAGAGGGGAACAATGGGAAGAGGCAGCACGAGCAAGATGTACAAGCTCTTGCGCTGGGGTGCAGAGGGACCAACTAGAACTGCCTCCCACTCTATCCTGGCAAAGAGGCAGAGTACATGAGAAGCCAGGAGACAAGAAGCCACCTGCTTGGCCAGCCACATGATGGAAGTAACAGTTACCTCCTCCTCCTTATAAAGAGAGAGAGAGAGTTGATGAACAGTCTGCCTGCTCTGCTGGGAGAGACAAGGGCAATCTGCATAAAGTTGTGAAGTAAAAGGCAGCCCTGAAGAAGAGACCCCTCACCCACTACTACAACTATTGCCCATGCTTAGATCAAACTTATTTTTGTTGTTCCAAAGAGGTCTCTATAGAAAGGGGCTTAATCACACAACACCACAGAAGACAGCTGTAATCCTACTGAGGGAATGCAGTCTACTGGGGGGGATTTAAGTCTTTGCCACATTTCCCATGCTGGCCTTTATGCCCAGAACACTCTCCCAGAAAATACAAGCACTGCTCCCTCAGCTTCCAACCTTCAAATCCCTCCTAAAAGCCTGCCACTTGTCAGACTTTCCTTAGTTCCTCACACCACCACCCCTAGCGCTCACTGATGGCCCTTCTACGGTCCTGTCATTCAGGGTCCTCTTCTTCCCTGCAACCATACTAAGCACATGCAGCTTCATAAATGTTCCCCTCTTTGTTGATCCTGGGCTGTAAGTCGCCCCCCATACACAGCAGAGACCCATCTTTAATTAACGGAGGACTGTTCAGTGCTGGCATTATACAAATAATAAAGAGAACACTGAGATCGAATGGGAGGACCCTATTTTGTCTTAGTGAAAAAAAACCTATGATTTCCATCTGCGCTCTATAAACAGGCAATTAAACATTTGTCACAAGAACGGGAAGGAGATCAGCTTTCGGGAGAGAGTGCGGCCCCTGGGGCCATTTCAGCCCTCGAAGAAGAGGGAGGACGAGGAGGCCTCTGGGTTGCCCTGAAGACAGGGTAGAGCTAGGATCAGCGGGGAGACAGGCAGTGGGTGGGGTGGGGGTGCGCAGCCCCGGCGGTGACAGGACCCAGGAGAGAGAACCTGAGGATTTGAAGAGGCGAGAGGGTCAACGCCCCCTTGAGCCACTTTTTTTTTGGCGGGGGGGGGGGGAAAGGGGGATAACTTGTAGCGAGACTGGGACAGGACTCGCCTCACAGGTTCCCCCCCAGGCGCAGGGCGAGTTCCCCGCGCGGGCTCCACCCTGAGGAGCCGTGGGCACGGCTCGGCCTCGAGTGACTCACCCGCGCCGGTATCGCAGGGGGCCCTAACTCCGCCAGCGGCGGCAGACTCCGCTAACGCTGCCTTCCTCTGTAGCCTCTCAAGCGTTTTCGGGGCTCCCTGGCGTTTTTAATCGTGCACACGCCCCCCTCGCCGCCGACTGTGTTGCGCATGCGCCGGCCAGCTCGTTCGCTTCGCCACTCCAATGCCGGCAAACAAAGCCAAACGCGCACGCGCCAACCCAGCCCACTTCCCTTCGCAACGCGTGAGGCGCACCAAAAGGAAGTTGCTGTAGGCGCGAGGCAGCTAGACTTGCCGGTCAATGGGAAGGAGGCCAGAGCCCGGGGTCAGGTGCTTTCCTCACTTGCTGCCATGCTGACAAGCAGCGCGAGGCAACCCACCCAAAACGGGGATAAGTGAGGAGCATCTCCCTACTAAGACACATTGGTTTGCACTAGTGTTAGCCCATAGTGTTCAAACATTGCAAGCCGGACACCCAACATCACGACGTTGAACTTAATTAGTAAAAGGGTTTTGTTTTTTGTTTTGTTTCTTAAAGGCTCAATTTTGGATGTTTTTTATTTGTTTTCCTTGTCTTTGGGATGGTTTCCATTTAGAGAAAAATATAATCCTCTGGTTCCTAGACGTGGGGGATCACGGCCTAGACGATAATGTGTGGGTCACAACTTGCTGTTTGTGTAGGATATAGGTGGCAAATGCAGATGCACACGCGCAGCAGTCAATAACATGAACACAGCTTTATCCACAAACAACGTGGACGCTTCATTAAGAACAGGCAACAAAGTGAGCAGGAAAAGGAAGTGAGAGCAGAGAGAGGCACACACTGCTCTGACAAAAACCAGTCTGAAGTTTCATCTGGAACCATGTTTGGAGAAGAGCATCTTCTCAGCTGATCGATATCTGCCCATCATCAGTCTGGACTTTGTGTGAGAGGGGTCCAATGACCTCAATGATTGTTTCAGGAACCCATGTAGGTCCAGCTCCGTAGCCTCTAGCAAATATTAGGTCTTGTGGTGTGAAGGAATTCAAAATATATGATGATAGGGAAGTGTCTAGAGCAAGGGCAGAGAACCTTTTACTTCATGGGGGCCACTTTGAGAATTCGTACAAGCTTCAAGCACCATATAGAAGTTGGGAGAAAGATGTAAGGGATATTTATTTATAAAACAATTTTCTACCCCACCCCTCCTGCTCGAGGCAGGCACATAAAATCAAGCAGTACATTAAAAGACAGACCAAAAAACCCACAAAAAAACCTTCCCCCACTTCTTAGTCTCCCTGCCCTACATCCCATCTCCCTCTCCAAAAACCAGGTGGAACAGCCAGGTCTTACACGTACAGCAAAAGGGAGGTCCAGAGCCATGGGAGGGAGGTCCTGGGCCACAGGAGGGAGTTCCACAGCCTAGATGCAGCCACCGAGAACACCCTCTATAGTGGCTCCCCAGGGTACCTCAAGAAGGTTGCTCCAGAGCATGAGGAGTGAGGCCTTCCTGCAGGTAAGTCGGGCTAAGACCGTGTAGGGCTTTATAGTCACAACCAACATCTTGAACCGGGCCTGGAAGACTATAGGCAGCCAGTGCAGAGCCCAGAGCACCGGTGTAATGTGCTCATGGTGGCCCAACTGCAAACGGGTCGTCACATCCTGCACTAGTTGCAGTCTCCGAACCATCATCATGGGTAGTCCCATGTAGAGCACGTTGCAATAGTTCAATCTCAAGGTAATGAAAGCATGGATGATAGTGGCCAGGTAACTATCTGAAACATACTGCCAAGGCCATCTCACCAGATGTAATTGGCGGAATGCACTCCTCGCCACAGCCCCCACCTGGAGATCCAGGCGGAGCTGTGGATCGAGGAGCACACCCAGACTGTGAACCTGGGAAGCCAGTGGAGGGCGAATCCCATCAATGACAGGAGTTGCCACATCCACTGCCTTACCCACTACCATCACCTCCATTTTGTCAGGATTCAACTTCAGTCGGCTTGCCCTCATCCAGTTCCCCACAGCCGCCAGACATCGGGTAAGCACTGAGACTGCTGGGTCTGGGTCGGATGAAAAGGAGAGGCAGAGTTGGGTGTCATCAGCATATTAATTAAACTGCACCCCATACCATCTCATGACCTCACCAAGCGGCTGCATGTAGGGATGGGCGAATGCGGTTCGGCAGTTCGGACCGAACTCGATCAGTTTGGTTGACCGAACCGAACTTATGAACCGAACTCGATTTTCGAACCGAACCGAATTTCCAAACTCGGTTCTGTTTGCTCATCCCTATAAGATAATATTCCATTTAGTTCAATGAGGTTTGAATTTCCAAACTCTGTTCGGAAATTCGGAGTTCAGACCGAACTTGAATAGTTTGGTCGGCCAAACTGAACTTCCGAACTCAATTTTCAAACAGAACCGAATTTCCGAACTCAGTTCTGTTCGCCCATCCCTAGCTGCATGTACACATTGAACAGGAATGGGGACAGAATGGAACCTTGTGGGACATCCACACGTGAGGTCTTGGGGAGATGAAAAACAGTCCCCGAGCACCACACGTTGAGTTCTTCCAGCCAGGAAAGAGCGGAACCATTCAAGAATGATCCCACCCACCCTGGCTTGGTCCCACAAGTGAGTCACCAACATCTCATGGTCAATGGTATCAAAAGCAGCTGACAGATCTAACAGAATTAGCAGGGATGAGTGACCCTGATCTAGTTCGCGGCGGAAGTCGTCGACCAAAGCCGATCACTCCTGCCAGCAATGGCCCCACCATCTCCTGGCTGGCCTTTACTAGACAGGACAGGCATGGGTCAAGTTTACAAAAGGTGGCCCTAACCACCTCGGCGGACAACACGGACTGAAATTGATCCCACAAAATGACACGGCAGGACTTCCATAAACTCTGGTTCACCCATTGCAATAAGTGCAGTGTCAAAGTCATTGTGAATCTGAACGATTTTCTCTGTGAAATAATCAACATGTCACAGCGGACAGTTGAAAGATGACTCTGATTCCAGGCAGAGGGAGGGAGGACCGACCAACCCCCTTACCACCTGGAAAATGTCAAGTTGCTTGACGTGTTTCACTTGTGTACAACCCTTTATATGTCACCATCGATTCCAGACCACCAGCCATAACTTCTGGCCAATGCTGCTGTGTGTAGCGTTGCTAAGATGATTTGGTGACCTCTTCCTGGAATTTTGCTAGACCATAGTGTAGTAACTGAAAAATCATGATAGCTAGTTTTAACTTAAAATGTTGTAGTAGTTGTTTGGAAGTGTCATGTAAATAAAATAATACATCTTTTCAGTGTTAAGAACAATGTGCTATGAAAAATATCACAAAAGTTACACAGTGATTACTATTTATCATACTTTTTTGTAGCAAAGTAGTTGAAAATTTTAAAAATCACATTGACTTTAAAAAGGGGTTCTTGTCTTGAAAGGGCATTGTTCAACATTTCTCTCTCTCAGTGGAAACCAGGACTTCCAGCTACTAACTTTCAGATTTTGCCTGCAATTCACAAGCCGCTTGTGTTTGCTGTTCAAAAAGCAAAGAGCTTGGGAAAGGGGCGCCAGGGGGACCGTCCCTGAAGGCATGGTGGCTACATGCAAAGTCTTTGGTGGTTGCATATGAGTATCACTATATCAGGCCAGTTTGCCTGTTCCTTTGGGTGGGATGGTTCCCTGTAGTAAGTTGCCTTGTGTTTTGTCCAATATAGTGTTAAATGTTTAATATATTCCCCCATTTTCTTTTGAGGGGGGTGTTACCCCATGGGGCAGCAGATATTGCCATTAGATGCCTTTTCAGCCTGATCTATTTCTTAATTTAGTCCTCCTGCTGCTAGGGCTTATGTAAGCTGTGGGGGAAAGTAGTGGTGATTAAAAGCAAGTGAATCTCTTAGCTAATAGCTTTTAATACACCCTTCATTTTTCCAGAGGAGACAAGCCCCAAGCTGGCCAGCAATGGTGTCAATATAAAGTCATTGAGGAAGGAATAGAGGCTTCCAGCAGAGGTAGAAGGGGAAACAGAGGGGCAAGAGCTACCAGGAAGTAGTGGTCCCCCAATTCAAAGTACCAGCTTTAGTTCTGTGGAGTAGCTGAACACTGACAAGTTTCCACTGTCCAGCCCAGCAGTCCTCTTCTGATCATGTTAATATACTGTGATAGGATGTTTACTTCCCCAGCTTGTTGGGATGCAGTGGCTGGGGGCAGGGAGGGAACAGCTGCAGGAATAGAAAGTAAGACAACGTACAGGAATGGAAAGTGAAAGGGGAAAAAATGCTCTTGAAGGGTGTGGAGCTGTGTGGAGCCAGTCACAGAGAACACACCCTCCTGTGACAGGGCTTTGGCAGCATTAAATGTCTGTTTTATTTAACGAGAATGTAGCCTTTTTTCTCTCTCCCCGCACTGGCTCTGAATTCAAACTAAAAACTAAAATAAAAATCAAATGCTACTTTAATCACGCATGCCTACCGGAGGGTCGTGCAAATAAATGGATTCCTGTGCAGCCATTAAATGAGGGTCTCAACTCCCATATAACTTGGGAGGGGAGGGAGTACTTTAAAAAGACATATTGCTTCTCCCACTTAATGGATGGTGTTTGTGACTTCAGGTTTGGCAGAGCTGGTTCAAGCAGCCTGCCTGGTTGAGCATCAGCAAGAAACATCAAATTTTAAACTCAGGGTTTAAAAGTTAAAAATGGAAAGCCGCAAAGTGAAACAACGCAGCACCTATGGGAATCTGAAACAGGCTGCTGCAATCCTAAACCCCTGATGTCAGTAACATAACTCCCAGTGACTGATGGATGAGGATTGCACACCTAGTAGATAGATCAGAAATAAACTGAAAATTTGCACACACGAAATCATTTAATATTACTAAAGTAGAATACAGAGAGGAAACATTTTCATCCAATGCCATCAAAACTAGGAAATAAAAGTCCAAATTAAAAACCCTATTTCTATTTCCCTACCTTTGACATTATATATCAAAGCTTTAACTCTATTTTACTACTACTAGACTCTTTTCACATTGCTAGCTGTGTGCTTGTCCATGTTACTGGGGCCAGGGGTGGGAGAAAGTTGCGTGAGGCGGGGAAACTCACGTGAAGCTCCGCTCGTGGGTGCAGGGGGTAAAAACGTCATCAGTCGATTCTCCCAGCGATTTCATTCACAGGTGACAGGGCTCAAAATCCTCCCATAATGTGAGCAGCCGCTAATACCCAAGGCTTCATGCCATGCAGTTGTTTCTCCAACAGCCAGCATACATATGTTAAATTACATCTTAGATGTATTTTCTTTTGTCTCTCTTTGATCCTTTTTACATAGGCTACGATTAAGGCAACAAGATGTACATATATACACCGGTCTTGCAATTGCTTAAATTTAGTTCTGCAGCCTGATGAAAAGCTCGAAAGCCTGCGCATTCTCCCCAACAGAAATTGGTCCAATAAGAGATACCATCTGAACTACTTTGTCTTCATCTCTTACATTCTTATATTTGGGACCAACATGGCAACCACACTCTCTCTAGATTTGCAGTTATAAGAATTTCCAACACTATGAGCCAGTGCATCTCAAATAAGTTTTTAATGGTCTCAGTGTGCAGCCACCAATACTTAGGGTGTTATCAAACAAGAAGATAGCCTGCTGGAGTCCGTGTTTGGACCATGCAGCTCTCACACAGTCCCCAATCACATGTTCAGTGCATCCAGCCTAATAAACAGGCAGTCCCTGCCGGTATTTCATATGCTTGCAGCAGCTTCCACCAGTAGCACTAACGATCTCCCTCCCTGTGGCCACTCTCAGCAGAGAGGTGCACTAGACATCTCCCTCCGCTGCAGTCTGCCTCCCTGCCTCTCAGCTGAGAGGCTGTGGGGGAGGGAGACTGCAGGGGGAGGGAGATCTCTAGCATGCCTGTCATCTAAGAGGTGGCTATGGGGGAGGGAGATAACATTCCCATCTCTCAGCTGACCGGACATACTAAGGCAGGAACTCTACATGCTGGTGGACCTGGATGCCAGCAAGGCTGCAGGCAAACCTAATTGATGAGGTGCAGACACGTGGGCACCCATTAGCCCTCATGGTGAGCCTGTGATAGGGGTGGAACAGGGCATCAGGGGAAATTATGGTTTTTTTCAGTTTCAGTTTAAAGGTTTTTATAGATTTAATTACAGATCTGTATGTTGGTTCTGTATTTAAATCCATTGAAACCTTTAAACCATTTTTCACCCACCCCCATTCCCCAGGGCCTTATTTCTTCCCATTCCCACCCCTGGGGCCCTGGCATGTACTTACTGGCCTCGGAGGGCTTGATTGAAGCTGCGCCGGCCCTCCTCTGCTTAGGGGGGAAGGACCTCCCAGCAGGCTCCCTTGCCGCAGTGCGCTGCCAAGCTCCCTTTTGGTCACTGCCATTTTGGTTAAGAGTGGTGGCTGTCAGGATTCCGGGCCGGCGGAGCGCTCTCTGGGTTGCTAGGCAACTGGGAGTTTGGCGCTGCCACCGGGTAGGGCTTGGAAGAGGCAGGTCACTGACGCAGGACCTGCAGGGGGCCGCGACACACGCACCGCAGATGCAGCAGGTTGCTACGCAACCAGGAGCTCAGCCGTGACAGTGCGTGGCTGAGGCAACACGGTCTTGTGGGACTCGAGAGCCGCCTCACCGTGACAGTGGTGAGGGTGGGTCCTGGGAGACAGGAAGTGGCAACATCTGGGTGGGCTCAGGGAACAAGATAAAACAGCTGGCGGGGGTTCTTTTCCCCGCCGGTAATCATTGCAAGAGGCTGGCCCTTGAAAACAGTTCATTTGAGAAGTGTGACTGGATCAGGTTTGAAGAGTGTCATTGGTAGTGTTTGTGAGAGCGTGTGCGTGGAAGCGTGTGTCTCTGTTGGTGTGTATAGGTGAGTGTGTGTGCGTGGAACCCCCTCCCCCTTCAAGTCCTTGCACCCTTGTGAGAGTGAGAGTAGTGTGATTGTCCTCCACCCCCCAGCTCCCTTCACAGTAGGTTTCTCACCCCCGGACTTGCCTTGCTACTCCCAACACATTTCAGGTGATTCCTTGGTGTTTCGAGTGAGAACGTGAGTACTGCGTGTTTCGTGTAGTCTCCCCCTTCCCCCTTCAAGGGGACTCACCCTCTCCACACTATGATGATCTGGGTTGCTCTTCATACAGGAGAGAAAGCCCAAACAAGATCCTGAGGGTCCTTAGGCTCCAGGGGGTTCCCTTTGGTTTTGGAGGAGGGAAGTGTGGTACTCCTCCACTACCCCCGCCCCCAGGGGCGGCTGGGGGGTTTGAAGGCTAGTGGGGTAGTAGGCAGGTTTAACCCCGCCTACTGGGGGGGGATTCCAGGGTTGAAGTGTAGTACTCCTCCGCTACCCGCCCCCAGGGGCGGCTGGTGGGTTTGGAGGCTGGTGGGGCAGTAAGCGGATTAAGATATTTCTAAAGAAACAAACAAAACCACATGGGAATTCAGGCAAGAAAATGAAATGGCAACCCTCTGCACCCTTAGGGTTATCAACTCCCCCTGGGCTTTCACCAGGAGGAGGTGGGGCCACAGGGCTGTCACACCCCTTTCCAACAGAACACTGTCCCCTTATGGAGTGTCACTTCATGACACTCTGCAGGGGGCAGGGGCATGCCAGAAAGGGGACATCGCTGTCACCCCCTTTTCCAATGTAACCTGTCCCTTACAGAGCGTCAGGATGCTCCATTGAGTCTGGGCTTCATCAGAAAGGAGGTGGGGAAGTCCTATGGCCTATCCCCTTCCTGACATGTCTGCCCCTTTCTGCCACCTTCCACAAGTCCTGATTTCTCCAGGTTACTGGGAGTAGCTCTGGCTGACTTGGAGAAATCAGGCCATAATTCGGAGTCTCCAAGTTAAAACCAGAGAGGCAGCATTATGTGCACAAGTGTGTATGCTCTCCTGAGTAAACCTAAACTGGCACTGCAAGAGTCAAGGGGTGTGTGGGTCTTGGCAATATTGGTCCCTCAAATAAAAAAAAACCTTCCTTCCTCAATATTGGGCTCTCACATATGACAAAACCTTAGCAAGGAGAGAGCTTCTGAGACAAGACAAGTACCCTTGAACGCCCTTTTTTGGAAAGGATGGCTATTATGGAAAATCCTCTCCTTTGGAAAGAAGTCAGCTATGCTTATCCCAGCAAAGCCATTTTCCTTTGAGGGACCCAGAATAGCCTGTATGGCAAATTAATTCAGGTCTTACCCTGATGATCTTGCAGTGTAGTTTCACTTTTCCATTCGTAAGGTCTCAAACCACAAATGGGTTAGGATAGGCCACAGCCAATGTACTTGGTGCATTTGGAATAAGTGCCTCAGTCATTCTGATTACAACCAAAGTTGTTAACATTGGACAAGTGACTTTTGTCCAGTACTGTACATCAAAAACACTTACTCTAACTACATGGCAAATGCACCAAAGCCCCTGGGCAATGGAAGCTTTTTAGGCCCTAGGAACTTAATCCACCCTTCCAAGGTTTCACTGGGTGACTTGGAAAACCCAAAGAAAGAAAATGAAAAGCTCTGTGAGGGATCCTCTTTAACTTAGGAAAGTGTCAGGACCCAGGGCTAGAACCAGGGCCCTTAGGGGAGGTGCCTAGCTCTGCAGCGCCACCACTATGTGCTAAGTAGGGGTGAAACAAGATTTTGACCCCTTCAAAATATCCACTGGAGGACTGTGCATGTGCAGAATGGCCGTGGTGCCCCACCACCACCACCAAGCAGCAGTTGCTCCTCAGATGCTCTAAGCTTTCACCTGTGACTCTATGGTGCTGTATGTGTGCAAGGCTGTGCACAGGGACGGCTGGTAGGTTTGGAGGCTGCAGTAGGTGGGTTCAATCTGCTGCCGGCGGGCCTAGGGTCAGAGCCTAGCCTAGGGGCGGAGTGAGGGCAATGGTAGGCGGAGCCAGGGCAACGGTAGGCAGACCCAAGGCATAACCCAGCAGCAAGGAGTTCCCAGGGTTAACACTGGATGGACACAGTGGCGGCTGGTGGGTTTTGAGGTTGGTGGGTCACTAAGGCTGGCCGGGCGGGGCGGCGAAAATAGGGACGGAGCCTAGCCTAGGGGTGGAGCCAGGGCAACAGTAGGCAGAGCCAATGTGTGCCCAAACAAATAGGGCCCTATCATCATGCACAGCGTGCTATCGAACAAGAGATAGCGTGCACAGTGTGCTATAGAATAAGAGATAACATGTGGAAATTAAGAACAACTTTATTTTTACAGTCCCCTCCCCATTTATAAATAAATACCCCATTTATAAATACTTACATAACTTGTGAGAACACTTACCAAAAACATGCACAGCTAAAAACCAGCTATAAAACCATTAAAACAGCTAAGAACCAGATAAAAACCAGCTATAAAACCATATAAAACAGCTAAAAACCAGCTATAAAACCATATAAAACAGCTAAAAACCAGCTA
>QEPC01006122.1:982762-996099 GCA_003113815.1 Sphenodon punctatus | reverse complement strand
TGTCAAATATCCTGTAAACAGAATGGAATATCAAAATGTAACAGCTGGAAATGTATTTTCAGGTTTATGTCTTATATCCTTGGGACCCTTTAGCCACTCTTTCCTAAAATTGGAATAAATATTAAGCATATGGAGGAATGTAATATGCACATGTTTCATGAACATTGGATGCAAGATAAAGAAGTTGTAGCCATGAATGTGTATGGAGCTTTTCTTAAAATCACAACATTCAATTGCTTCTGAAATTGGTTTCCTTTATCTAATTGTTCCGAATTTTGGTACATCTAGTGCCCTCCATTGGGGGTACAATCTCCCTAAATTTCATCAAAAAGTAATAAGAAACAAAAATGTTATAGCCAGAAATACGTTTTTTAGTTTTTTCCTTTTATTTCAAAAACCAAATGTCATTTTCAGTTCCCGATTGCACCAATCTAAAGACCGAACTGAGCCCGACCGAACCGAATACCGACTCCAAACTCAACATTCGACTCGAACCACCAAACGGCCGAACATCCGAACCTATGAACCAAATGCAGCCGAACCGAACGGCCGAAACGAATGCAGCCGAACCGAACGGCCGAACCCGAACCGCGATCTGTTAGCCCATCCCTACTGACCTGCCATGGAAGAGAAGGAGGAAATAAATCAGGAGGAGAATGTTTAGAATCCAGTTTTCCAATAGAAAGTACTAAACCAGATATTATTTATTAGAAAATGATTCATTGGGGGGCGGGGGGATGGAATCTGGGCAAGCGCAGGCAGCAGGTCATATGCGGCTGAGCTCCCGGCAGGCTGGATGCAGTAACTGACCAGAAATAAATAATAATAGCCCAAGAAAGTCAAAATACCTCGCCAAAGGAGGAAGGAATGAGCCAGGACCGAAAAAAGAAACGGACTCAACTATTGACAGATATTATTTACTGTGACTCAGTACCACAAAGGCCAAAATGGTGGGCGCAGCAGAGAAAGACGGATCCGGGGATCCGGACTCCCTCACACAGGTACTAGATTTTAAAAAAGTCAATCAAGGACGATTTAGCACTAAATAAAGCAGGGATCAGTACCATCACCTCTAGTTTAGAAGATCTTAAAATGCAAATTGAAGGTGTTAACAAAAGAATCAGGGCAGCAGAGCAGCACATTAGCGATCAAGAAGACTGGGGAACAAACATAAAACAGAGAACTACCCATGCTGAGGCTGAGATCAGTGCACTGAAAGAAAAACTTGAAGACCTGGAAAATCGTACCAGACGGAATAATTTAAGAATCATGGGGACACAGGAAGGGCTAGAAAAGGAGGGCATGTGAACCCTATTACAAACAGTCTTCAAAGCCATCTTCCCTGAAAAGAGAGAACTGAACCAGGTCGAGATAGATCGAGCACACAGATCACTGAGGCCCAGGCCTAAAGAACCGCTACCCCCCAGGGCAATTATTGGAAAAATTTAACGTTCTGTGGATAAAGAGGAAATATTCAAAGCTGCTAGACATATTAAAGATCTAACATTTGAAGGAGCAAAAATCTCAGTCTTCCCAGATCTTGCAATGGAAACAGTGATAAAAAGGAAAGCTTGGCGATCTCATCTGGAGGCTCTCAATCAAATGGGGATTAAGGCGCAAATTTACTTCCCAACAAGGTTTTCTTTTTTCTACCAAGGCAAACGTTGATTCTTTACTCATGAGTCAGATTTGAAAAAGTTTGTGGTGCAGAACATGAAGGAAAACACACCTGGTTAAAAAGTTAAACTTGCAATGGCAACGCAGAGAGATACCAAAAGGCGAGGATAGAAAAGCATCACCACATGGGGTGTGGACTTAGTCAACAGGGTTAATATGCTAGACAGTGCAAAGGGCCTGCTGGAATGCGGGGAGCCCCAAAACACGGTGCTCCATAAGGGGACCTGAAGGTTGGGGAAGACAGGGGGGAAGTCGGGAGGGGAGGGAAGCAACGTAAAGTAGAATTAAGAGTAAACAGTGTTTATGTTGAAGTGTTTCAGAGGGAAGGGAAGGGGGGGAGGGGTAAGAGTGAACAACATGGTGACAGAATAAGATCCAATGCTCAGTATACAAGAGAAGCCCAAACAGACATAAAAAATGTGGAGCAGAACTTTGCTAAGTTGAGAATTATGGCACAAATGATAAATAAAGAGCAGACCTCATGCGGTAATGGAAAACAGAGGGCAATGACAGAAAAGGGACCCAAGCATTTTAAAATGACAACAAAGGCCATATCAACATTTGTAAAGAATAAGCAAAAAAAAAAAAAAGATGGCCAATATGAAAATAATATCCTTCAACGCATGTGGTGTAAATAACCCAGTGAAAAGGAAACGAATTTGACAATTTATTAACTGCTATCGCCAGCACATTTTCACAGTTCAGGAGACACATCACTTGAGAATAGATAACGTGAGATTTACAAATAAAAACTATAAGATTTATTACGCCAACGGGGGGAAAAAAAGGGCCGGGGTACTGGTGGGGGTGATGAAAACCCTGAATTTACAGGTACAGGAAATAGAGAGAGATACGCTGGGTAGAATGCTATTAATAAAAGGGAAACTAGAGCAGGAAACTTATACCATCAGCACGTTGTACGCTCCAAATAATAACACAAAAGCTTTTTTCGCGGATGTTATCCCCAAACTGCAGAATAAAATAGAGGGTAGGACAATTTTGATGGGAGACTTTAACACCCCCCTGCCTGAGCTGGATCACCTCACGAAAGCAAAACTAAACAAGCAACAAGAAAAAATAATACAAATTCTAAGGGAAAATCAGTGGATAGACATTTGGCGTGTTCTTCACCCTAAGGAACAGGAATTTACTTTTTAGTCTAATCCACACAAAGTTTCTACAAAGATAGACCATATCTTAGTTAAGTTATGATGTCCATATGTGATAAAGCGTACATTCAGATTACCCCTTTTTCAGACCATAATGCGGTACTGGAAACCAAATACGGGATAATAACAAATAAACATTCACAACAGAGTTGGCGGCTGAACAAATTTTTTTATTTAAACAATGAATGGATTAATGACCAAATTAAAGAAAGATTAGACGAGTATATACAGCATAATGACCAGCCTGATATCTCCCCAAGTATCCTGTGGGAGGCAACGAAAGCTGTTTTATGAGGTCAGTTTCTCTCGTTAGGGGTGCATCTGAAAAAAGAAAAAAACCCACAAATTAGTGAAAAATATCTTCAAATGAAACAACTTGCCAAACAACCCAAAATCAATGCAGAAAAAATAGCTACCATTAAAAATCAAATAAAGTTTATGGAAACTGAGTCAGTAATAAATAAAATAAGATATACCAAGGCTTACTATTAAATATCTGGGTATATGCCTTACTAAAAAATTGAGTAACCTGTTTAAAGCAACTTTTTTCCCTTTGATGGAATATATCAAAAGTAAAGAGGAGGAATGGACAAATTTGCAAGTTTCTTTGCTGGGCAGAATGAATCTAATAAAAATGCTGGTCCTCCCAAAATTACTTTATACATTGTTCGCACTACCAATCCAGCTTCGCAAGAGTTATTTTTTGACAATAAAAAAGGTCATTTCCAGAATTATATGGAATAGAACGAAACCCCGGTTACGAAGGGCCATTTTATATACAAGTAAGGAACAAGGGGGACAGCATATGCCAGACATAAAATTGTACCATTGGGCATCAGTACTTAGAGGTGTTAAAGTCTGGTTCCATGGATGAACGAATCCTGACTGGCTGGAATTGGAAAAAGAGGCAGGAAAGGTTAAGAGCTATATAAATGTGTTAACAGATGGTGAAAAAATAAATAAACAAAGCATAATGCGACATCCATTTGTTGGCATGGCAATGCAGACATGGGAAGCCACTATGAATAAGGCCGAAATCGTACGGGAAATATCCCCATATATGCCTATATTTGGTAACTGGAGTAGACAAGCGAGCATTCCAGAAAAGGTGAAAGTATAATGGGAAAAGAAAGGGTTGAAATGGGCAGGACAGTTATTTGTGGGAGAAGAACTCTTAACGCTAGAAACAATTCAGCAAAAATTGGACGCAGTCTCAGATTTCTGGACCTATGTAAAGCTTGTTAGTACATTTAATAACAGACTTACTAAACCACATGTTATAAGAAAGATTACTGATATTGAAAAAGTATTATATGGTGATCCTGGTCAAAGGCATATCATCTCTAGAATATATAGAGTATTGCAAAACATGATGCACTTACCTGATGCGGGATATATCGCTGCATGGGAAGAATATCTGCAAAATAAAATAGAACAAAAGGAGATGAATATCATCTGGCTAAACATGAAACGGCTTTCTAGACCTTTATCTGTGCTGGAGTCACAAATAAAGACAATATATCGGATTTATCTCACCCCGCGCAGATTGCACATTATGAATATGTCATACCCACCAGAATGCTGGCAGGGGTGTGCAGAAGAAGGCACGTGGCTCCATTGCTGGTGGACATGTCCTCACATATCAGCTTTTTGGAGGGAGATCTGGCCGCACATAAATAAGGTAGCCAAAATAGACAATCTAATGCACCCGAAGTTTGCGTTGTTGGGAATATTCCCAGATCGGAGCACAACAGAGGATAGAAAACAAGCTTGCCAACAGCTCAGAATGGCGGCACTACACACAATTGTCAGTAACTGGAAATCGTCGCGAAAACCCTCTCATACAATGGTTACAGCGAATCTGGCTTACCCTCACATTAGAAAGAATACAAGCAGGGATATGAATGGACCTAGATGGGTTTTATGCTGTCTGGAACAATGTTTGGGACATTATTCAACAAGAAATGGAACCAGCAGATCTTGGAATGTCCCTATGTTTATCAAAAATATGAATAAATGTTTTGTATCCTAGGGGCAATAGATGGACCGATGCTGTAAACAGGCCCATTTTGATAGTGTATGTTGGGAAGGATGCGAAATGAAAAACAATAAAAATGGTTACAAAAAAAAGAAAAGAAAGAAAATGGTTCATTAGAAGTCTTCTTTTGCAGTCAGACTCTTCTAGGCTTGCTGTGACTTGGATGGCAGTTTTGATTTCTAGGAGAACTCCGTAAGAGTAAAGGTTTCAAATTCATTGTCAAGTTTAGTTCAGACAGTTTTCAATTATGGGTTAGGATCCCAAATGAGGTCAAAATCCATTTTGTTATTTCATATACTTTGGGTAGAAAATAGACATGCAGGGGGCGCATCAGCTCCCTGGCCTGAGCTGTGGGGTGGGGGAGACAGTGGCCGCTAGAGGTGGGACTTGGGGCAAAAAACTGGTTACCAGTTTGCAAAAAATCAGTTTACCGGATTAAATCCGGTATACCGATACCGTTTCCTCCCATTGATTTCAATGGGGAACTGTGCCCATTGAAATAAATGAACCCCCCCAATACCTCCCCCCTCCCCCTCCCAGACTGCGCAGGTGGAAGGGGGGACACCCCCCACCCACCCTGGATTTATTTTTTTTAATTTTTTTTTACCCAAAGTCCCTGCGGGCTCACCAGCAGGTACTAGGGTGATCCCTGGGGTGGGGGGTGTTAAACCACCCCCACCCCAGGGATCACCCTAGTACCTGCTGGTGCGGGCTCCGGGTCGCCACCACCAGTGTGCCACCACTAGCAGGTAAAAAAAAATAATAAAAAAAATCCAGGCTGGGCAGGGTGGGTGTCTCCCCTTCCACCCGCGCAGCCTGGACCGGGGAGGGAAAGTGTTGTGTTTTTTTGTTTCTTTTTTACATTGTGGCCATTCATTTCAAATGGCTGCAATGTAAAAAAATCCAGCCCGGGGAACCGGTACCGGCACCCCAGATTATCGGGTTAATCTGATACCGTCGGTACAGCAAAATACCGGCAGTATCGGATATCGGGGGAACCGAAATTCCCACCCCTAGTGGCCGCCACTCTCTCGGTAGGAGGGACACCAACCAAATGTGCCCACAGCCGGCCACCCTAATTAGGAAGGGGGGGCACAACAGACATGTGGCAGGCAGCCCCACCCCTACTCCCAGTGCCCCGCCATGATGGGCAGCTATGGGGCCTGGCGATGGCAGCCCTTGCCTCATGGCGGGGATGATGGAAACAAACAGACATGCTGGTCCTCGTGAGCGGCCCTTAGCTTGGAACGAGTGCCTGGGATCATCGAAAGGACTCATTCTGGGCCAGTCGCCTACCCGCCCCAGGGCAGTAGTGAACCAGCAGGGAAACAGATGTGCAGTGAGTCCCAGGCCACAGCAGGCCATAGATGGCCAGCGTCACATCTGTTTTCACCCTGTGTTTGTCTATAAGGAACTGGGCCTTGAACCAGAATTCTTGGGCATCAGTGTAGTAGCTGGCTCAGCAATGTCACTACCACACTCTGGACTGGGTTCAGGATCCCACCTGGTAGACTCGCCATTCCAGTGCTTGGCCCCATCCCTTCTTCTCCGTTTTGGATCGGTTGTCTGCCTCCATCGGTTGTCTGCTCCAGCAGCCATGAGAAGCTTTTGGAATAATGTTGTACTTCCTGTATCCTGCCATGAACGGACTTGTCCTTGTCTCTACCCTGTTAGCCCTTGGATCCTGCTTACCTTTGCCTTGCACCAACTGTCATCCTGAACCTGCTTGTCTTTGCCCTGGACTTGCTTCCCTCTGCCTTGAACTTGTGTGTACTCCTCCTGAGTGCACTACCCTCATTCTGACTGGATTGACTCCATGCTTAACCTGAACCTGATCCAGCCAGTAGTGGACCTCAAGAGTCTTTGTTACTGCCTGGGGGCACAACATTTTATTTAAGTCTCAAAAGAGGGTCATGCTGGCAAAAAAAACTTGGGAGCCAATGGTTTAGGCTTTGCTGGACCAGAGAAAGAAGGAACCTAGCAATGCGGATTGGCTCCTTTTGTGTGATATTAAACCAAAAAGCTCAATCTCACTGTCACGGTAAAGGGGGGAAAAGGGGCCGGGAGAAAGGGGAAGGCATGTGCGGGAGGGAAAACAACAAGGAACCCTCTCCCTGGAAAGGGGCGGCAGTCTCGTATGAGCGGGTATCTCTAGGTTAGAAAACGGTCCCTCAGGTTGGTAGGTGGGCTTTCCCTCTTATTCAGAAGGCAACCCGAATCATCATAGGGACTACGAGAGCAACCAATTGCCCCAGGGGGAAGAAGAGGGAAGACAATAGACAAAATAGTCACTCTTTCGGGGAGGTACGCGGGTCCCTGGGCACCGTGAGTATCAGTGAGGGGATAAGGGGGAAGGGGAAGCAGGGCCAGGGGAGGGGGAAAGGGGAAGGCGCAGGGGATAAGGGTCACGGGGGAGCAGGGGTGAGGGGTAGGAGCAGGCAACCTTACAAGGGAGGCTGATGGAGGGTAAACCTATCTAGGGTCCCAAGAGCAAGGAAGGGAAGGAGGGGCAGGGGGTCAATGGGGTACACCCACAAGCAGCCTAGACAAGACACGAAACACTCTCTTACAGCCAAACACTCACCCACAGCCAAACACTCATCCACTCTCTCCACAGTTCGCACGACGGTCACACAGGGGGGGGATTACACGGGGAGTTCAGCCACGACCACAATCACTCTTCCAGGAATCCACAGGTAAATCAGATCTCCAGGCAAACCAGGGGGCCAGTCTCTCGAACACGATTACCGGCAGAGGCTTCAGGCCCCGCCGGTAACCTTTATAGGCCCTTGTTTGAGGCCCAGCTGTAGCGTGCCGGGCGGGGCCCCCCGCCTGCCTCCAATCCCGGTGATTACATTAGCGTGCCCTGCGTCTGGGCGGGGCTTCGCCTTAGGACGTGGCGTTGCTCCGCCCCCTTGTGGCCGGCCCGATCAACCCTCTGCCGGCTTAGATATCCGCCCGCTTATTGCGGGCGCGCGCCGGCCCGCTTGTTTATGGCTCCCCGGGCGGGGCGCCCTCTGACAGTACCCCCCCGTCCAAGTCCCCCCCCCCACGGTCCATAGCCCTGGTTTGGAGGGGTGGTGGAGGTGAAAGCTACGGAGGAGACGAGGGGCGTGAATACTTGCGGCCGGTTCCCACGAACGTTCAGCAGGGCCATAGTTTTTCCAGTCTACGAGATAATAGAGGCGTGAGCCAAAGATGCGTGAATCCAAGATAGCCTGAACCTCGTATTCAGGCCCCTCAGGGCCCAATACGGGGGGAGCGGGGGAGGTCCGTTGGGAGGGGCAGGAAGGGGTCTGGGCCTTTTTTAGAAGGGAAACGTGAAATGAAGGGTGGAGGCGCATATGGGCAGGTAACCGCACTGTGTACGTGACCGTATTTAACTTCCGGGCAATGGGAAAGGGACCCATATACGCATCATCAAGTTTGGATGAGGGGCGCAAGGAAGGGTAATGTCGTCTTTTTACCCACACTAGGTCCCCTACCTGATAGGAGGGTGCAGGGAGCCTCCTTTTATCAGCCGAAGCCTTGTATCGAGAACGGGCCTCCTGTAAATGTCGGAGAGCTAATCGTTGGGTCTCGTGGATGCTACGAACCAATGCTCCTGCAGCAGGGACAGACGTATGGGACGCTTCTGGAAAACAAAGGGGGGGATGAAAGCCATATGACACATAAAAGGGAGAATTCCCTAGGGATGCATTGGGTCCATTATTATAGGTAAACTCGGCAAGCGGTAATCGTTCCACCCAATCATCTTGGAGATAGGCACAGAAACAATGCAAATATTGCTCAATATGCTGATTAATACGTTCAACCTGCCCATTGGCTTGGGGGTGATATGCCGTCGTTGGGCTAAGTTTCACCTGTAGAAGAGAGAAGAAGGCCTTCCAAAAACGAGAAATAAATTGAGGGCCCCGGTCCGAGACTATTTCCTTAGGAAGTCCATGTAGTCGTACCACTTCTTTAAGAAGGAGCTTGGCAGTGACCGGGGCCGAAGGCAATCCTTCACAAGGAATAAAGTGTCCCATTTTCGTGAAATAATCAACCACGACCAGGATGGAATCATGACCCGCGGAGTTCGGGAGCCCAACAATGAAGTCCATTGCGAGTTTTTGCCAGGGACCCTTAGGACTTTCTGTGAGTTGCAACAATCCTACCGGTAGGGTTCGAGGGGTCTTCGTACGGGCGCACGTTGAACATCCCTGGACGTATCGCTCCACATCCTTACGAAGGGTGGGCCACCAGAAGGTTCTGTGAATCAACGTGAAGGTTCGTTGACGTCCAGGGTGTCCCGCGAGGGGGGAGTCATGGTGCGCCCACATCACCTGGGGCCTATACTTGGGGGGGATCACCACCTTCCCTTTGTAGTAATATAGTCCTTGTTTTTGATAGAAGTCAGGATGTGGTTTTTCTCTTTGACTTATGGCCTTGAGTTGGGTCAGGGAGGGGAAGGTGGCTGCAAATACCCGAGGGGGTAAAATGGGTCCTTGAAGATCCCCCTCTCGGTCGGTTGGCGTATGATACCGGGAGAGGGCATCGGCCATGGTGTTTTGGGCCCCCGGGCGATATTGGATTGAGAAACAGAAGCGGGCAAAGAATAGTGCCCACCTAGCATGTCTAGCATTATTGATGCGAGCTGATTGGAGATAGGCCAAATTCTTGTGATCCGTATAAACTAAGATCGGGTGGGGGCCCCCTTCTAGGAAATGGCGCCATGCTTCGAAAGCTGCCTTTATGGCTAGCAATTCTTTATCCAATATAGGATAGTTCCGTTCGGCAGGGGTTAATTGGCAGGCGTAGAAGGCGCAGGGGAGACGGCACCCGGAGGAACCCACCGACTGGGTTAGCACTGCCCCGATGGCCACATTAGAGGCATCAGCTTCTACAATAAAAGGTAGAGTGACATCGGGGTGACGTAACAACGGAGCAGACATAAAGGCTTGCTTCAAAAGGCGAAAGGCTGTTGTTTGGGGAGCTCCCCATATAAAACTTACCCCTTTTCGTAGTAAGGATGTAAGTGGCTTGGTAAGGTCAGCATAGCGGGGAATATACTGACGGTAGTAGTTTACACTACCGAGGAACCGTTGTAAGGCTTTCACCGTTGTGGGAGCAGGCCATTGATTGATGGCTTCCAACTTACTAGGGTCCATGTGAATGCCCTCTGCAGAAACAATGAACCCCAAAAAGGGAACGGAAGAAGCATGAAACACACATTTCTCGATCTTGCAATATAGACGGTGTTTTAGAAGACGTGTAAGAACAGTCCGGACATGGAGGATTAAAAAAATAATAATTCAGCGGCGATGCTGAGTCACTCAGCGGCTGGTGGGGCATTGCCCCTGACACCCTAGGAGGCGCACCGTTGCTGCTCAGGACATAGAAGAAGAGGGGCAGGGATCTGGCTCATGGGTCTGGCCTGTGAATCCTTGAATGTGAACCCTCATCTCTGCTGCCATCCCCTAAGCACACTTCTTCAGTACTTGACAGTAGGAACTGGATCCCAGAGCTAGAAAGAGGACAAATAAAAAGCAGCTGGGGGGCAAATTTAGCCTATGAGCTGGGGGAGGAGGTTCCCCACTCTTGATCTAAACAAACAAAATTTCCAAATACAAACCGTGAAGCATGCTAGACTCTTAGGGTACAATTCTCCATTAAAATGAATGGCTCAGTCCTTATCAAACTTAACGTTGGAGGATTGCTGTGACGGGCCGTGCCGTGCCGATTCCCCGAGACCGGAAAGAGAGCAAGGGGACCCGACCGAGGGAGAAGAAGCTTACCCGCCGCTGGCAGTGGCGCTGACTGACTTGGACCATGAGGGCGGGACTGCGGGGGCCGGGAGACGTGGACACGCTAAAACCCACCACACCGCAGAAAGGAAGGAACTCCCCGAACTTCCGGGTTCCCCGGTGAGAGGGGGCGGGCCGGAGGCAGCAGCAGATGTCACACAGAGGATGTCATCAAGTGGTGCCATTCCAAGAGAGGGGCGAATGAGCCACACCTGTGGCGGAGGTGTGGAGGAGATGAAAAGGAGCCAGGGCGAGCCATATGAGGGGGGCGCATGGTGAGAGGATCCGACTGAGACCGTATACCCAGCCTGGTGGAAGGAACTGTGAGAGACAGAATGAAAGGGCCTGGCAGGAGACGGGGGGTGGGTAGCACTGGGGGTAGGAGGACATGTATCCCAGGGAAGCAGGAGTATCTTTAGGTTCAGGCCACGGCCTGCGGGAACGCCCTTACAGGAGGACGGGGTGTGGTCCCTGCTTCTCGAGGGGGCGTACCGGAGAGAAAGGGGGATTCCCCACCTGGTCGGCCCTGAATCTGGAAGCCGGTCGGGCACATAAATAGGGGAACGCGGACAACTGCCCACCCCTCTTAGCATCATAAAAGCCTTGAAGTGAAGCAGTTTAGAGCTTACCATTGTGCTCCTCCTGGTTGCAGAAATATTGAGGTAAGCTAGGGTTAGCTCTTTGACTGTTGAGACAATGCATCAATGTGCATTCCAGTACAATTAGCTGGATATTTATCATTGTCTCTTTGATAGCTATCTGAACTGCATGTTTGCTGAGCAATTGGTAAAGATGCCACAAGACTCTACACAGTTAAGAAATGTTTGTATTTCATGAATGCTTAATTGAGGGGCTAAGTGGGTAACTGAGTGAACTTTGCACCATGGTAACAAGAGAAGAACTGAGGAGCTGCTGAAGTCATTGGAGTCCTTCCACTAAATACAATCCGCTTACAATCATGTTCTCTTATTCTGCTGCACATGGTCCTTCTCAATTATTCTATTAAACTGTCCAATATCCATTGTTTCCAACATGCCTACTGTTAAACACCTTTAAAAGACAAGCCTGGGAACTAAAATTCATAACTGTACTTGATACTATGGAGGACAATGGACAAATGAGAGGTATTGGCTTCTAGTGTCTTACAACTGCCTAATGTACAAATTGACTGCTATGCTAATCAGACCTAGGGTGATTTCAGACGTGACGAATCCAAGATTCACCACGCCTGAACCACACTCAAACGCGGCCCGCGTTTGACTGTGGTGAACGTCTGTTTGCTACCCGCCAGATGTTCACCACAGTCAAACGTGGGCTACGTTTGCATTCACCACACTTCTGGACCCGAGCGGGTCCAGAAGTGTGGTGAATGGCCATCACGGCAGGGGTGACTGAATTGTAACATCTGTTCACGTACCCCTGCCGGTGGTGGAATCCATCTCCCCTGGACCACGATGGCGAGTGCGGCTGGATTGGCCGCTCTCGCTGCCCGTCCAGTGGAGGGAGGACCGGTGCGGAACGCAGGGGGTGGGGTCATGCGGCAGCACGCTGCACCATGTGGCCCCGCCCCCTCCGCAATCCACGGTTCCACAACTGACGTTATGGCGGGCCCCATTCACCACGGGCCGTGGTTCGCCGGTCCCTGCAGCCCAGGGAGCAGCGGCGCACATTTGTTGGCGTGCCCTTTCACCCCAGGCCATGGTCTGAACCACCCCACGGCCCGTGGTGAATGGGGTCTGCCGTAATGTCTGAAATCACCCCTAGACTCTCATTTCTGCCTGAAAAGTTCCATGTAGTTTGAATGCTTTCACCCACTCTTTCACAGAAGCTGGTCCAGAAATATGTATCATTTAACTGCTATGCCTCTGCCTTAGTTCTTCAGGTATGGAGATGAAGTAGTTCAGATGCTATCTTTTATTGGACTAACTTCTGTTGGTGAGAATATGCATAGTTTCAGGCCACACAGGGCCCTTCCTCAGGCAGAACTATATAATTCTGACTTTTTACATGCTAGAGAAGGGGCCCTGTGTGGCCTGAAAGCTCACAAATGCCTACCCATCAGAAGCTGGTGTAATTAAAGACGTAATCTGAACTACTTTGTCTCCATCTCTTCAATTTGTGACCAACACAGCAACCATCTTCTCTCTCTTTCTACAGGATATAAATCAGTGGCCGTGCACCCCCTAGGACGTATGCGGCAATGCTCCTCCTGGCCCCCCAGGAGTCAGACTCGCTCCCCTGAGTCCCGACACTTAAAAAACAAAAAAACAAAACCGTGCCGCGGTGAATGTGCAGAGCCAGCTCGAAGAACCTTGTTTAGAGGTATCAACCTTCAAGGTCAGTGCCTCCAAACAAGGTTCTTCGAGATGGCTCTGACATTCTCACCAGTTGTGTGCGCGCGCACACACACACACACAACCAGTGACTCCCCCCCGCCGGCTTCCTAAGGAAGCCTTGGGAGATCAAAAGGGAGTCGTTCTCCCTTTATGTGGAATGGGTGACTAGAAGCGCCGTCCAACCCACATAAAGGGAACCCTGCAATGAAATAGTGCCGCAGGGGGCACCATTTCATTGCAGGGATAGCCCAGCGCTAAAAGTCCTACCCGGGTGCTGCACACAGGCGACAGGATGGAATGGGGGGAGGGGGTGCATGGGGACAGGCTGGGG
>QEPC01006122.1:944033-961401 GCA_003113815.1 Sphenodon punctatus | reverse complement strand
CCCAAGCCGGCCCAAGCCAGTCACCCCATGAGGCCCAAGCCACCCCCCCAAGCAGGCCCAAGCCGACCCAAGCCCCCCCGGCCCCTAGGCAGGCCCCACCTGCTGCCGTGCCGCTGCGGCTCGCTCGCTCCATCCACGCCTCGAGCTCAAGTCATGGCTCTTCACCACCGATGCTCTCTGCCGCTCTCTCTCTGCCGGTGCTGCTGCTGCTGCTGAAACACTCTGGTCGCATGCTTGCATGCCTCTGCCATGAGGCTTTGCCCTCCCGGAAGTTGCTTTTATATTATTTCCGGGAGGGAGTGAGAAGGGCCCAGACTTTCCCGGAACTAGTGTAATTTTTTTTTTAAAAAAATAAACAAAAAACAAAACCAGTCTGCAGGACCGGCCCTCCCAACTGGCCCGGCCCACCAGGAATCCTCCCGGTGGGTTGAATGGCCAATCCACCCCTGAACTTAAGGCAGACACCTTAACTTACAATTTCTATGTTTTTTGGAGCATGAGTAAATGAATAAGAGCCTTTTATACCAGATGTTTTTTGTTCTAAGAATGTAAGGTTCAGTTGATGTTATGGTTTTATTTGTAGGGGTAACTACTGTCCCATCTCCCTCCTCCCCTTTGCATCCAAACTGCTTGAGCAGCATGTGCTGTTCATACCCCCTGCCTGGACTTCCTTGTGACTCAGACCATTCTTGATCCACTCCAATCTGGCTTTCACGGAGACAGCCCTTATCAAAGTCTCCCACGATCTCTTCATGGCCAAGGCTGGGGGTTATTACTCTATCCTCATCCTCCTTGACCTATCTCCTGCTTTGACACTGTTGACCATCACCTGCTCCTTGACACTCTGTCCTCCTTTGGATTTCAGAACTCTGTCCTATTCTGGTTTTCCTCTTACCTCTCCCTCTGCACATATAGTGTATTGTTTAGTAGATCCTCCTCTACTGATCCATTGCTTGATGTTGACTCTCTTGCCAGCTATTGGCCTGTCTCTAACATTGCCTTTTTAGGGAAGGTTATTGAACGGGTGGTGGCTTAGCAGCTTCAGGAGCATTTGGACTGTATCAGTTTTCTTGATCCCTCACAGTCTGGCTTTCACCTGAGTTATGGCACCGAGACTGCACTTGTGGCCTTGGTTAATGACCTCCACCAAGATTTGGATCAGGGTCAATCTACTTTACTGATCCTGTTAGATCTGTTGGCTGCTTTTGACATGGTTGACCATGAGATGCTGGTGACCTGCTTGCGAGACCGGGCTGGGGTGGGCGGAATTGTCCTCAAATGGTTCCACTCTTTCCTGTCCGGGAGGACCCAGCAAGTGTTCCTGTGGGACTATTCCTTGTCTTCCCGGGGCCTCATGTGTGAAGTTCTGCAAGGTTCCATTCTGTCCCCTCTCTTGTTCAACATGTATATGCAGTCTTTGGGGGAGATCGAGGGAGTTTGATGTTTAGTGTCATCAGTATGCTGATGACATCCAACTTTACCTCTCTTTTTCAGCTGACCCAGGCCCGGCAGTCTCGGTGCTTACCTGAAATTTGGCAGCTGTGGGGGACTGGATGAGGGCGAGCCATCTGAAGTTGAATCCTGACAAGATGAAGGTGAAGCTGGTGGGTGGGGCAGGGGAGTTTATGACTACCATCACTGATGTGATTCGTCCCTCACTGGCCTCTCAGGTTCAGAGTTGGGGGTGCTCCTCAACTTCTGGCTTCTCCTGGATGCTCAGGTGTTGGCAGTGGCGAGGAGCACCTTTTGTCAATTACATCTGATACATCGGCGCCAACTGTATATCTCACACTCTGACCTGGCCACTATCATCCATGCCTTCATCACCTCAAAATTAGACTACTGCAACACGCTCTACGTGGGGCAACCCTTAGTGACGGCTCAGAGACTGCAGCTGGTGCAGAATGCGGCAGCCCATCTCCTTATGGGGACGGGTCACCGGGAGCATATAAGACCTGTACTCCGTTCATTGCACTGACTGCCCTTAGTCTTCTGGACCTGATTCAAGTTGTTGGTGCTGACATATAAAGCCCTACACAGACTGGGTCCCACCTAACTGTGGGACCGCCTCACTCCTCGGGTCCTGAATCAGCCCCTGAGGTCTGCCAGGAGCGCCCTTGTTGAGGTCCCCTGGGTTTTGTGCACGGCAACCATGGAAAGGGCATTCTTGGTAACTGCTCCGAGGCTGTGGAACTCCCTCCTGGTCGAGGTCTGTCTGTCCCCAGCTTCTCCCTCCCTCCATCGACAGTGTAAGACCTGGCTGTTCCACCAGGCTTTTGGTGAGGGTGATGGGTAGTGGGAGGGGGTTGGGGGTTGGGTTTTAGCTCCAGCAAGTTTTAATGTTGTATTGTTTTAAGGACTTTTATATTTATATGTTCATGTTATTTATATATATTTCCATTTTTATACTTTTAATTTTCTGTTAGTCACCATGATCTGCCTGAGGCAGGATGGTGTGCGAGATAATAAATGTCAAAAATAAACAAATCAAATCAATAAATACTGCTGTTCTCTTGGTGCTCTTCTGATCTCCTCCTATAGCTTTCAGTACCATCTTCATGCTGATGATTCTCAGATCTACCTCTCTGTACCAGAACTATCACCCAGAATCCAGACCCAGATCTCAGCCTGCCTGTCTGACATCGCTGCCTGGATGTCTCACCACCACCTTAAACTTAACATGGCCAAGACAGAAGTTCTTCTCTTTCCTCCTAAACCCACTTCTCCCCTCCCACCTCTCTCCATCTCTGTAGAGAACACTGTCATCCTTCCAGTACCCTCAGCCTGCAACCTTGGGGTCATCTTTGACTCCTCTCTCCCCTTCTCTGCTCACATCCAAAACACTGCCAAAACTTGTCATTTTTTCCTCTATAATATTGCCAAAATCCATCCCTTCCTGTCTAAACACATTGCTAAAACTCTAACCCATTATCTCATTACAGTCCGCTTAGGCTACTGCAACCTGCTTCTCACAGGTCTCCTACTGCGTCACTTACCCCCACTTCAGTCTATTCAAAATTCAGCTGCAAGACTCGCCTTTCTTGCACACCGTTACAACCATGTAATCCCTCTCCTCAAGTCAGTACGCTGGCTCTCCATCCACCTCCACATACAGTTCGAGCTTCTCCTACTTGCCTACAAGTATCTTTACTCTGTAGCTCCTCAGTACCTCTCCTCTCTTCTCTCTCCCTAAACCTCTACTCATGACCTCAGTTAATCGGGCAAGATGCTCTTATCTGTGGCCTTCTCCTCCATCGCCAACTCCACACTTTCCACCTTGCTGCACCATATGCTTGGAACAAGCTTCCTGAGGTGGTGCATCAGGCTGCCTCCCTCAAGTCCCACTTAAAGGCCCACTTCTTTGAGATCAATTTTAAATCATGAACCCAGGCCCTATTCTTATCATAGCCTTGTGGATTTCAACCATTTTAAGTGAAATAAGTAAACTTACTGAATACCTGCATCCTGTAGTTCATTATTCATAGGAAGACTCTTATTCATAGTTGTCTGTGTCTTTGTGTCTTGATTAGATTGTAAGCTCCATGGAGCAGGGACTGTCTTTAAGTTATGTGTATCTGTACAGCGCTGTATACGACTAGTAGTACTATAGAAATAAAAAAATACTACTAGTAGTAGTAGTAGTAGTAAGGTGTGCAATTCATTTTCATTTTCACTTTGTTTAGTTACTAAAACATGAAGCCCTATTCGTTTTAGTAACTAGGGAACAAAAATGAATGAATTAGGAAACAAATGGAAATGAAAATGAACAAACTTTTAAAAATGAAAACAAAAGGAGAAACGAAAATGAATGAGGTCCCTTCTGCACATGCTGCTCCCCTGCCTGTCTCTTGCTGCTGCTCGAATGTGTCCCCCCGCATGGGTGATCTCTTCAAGTTGACTCCCTGCCATACTTTGGGGTGCCTGTTTATGCCGAAGCCAATGCCTGCTGCTCTCTGTCCTTCTGCCACCACTACTGCCAGCCTGTGTGATGACTGTGTGAGTGTCTCTCTCTCTCTCTCATATCTTCTCCCCACCCAGGGCATTCTCTGAAAGCTGAAGACAAACATACTTTGGACAGCATGCCTCGTTTGCCAATCCCTGCTGCTTCTCAGTGCCCGCCTGCTTCCTGCCAGTCTCTGTCTGATACTGTGCCTCCTGGGGGCATTCTGTCACTTGAAGCCTTGTCAGACTTGGGGCACCACTGTCTCCTCCTATGCTAGTGCCTGCAGCTGGAGTGCCTGGCACTTACTGCCAGTGTCTGCTCTGTCCTCTGCCTGCCTGCTGCATTCCAGTCTGTCTCTGATATTTTTGCCCCCCTGGGGCAGTCTCTGCATGTTTGGAAGAAGAGAACGTGTCACAGAAGGACAGTAAAACCGTACTTAAAGGCACGGAAGCCCTGCCAAGTTTATTTATTTAATTAATGCATTTATTTATTAAATTTCCTACTCCACCCCTCATGCCCCTGGCATCCTGGGATGGCTTACAATAAAACAATAAAACAATATCAATACAAACAACACATTAATGAAGTGAATCCCATAGATTTCAATGGGAAATGAATGTAAAACAAAAACGAATGGGTTTTAAATGAAAAAAACAAAACAAAACCAAATGAATTTTTGGAAATGAAAATGAAAGGGGAAACGAAAATGAATGAGGTCCCTTCTGCACACCCGTATCTATTTGTCCTTTCTGACTCATTAAATTTGTTTTAGTATTTAGACATAAGAGTTAAAGTGGTAACATTTCCTTCTCTGTCTGGGTGTGCCTCTGCCTCTCCTGCCATTGCGGGGAATCATAACCATTTCCAGTCACTCGCTACAAGAAGCCAAACCAAATTGGACCATTGGTCTGATTTGGTATGCCAGTTCTTATGCTCTCAGTTTACCTCTATTGACTTCAGTGAAGCAATGCATCAGAGGCAGCGGTGCCAAAGGACTGATGTTGGGGTCCAAGTCTGTGTATTCATATTGCTAAAGGCCAAGTACAGAAGAGCAAGTCAGAAGCAAAGTCAGAGTGCAAATGAGGGTCTATAGTAAAAGAGATCAGTACATGCTTGGTGTCAAGTTCAGAAGGAGGGCCAGGTCTGTAGCAGGGGTGAGAGGCTGTGGCCATGAAGTCAGTCAAAAAAAAACCCCCAACAAGAAGTCTTAGCTGTTAGCACTCAGGCAGAGACCACTTTCTCTGCAGGCAAGAAATACAGATCTTTGCCTGCAAACATGTGTGTGGCAGAGTACCTTTTCCCTACCCTGCCTGATGCACATGTTTGCAGGCAAAGAGCAGCATTTCCGCCCTTCTCATGAGACAGAAGCTGTGGGTCTTTTGCATCCTAGACTTCCTCATGGCACCAACAAGTATGTATTAAGTTACACACGTGAGAAAGTGGTCTGAGTTTCTTCTTAGAGGCAAGAAGTATATGTAGGTCCTTCAGTCAATCAGGGGCAGGGCCATGCAAGACTCCTGGGCCAGACAGCTGCTAAGGGATGACAGATCTTCAGTTGTTTCCAAGCACCTGTGTTGGTGGAACTTTCTAGGTAGCCCTGAGGGCCTGAGTTCTAGACCCATAGGCACCAAGTCCTGACACAATGATGATTTATATCACCTGAGGAGTTAGCCCAACCAACTTAAACTGGCACGTGCATGTAGCACTGCCACCTCTTCCACTGAAATACATTTGCCTGTTGGGTGAAACAGAGCAGCTGCTTAACAGAAGTCAGATACAAACAGCCATTGACAGCAGAAAGCAATGAGGGAGCCCCATTGCCAAGGGGAACTTGCAGGGAGAGCTCAGGCAGTCGGGATGCAATTACACAAATTGGAGTTTGAGCAGGACGCTGTAGCTAATGCCTCTGTCCTTGTGAAAAGGGCCGTGGGTTCTTTAATGACCCCAAATTGTCAGGACCTCATTGAATTGGAGGCTTGAAAGGGGTCTCATGAACCATCTAGTCCAGTCCTCTGCACTAAAACAGGATTAACAACACCTAAACCATCTTGGACAATATTGATCTAACCAATTTCAATCTTCCTATGCTGGGGACTCTGCAACTTCCCTTGGTAAGATTTTCCATTAGTGAACTATCCTTATGACTGGAGAAACTTTCCTAGTGTTTATCTTAGGCCATTTTCAGACGAGCGCGGCAGCGCCCGTGCTTGTTTTTCAAAAGAGCCGGCAGTCTGTTCTACACGTAATGTTGATGCCGAATACGCGCACATGCGCGGGCGATGTGCATCCATTTCCGGCCGCGAACTGACTGGGTCGGCGATTGAGGCTGGTCATATGCAGCTGGAAATGGATGCGCATCGCCCACGCATGCATGTATTAGGCGGCAGCATCACGTGTAGAACGGACTGCCGGCTCGTTTGAAAAACAAGCGCGGGCGCCGCCGTGCTCGTCTAAAAATGGCCTTAGAGTCTTGCAGCCTTCAATTTAAGCCCATTCGCACTTATTCTGCCTTCTGCGACTACAGACAGCAACTAATTTTCAACTTCTTACATTACTGAAACTGAGAACTGTTATCATGCAGGTATGGTCTTACGGATGGAATTGCAGTGTGGTTCCGCTTGCAGTTCTAAACCCACAATTTCCAGATTTAAAAATGGAACCATATTACAGATCCATATTTAAATTAATTATAAACCTTTAAAATTAATTAAAAATCAACTAAAAAAATAAATAAATCACTGTGCATGTGCAAGATGGCCACCAGACCATTCTGCACAAGTGCGTCCTCTTCCAAGATGGCAACAGAAGTGTTGCCACCATTTTGGAAAAGGGCAGCTAGTCTGCACATGTGGAGCAGCTATTTCCGCATGTGCAGACCAGCTGCCCTTTTTAAAAATGGTGGTGATGCTGCTGTCGCCATTTTGGAAAATGACGTTCATGTGAAGAATGGTCCGGTGGTCATTTTGTGCGTGTGCAGTGATTCCGTAATATTTTCTTTTAAAATGGATTCCAAACTGAACTGCAACTGGCTTTTTTGGCACAGTTTTGGTTCAGTATGGATTGACCTGTAAGGGCTCCTTACAAGCACTTATGGATCAATGCGAATCCATAAGACTACCCCTGTTGTCATGTCACTGGGAAGGAAGAAGTTGTAATCTTATCCCAGCTCACAATCCAGTCTCTCCAACACCACAAGAGGTCATGACTTCAGAAGAAACAAACCATTTTCTGCCCTGGCGTGTGTATAGGCCAGGGGGGCCAAAAAGAAAAATAGGTTGGTTTTTAAAAAAAATAATGCTTCCCTTATGCGGTGCGGGAGGAGAACAGGGGGCCCGCCCCTCTCCTCTCCTCTTGCACTGCACTGTGGAGTTCTCAGCTTCCCATCAGCTGAGAACTCCAAAGCTTTTTAAAAAACAAAACAAAAAAACCCCACCGGGCGCCAGCAGTCTGCGCAGGCATAGCCAGAGAGGCTGCTGGCTGCCCTGCCCTGACACTGCCTTGCCGCCTTGCAATGCCAGCCACGTGGTTGGGGCGCGGAGAGGTTAGTGACTCATAGGGCTGGCTCGGGTGAGGAGTGCCGGAGCCGAGGAGGAGCACGCAGCAGGCAGGCTCCAGCAGGTAGGCTTCCCAGCCCCCAGCTGGCCCCTCCCCCCCAAACCCAGTGCCTGCCTGTGTTCCCCCCGCCCACACAAATCCTGGTGCCCCAGCCTGTCCCCCCCCCTGCAAATCCTGGTGCTCCCAGCCTCCCCCCCACCCCCAAACTCAGTGCTTTGCGATTTTAGGTGTTTTCAAAATGTTGGCAATGTGATGCTTGTGATAAAACTGAGGTTTTGAAATCCTGAGATTTAACTGTCAGTCTTGTGATTTTAGGTTCCAATATGCTGTGCTGCTGTAACTGAGTAGGGTGGGGGATGGTTTGAGTCTTATGTGTTGCTAGAATTAACTGGGCGGGAAGAAGTGACAGGGAAGAGGGGGTGAAAATCAGGTTTCTGTCTTTTATGCAGTTTTATACCAGGTTTCTTTTTTGGGGGGAGGACGGGGGATTCCTGTACTGTGCAATTGCAATGTGTAATCTGCCATCCTACTTTACTCAGATCTGAATGCTGCAGCTATTTTGTTGTGGCCCTGAGGTTATGCGTGTGTTAAATATGTGATCAGTTTTTTTAATGTTTTTTTAATTTTATTTTTTATTTTATTTTCCCCCCCCATAATAAACTCTTTTATTGATATTCAGTGGCATTGTACATAGTATTTTCGTCAACTTTACAATAACAGTTTGTTCTATTACCCATACAAGGTGGTACCCGAGCTTGCCAGTTCAAATGTATCGGTCAAACAACAGCGTCCAGTCACTCTTTGGTAGTTCATTTCCTTCAATGGCTCCTAATATATTAAGCCACTTTGCCTCATAGTTATTTTTTTTCTTTTCCCTTGCTTTTTCATTTTTCTCCTCTTCTTCTAGCTTCTTGTCCTGCAGGTTTACCATCATCTTGTCCATTGTAAATAAGTACCATATTCGACAGATCCATTCTTGAAAAGGTAAGGGGCCCTCTGTCTTCCAATGTCTTGCTATTATATTTACTCCAGCCAAGCACAGAGTTCTCAATGCCTCCTGATGTGGTTTTAGTGATTTATTATCAGGGTAGAGACCTAGAATACCAATTTCTGGTCTGAAAGGTACCACCCCCTTGTTTACTTTGTTCATAATTTTCCATATTTTACTCCAGAAGGCCTTTACATAAACACATTCCCATAGACAATGCAGTAGATCCGCCTGTAAGCCACAGCCCTTCCAGCATACACCCCTCCCATATCTGTCCCCCCCATACCTGAGCTGTACCGGGGTCAGGTAAAACCTAGTGGTGACCTTCAGTTGTGTGTCTCTGACTTCCAGAGCAGACGCACAGGTGCTCATATGCCCCCATATAATTTCTTTATCCTTTTCTGTGAACTGCTTATTGAGGTCTTTTTCCCATCTTGATAAATATGGGTGCTTGGGGGGGTATATTATAGATTTCAGGTCTTGATAAATCTTAGAGAGTTTGCCCTTGCTTCCCGTTAGGCTAAATAAGGTCTTTTCTATTTCCGTAGGTTCCCTAGCAAAGGCTTCTTTTAAACATGGTTGCCTGAATACACTTCTCAGCTGCAGGTATTGAAATGTGTTCACTTTTGTCTGCGTTATTTTCTCTATTTCTTCTAATGTTTTAAATTTACCTTTGTTGAATAATTGTGTTGCCCTTTTAACTTCCTTCTTTTCTAACTGTTTAAGTAGGTCATGGGCTATCTGTGATTCCCTCATCGCTACTCGTCTTATTGGTGAGTATGGTGTTGCTGTACCCTTTATACCTAATTTCCTCATCACTCCTTTCCATGTTATGAGTAGTGGCTTCGCAAATGGGTGCTCTCTGACTCCCTCTCCAGTCAATTTGCCCTCATCTACCAACAATTCTGCCAGGGAAGTTGGTTGAATTATTTCCCTTTCTATCTCACACCATTCCGGTTGTTGTGGGCAATGGTACCAATACTGTATCGCTCTCAGGATTGCAGCCTTATAATAAAGTTTTATATCTGGTGTGTCTAATCCTCCTTTCTCCTTAGCAGTGAACATTGTGTCTTTTTTGATTCTTGGTTTCTTTCCCCTCCAGATTAGTTCCTTAACCATTTCATCTACTTGCTTAAAAAAAGATTTGGGTAATTTTATGGGGAGGGCCAGGAATTTGTATAAGAACTTGGGCAGTCCAATCATCTTAAATAAGTTTATTCTCCCAAGCCAGGAACACTCCACCTTTTTCCAATTTTCAAATTCCCTTTTAACCTGTTCCAGTATTACAGGGAAGTTGGCCTTATAGAGGTCCTTGCACTTTTGTGTTATTGTTACCCCCAGGTATTTAATCCCATTAGGCTTTTCCGGGAATGGACTGACTTCCTTAATTTCCTTCAGTCCTTCCTCTGATTGAGCAAATATAAGTGCTTGTGACTTTTCATTATTAATTTTATACCCCGACACCCTTCCAAAACTATCAATAGTTTGCATAAGATGTGGCAACGTTTCCACGGGTTCACTAATGTACAAAATTAAATCATCTGCAAATAGGGATAGCTTATACTCTTTCTGGCCTACCACCATTCCCTTAATATTTTTATTTTGACGAATTGCCACCGCCAACCCTTCAATAGCCATATCAAATAGTAGGGGCGACAGTGGGCACCCTTGTCTTGTGCCCCTCTGAATCTCAAAGGTTTTTGTTATTTTCCCATTGATTTTAAGCTGAGATCTGGGATGGGCGTAGATTGCTATTACCCATTTTAAAAAGTTGCCCCCTATTCCCACCTTTTTTAGCATTTCAAAGAGAAATTTATGTTGTACATAATCAAACGCTTTTTCTGCATCAGCGGAGATAATCATGGAGCTTGAGGTAGTATTCCTTATTTCCTGGGAGTGAACCAAATTTATTACTTTTCTAATATTGTCAGATCCCTGTCTGCGGGGAATAAATCCAGCTTGATCAGAATGTATGAACTCCCCTGCTATGGCTGCCAATCTAATGGCCAGAATTTTTGCAAATATTTTAAAGTCATTATTCAGGAGGGAAATTGGCCTATAGCTACCGCATTCATTCGCTGGCCTTCCTGGTTTGAGCACTAGTGTAATCTGTGCATCATAAAAAGTAGGTGGCATTTTCCCTGTCTGTAAAATTTCATTGTATACTGCCGCCAGGTGTGGGGCTACCTCCTTGCAAAAAGTTTTGTAAAATTCTGCTGGGAACCCATCTGGCCCACAGGCTTTATTGGCTTTCATACTTTTAATTGCATCTGAAACCTCTTCTATTGAGATTAAGGAATTAAGGAAGCTAAGCTGCGCTCTATTTAACCTGGGCATTTCTAATTCACTAATAAATTGTTTTATTTCCTCAGGGTCCGGCTCAACCGACTTATATAGGTTCCTATAGAACTCCAAGAAGGTCTCCTGTATTGCTTCTTGACTGTGTACTTCCGAGCCATCCTTTGTCATAATACTAGTAATGATGTTTTTCTGTTGCTGTGCTTTTACCAATTGTGCCAGCGCTTTCCCTGCTTTGTTGCTATTATTAAAATAATAAAATTTCACCCATTTCAATTGTTTTGTGGTTTTTTCTAGTTCTAGCGTGTTTATTCTTTCCTTTATTTTCTGCAGTTTCCCTGCTACTACTTTTGAGGGGGTATGTTTATTTATAGCTTCCCATCTTTTAAGTTCTGCATATATCTCTGCCCTTGCTTCTCTTTTTTTCCTTTGTATGTGCGCTCTCAGAGCTATTACTTTGCCTCTCAGAGTGGCTTTAGCTGCCTCCCAGAACATGGAGTCTTGTGGTACTGATCCCTTATTTAGGTCTATGTATTCTTTAATTTCTTCCCCAATTTTTATTCTGGCTTCAGGATTCTTAAGCAGAGACCTATCAAAACCCCACTGCGGTTTATCCCACTGAGCCTTGCTATTCAACCTCACTTTGATCCCTATTGCGTTATGATCAGTAAATACTAAGGGTATTATATATGCTGCCAGACACTTCCCTACGTCATTTTTATACATGAGTACATGGTCAATTTTGGAGTATGAGTTATGTACTTGAGAATAATAGGTGTACTCTCTACTTTTTTTATTTTTATGCCTCCATATGTCTAATATGCCTTGTGAATCCAATATCTCTCTTATATACCTTTGCTTATTATTCATAGGAATGGTCTTTGAAAGATCTAGGCTTGTTAGGGGAGTATTCAGGTCTCCCATGATGATTAGTGTCCCCTTGGTGTTCTGAATTATAAGTGGTATATATTTCTTGTAGTAGCTTAATTGGTCTTTGTTGGGACCATACATATTTACAATAGTGAGCCATATGCTTTGTATTTGTCCTGTTATTAGCAAAAATCTACCCTCTGTGTCTTTTATACTGTTCTCCAGTTTGAATTCACATCTTTTATTCATGCCTATTATAACACCAGCTTTTTTCTTGTTGGCACAGGAGGCTTCCAATAGTCCCATGCTTTTGTTCGCAAATCTGTGCACCTCTTTTTCTAGTAAATGAGTTTCCTGCAGACAGAATACATCTATCTTATTCTCCTTTAGCAGTTCCCTCACTCTTTTCCTTTTGACTGGTGAGTTAAGGCCCCTCACATTGAGGGATAACATGTTTAGGCTAGCCATAATCTTTGACTCCCTCTTTATGCTTTTGTCTCCATTTACTCTTTACTGCTGCTTGATCACCACAAACTCTAGTGAACTTTGGTACACATGCCTTACTTATAATCCCCCTACTAACCTTCCTCATCCCAACATAAAGGCCCTTACGCCCCTCCCTCCCCCACCTACTCCCCATCTCCCTCCCCCCTCCTAATCTGTTCCCCTTACTCTCCCCTCTCCCCCCCTTCCCCCCCCTTGCACATCCACAGAGCATTGTGCTTCTTCTTCTCCCAAGAGAGAACAAAAAGAACTTACAACTTTAACGCGAGAACTTTACCCCCTCCAAACCTTTCACAGTTAGAGTCTCAATTGAGACTCATTTTACATTTTTGACCCCAGTTTTTCGGTTTCATAGTCTTTCATCTTTCCTCCCCTTCTTATAGACAAGTCAGTCATGTCCAGTAGGAGGTAAGTGTAGAAAGGCCTCTAGATCTTCTGTATCCATAAATGATTTATGTTTCCCGTTCACGTTCAAGACCATTCTTGCTGGGAACTTCAAAACCGGCTTCCATCCTCTTTCATTTAGTTCAGGAAAGTATTTTCCCCACTTTCTTCTTTTAGCCATAGTTTCCATAGCATAATCAGGGAAGATCTTTATGGTCTCCTCCCTGAATTTCATTTCCTTTTTCATCCTGGCTTTTTTCAGTAGCTCCTCCTTCACACTATAACTCATGAACTTGGCTATGATGGTTCTGGGTCTTGGAAAGTTTTTATTGGGCTGTCTCCCTGTTCTATGGGCCCTGATGATTTCTGGATTTTGCAGTTGCTGATTGTCTGGGAATTGTTCCTTTAGGAAGTCCCACAGCAGCTTTTTTACATCCTGAGTTTCAGCCCCTTCAGGGAAGCCCACAAATCTTAAGTTGTCCCTTCGTGACCTATTCTCTAGGTCCTCAGTTTTTAGCATCAAGATCTGCACCTTCTCCTGGAGGTTTGTGGCCTGCTCCACAGTATTCACTGCCTGGTCTTCCAAGGAGGAGACTCTCTCCTCTACTGTGTCAATTCTATGCCCCAGCCTTTCCAGCTTTTTATTTCCAGCTTCCACTGAGTCTCTCAATTTGTTCATATCCCTTTTGAAATCCCTTTTCATTTCAAGGAGGAGCGCCTTTATTGTTTTCCCCTCTGCTTCCTCCTCAGGCTCAGTCTCATCTGGGGTTTCCTCCCCCTCTGTTACAGCACCCGCCGCCATCTTTTCCCTCTCTTTTGATGAGGCCTCCCCTCTAGCCCTTTCACCAGGCCTCAGGCTCTGTCTGCAGTATCTCTCCAGCGGGGTTTCTTTTACTGTCTTTTTTTTCTCCCCCTTGCTTCCCCCTGCCATTTCTCTTACTTTTCTGGAGATTTGTTTTCTTTAACAGTTCTTTTGAGGCCTCTTTCAGTCACAGTTTGGAGGAGCACTCGCTTTGCCCTGCTGCTCTCACTTGCACATGCTCAGTCCACCTGATCAGGTTTTTTTTAATCCTGCTATGGTGCTACCATTCTTGGAGAGAGTGTTATCTTTCTAGAGTTCCATCCACTGAATGGATGGGATGTTAGTAGGACGGCTCTCTCTGTCTCCACATGGCAGTGTTTTGCACAGCAGCAAGGAATTCCCAGTGTTAACTGATGTTCTCTGCATCAGATATTAACCCTTATAACGCCTAGCCACTGGATTTTGTATATTTAGAAGCTCTCAGCAGGCCCCACCCCTCCCTTAAGCCCCTCCCCCTCCCTTAACCACACACTTATCCAGGTTTCTGTTCTCTTTGTTTCGCTTTCCCAGGACTCTTATTCACCTTCATTTTCCTTCTGCTTTCTCAAATCACTGGGCCCCTCTAGAGCCACTATCAATCATTTGCTTCTTTCTTTAGTATGGTATTTTGTGCCTTCATATACCTGGCCGTGGTTTTAAGAGCCTTTATTTCTTCGATGTAGGCTCTATTGGCTTGCCTCAATCCTACTTCTTCTATGTGCAGAGACTCTGCCACACTTGCAGAACAAACTGCCTCTTCTCACCATTCCTGAACACACCAGGATGCTCCCTGCAGCCACTCTCCTCCTTCACAATTAAAGAGAGCCTGCCTTGTGGTGCCTTAACATCTCTTCTCTTAAGTCTCGTGTTTCCCTTAACTGGGGGCATTGGCCTGGAGCCCGCAGTGTGGTTTCCCCATTGGAGTTCAACTCTTCCCTGTCTCCAGTTGGGCTGTCTAGCATCCTTTTGAAGGGGTTGCTCATGCTCCCCTCCCTTACCCACTGAAGTGAGTCCAGACACTCCTCGTTAGTTTTCCTCAACCTAGGACCTTGCCTCTCATCATTTCAATATTTTCTTGGGCTTCTCTTTCCAGGCAAGCCCACTTGAGATGCCCTAGCTGGTTACAACCCAAGCAATGACTGGGAGGACCCCAATCCTGCCTATACTCTGTCTGTCCCTTATCCAGTTCAGGGCTGTCCCTATTCACCCTCTGGGAACACACTCACACTGTTTATGTCCAAGTCTATTACGAGCCCATCTAACCCCAACTCAAGGGGTCCCTCACCTGTGCAATCCCAGAGTCTGAACGCCAGAATTCAGGTACCCGCAAGAAGCACAGCCCCTCTATACATGTCCCAGAGATCCATAAGCATAACATGGCTTCAGGGTACCACCGCCTTTGGGTTCCTGGTACCTCCAGTCCCTCAAGGACACGCCATGTTGCTCCCCCACTGGAATAACTCATGTAGTGGACCCCTCACACCATCCACTCTCACTTCAGGTTGCCAGCATCAACTGTGATCCTCATTGGCCTCTGGGTGCTCCTCTTTGGGGATTCCAGCACTTAGATGGGGATCCCAGGCTCCACGTAGCTCAGGTGCCTATTTCTGGAACCCCCAGGTAGCAACGCTGAAGCTGCAGCTTGAAGGACTCTGTATCTCATGAACCCACCAAGGTCAGGCTTTAGCTTTGGGCTGGCTTTGCCACACCCAATCTAGCTGGGTCCACCTAGGCACTCAGAGTTACCATGCTTAGGCACTTTCTCTCAAGGCCCCACTGCCTGTGCTTCACTTGGTGCCTGCTATGGTGCAAACCTTTCTCCTTGGAGTACCTGCACCTTCAGGCAGGTGCTACTCCTCTTAAAGGCCCCACAGCCCAGATAACCTGCTCCCTGCTATAGCCACCTATTATCAGAGTGTCTGGCCTATTTACCAACAGTATTCAGACAGGCCCCTTCTCTGTGCCACAGCATGCCCCCATGACCCAGCAACCTCTCTTCCCATTGTAGTGGCTCCCACTCCCTGTCCTGGTAACCTTAGTCTCCCCCAATCCAATGGAGTGGATGTCCTCTCTGTGCCAATAACCCCAGCATCCCCACCCCACATCTGGCCTGTAGGCCAGAGGTTCCCCACCCGTCCCTTGGCCTAAGACAGCAAAATGCCTAAAGCCAGCAATGGGGCTACAATGCAGGAATGCGAGGCCTTTCTACAACTGTCCTCTCTACACAAACACACGCGGGCTCAGTTGTTTCAGTCTGTTTCTCCCTGCCAGACAGTTAGGGCCTTGAGTTCTGTAGCCGCAGTCAAGAGTCAAGAAGTCACTCTGGGTAATTAATCCTTACTCTGCATATGCACTCTGTGGCAGGGTTCAGCTTTTCGTGTTTCTCTTCCTACTAGCGTACCTCTCAAATCCTGGACACTAATGGTGTCACAAGGACATATGGGTTAGGACTCACTATATTGTTACAGAGATCAATAGCAATGTATGTATCATTAACATTTCTGTGTTCTATCTTCTGTATCATTTTATAAAATGGAGTCATTTCATATTGTTGTGATCTGTATGAAAAGTTATGCACAACAATAACACAGTTTAAGCATTACCAGTTATGGTATGACAGTTATGAAATTATACTGGGGAGATTCAAAGTGTAAACGGCACTGCCAGGCAGGCCATTAAGGGAAGCTAGCTAGGATAATTGGCACCTACACCTATTTAACAAAGACCACCACAGTCACTTGGAGAGCAGGTTTCAAAACATGGTTACAAGAACGATCCAGGGAACTGAGTGGAGAAACTCACAGAACAACTGAGATTGGGAGTAGGGGACTGTCTATAACTATTGATTGTACAGTGCCAAGTACACCGCTGGCGCTATAATAAAATAAATAATAATAATAATATAGAAGAGAATCTTCCACGGCCACGACAAAGGAACTAACAAGCCTATTCAAGTGCTGAGTAAGAGAGACTGGGGATGGAATGAGGGGTTTTCTTTTCCGACATGTAGAGAGACTTCTTGTTATGATCATGATGGACTTTTAAGTTCTGCACCTGGTCATCTGACCAAGAATCTTGAACTAGAAGAATTTATGAATTAGGGTTAGAAGAGTCCCAGGTTTCAGAGGTGAAAGGCCACCCAGTCCAGCTTCCTGCATCAGATAAGGCTAGATAAAGTGAACCCCTCAAATCTTTGTCACAACTGGGGGGACACTCAAAATAAAGAACAACACTCTTTGAAATGAAAGACATCCGTTGAATAAATCTTCCTGTGTTGATTTATGTAAATTTATGCACATTTTTAAAAGGCCCATGGCCTAACTTTGAGGTTGGGCTGCAAAAATGAACTTTTTTTTTTAAAGTAATCATCCCAACAACCCATCTTTAAAAAATGAAAGGAAGCACACATACGCACAATTGATTCCATGAACCCTTGGCCTCCAATTTTCTTTCCAAAGCACTAGCATGTCATTTCCCCAATTATTTGGCCCTTCATGCCCCTTTCTTTCCCCTACTACTGCTTTTCCTACACGCCAAGTACATTTTCTATTGTATGGATTCTCTGAAAAATAGGATTCTGTGTGGATTCTCTCATAACCCAATGTTAGGCAACAGCCTTTTGCTTAACATGGAGGTTGAGCTGGAAAAAACCCTCAAAACTGTCTTTAAAAAACAAAACTTAAAAAATGAAGGCAATCCTATCACCATAATTCATAATACAAACTTTTGCCCTTACCCTACTAATCACCCTTTCAACGCTCTACTACCAAAGCTACTGGTGTAATAATGCTGGTTACTGTAATAATGCCCCCAGAAGCCTTTGCAGCCCCCAGAAGCCCCCAGCAGCCTTTGCAGCCCCAGAAGCCCCCAGCAGCCTTTGCAGCCCCCAGAAGCCCCCAGAAGCCTTTGCAGTGCCCAGAAGCCCCGCCAGGTGAGCAGGGCCCCACCCCACAGCCACAAGCCAAAGGTGCACGCCCGCCCCCAG
>QEPC01006122.1:888363-940659 GCA_003113815.1 Sphenodon punctatus | reverse complement strand
CCTGAGACTTCGCATCCGCCTGAATGTTTGTTTGTCTTCTCCCATGTCTCTCCCGCTGTCCCCTCTCCTTGTCTCCCCCTCCTTGTCTTTTAGATTGTAAGCCACAGGCAGGGACCACATCTGATTGTATGTTCTGTACAGCGCCAGGTTGCAACTGGCGCTTTATAAATGTTTAATAATAATAATAATAATACTGCCTTTTAATTTAGCTAGTAGAGAACTCTGCATGTTGCCAATTAACAAAACATATGGTTTTGTTAATATGTAAACAGATGTTTGTTGGGGTGCTGTCACAGCATTTGTAGTATGGTTTGACAGCTAATCTTTGTAGCTATCATACCAAGAGTCCTAGGTTCTGTTTTTCACTGTGCCCTGTTAGCTTCCTTAGAAAATGAAGGTGCAGCTCCTGATTCCTTACCTAAGAACTCAGACTGTTAACTGAAAATAAAAATAAGGCAAGAGGCACAATCAGAGAATGTTCCATACAACATTGGGTACTTGAGAGCTTCCTAATTCTGCCAGCAGTTCACTTGTGATTTTTTTTTTTTATTAAAGATTTCAGACTTTGCAGATGGCTTTAGGTCCCCAGATTTCAGTGACCACATGTTGAACACTTTTGTCTTGTCTTCTTCTTCAAGGACCTACGTTAGCAAACGTAATGGTGGGCTGTGTTGGCCCGCTCTGTCATGCTTTGGTCTGGACCTCACCTGCACATTTGTGTAGGCATTGCCAGATGTTGGCCTGGGACTGCCAACAATCTATGTTGGTGGCTAGCCCAGGCTGTGATCCCGGTAACCTCTGGTATCCATTTGTTGTGGTTCACCATGACCCGACCCAGATTGGGTCTGCTATGGCCAGCTGCCATGACGGCTGTCATTGGCCGCCATAGTTGTCCATCATGGTGAGAGGCAGGGTACTGGGCACAGTGTGAGGGCAGGGCCGGGCAGGTGCACATTTGTATGTTTCCCTACCTTCTTCGGTGGTCTGACTGCTGGCACGTTTGTTCAGTGGCCTGACCTGGTCTGGGCTGTGGCAGCAGCTTCCTGGCCTAGGCTGGATTGTGATGGCGGTACTCGGCCATCACATTTGTTAACACCCTATGAGAAGTATTTACCAAGGGCTTTGGGAAATATGCATAGAGGTGCTAGAGAAACACAACATGTTGTTACAACATAAACAACATATAACAACTGGGCTAGGTGAAGGCATTTCGGATTCAGACAGTCATGTCTTGAAAACCAAGACCGTCTTCAGAAAGACAAGCAGATAGCTAGATAGATAAATTTATTACGGCATTGGCTTTCGCCATAGCCTAGAAACATCTTAATGAACATATTACACGTACCATATAACATAAAACATTTGGTGTCCTTAAACATATGAACATATAAAATATAAAAAAAGAAGCCATTCTTTTTCTCAGGAGAAATAATCAATCAAGTATACAATATACAATTAATAGAATCAATGAATTCAAGATCAGAAGAGACATATGACATATCATCTCTAGCTACCCAGCCTAAAGATTTGTCTTATGATTAGCAAGCAAAGAACGCTGTAAACCTTGAATTTGAGCCAAAATCAGCTGTCTCCTTTTAGTAGCCAATTTAATAAAGATTGCTAAGGCGGCAAGCATGTCAGCCGATGATAGATTCAATAAGGATTTGAATGTATCCACTTTCCCTCCCTTTGTTACAGATTTTATTAGGGGGGTTAACCAAGTATGGTGTATCCTGCGGTAAGAGGGACAATTTAGGACAAAATGTTCCATTGTTTCAACTTCAAACAGAGAGCAGGAACGAACAAAACCTCTGTTCAAATGGCAGACCCCCAAATCAGCCTTCCAAGAAAGACAAGAAATATAATGCTGCTGTAAAGAAACAGCTTCAGAGACAAGGAAAGTGAGAAGTTTCACAACTGCATGTCTTCTTCACTGAGTCATTAACATTGCACCCAGAGCATCTAATTTTCAGCACAGGCCTCAAGCTGTTTACTATCAGTGTTAGCCCTTAATGCCAAAATTAATGCCATTAGTTTCAATGGGACTTGCATCAGTGCTACTGACAAATGGCAGTACCAAGCAGCTGTAGAATCACACAGTTAGGAAGTAAATAATTGATGCCGGGGAAACAAAACATTACCTTTAGGGGATGCACCTATTCCAGGTGAATGGAGGAATATAAAATGAACACTTTTGCCTTTAATTAAGTTCTCAGGCTTTGTTTAAAGTGTTGTAAACTGTGGTTTTCAGCTCACTATCCAGTGTATCATTGATATTAGGGAGAGGTGTGTAGAGGGGTGGGGGAGTATTTTGAGTCAACTTACCCATCCCTTCAACAGGTTCAGTAGGTTTTATTTACCATTTCAAAGAATGACTTTATTTGTGTGAAAGTGAGAGTAGAGTTCTGCAGTGATAACATAAAGGGAAATCATATCAAACCCTAAGAGAGGGGATGCTTAGACTAGCTCAAGGTGGTATTTTATGGTCAATATGGCTGATTTGTGCTGCTGATCTCTGTTTGGAACACAGCATTTTGCCTCTAACCCAACTTTGGTACCTGACTAAGTCCACAGTCACACCTTCAGGGGAAAACCCACATTTCCCCTTTCTGCCCATGATTTCAGAGTGTTGGAATGTACCATTCTGCATTTTTCAGCCCTAAACAAGTTATAAAAAATGCAGATGTCAAGGCATCAAAATCCTACCTTTCTAAGAGCACATGTTAAAATCTGCATCATTTTGGCATTGGAAAGGTCGCACAAAGGTGCATATTAAAGATGTGCATACTGTGAGACCACACCTTCTTTCTCCTTTTTGAGCAGTCTGTCTACACAAACACTGACCACTTCCTGGGGACAACACGTAGGAAGGCAGGCTGCCCTTCCGAGTTCACAGCATGGAATTGCAAAGAGAGTCACAGGGTTGAGAAGAGGTACTGAATGACATGCTTGCAGGGAGGAACTGCTGGAAAACATGCAGAATATAAAAGGTATGAATGGAGGCAAGCGCATTTAACTATGATTTGTGGCAAACACAGCAGATTAATCCACAGTTAATCTACTTAGGGTCACACTATGTTAAAAGCACACATTTTTCTGAAGGTGTGTGGGGTCAGGTTCTGAGGGGTAAGGTGGAATTCAGGGCATGATTAGATAGTGGGGTTGGGGTGTAGGGTCAGGATTGGGAATAGGCTAGGAGCCAGGATAGGATCGGGAACAAGGCTGGGAAAAGTGTGAACTGTGAACTGAGATCAAGGGGTTCAGGAGCAAGGTTGGAGACAAGGGTTGGAGACACAGGCTTGGAATAGGGTGTATCTGGAAGACAGACAAGATAAGGCAGGAAACAAGGAGCTTGGCTACATTTGGAGCAGGGAGAGATGAGGATAGTTCCACCCAGCTTCTTGCTTAGGGCTGCTTCCTATGGTTTTTTTTTTTTTAACCTGACACTCCCATAGGCCAAAATGGAAGTGTTGGGTAAAAAATGACCAAAGGTGGCAACACTATTCTTGCTGCTACCTGCCAGCTTTATATGCTGGCTGTCAGCTAGTCAGGAAACTGGGGGATGTGGCCAACGTGGGATAAGCAAGCAGAGGCCCTACCAGGCAAAGTTCCAGGCAGAGCTGGGGAGCAGAGGTGGCGTGGCTGAGTGGGCACTGATCCAACACCTCCTAGGGTTCAACACCTAGGTCCTAACATCTGTAGACTGTGTATAGATGGTTTCATTTCCCAGGAGTAATCAGAGACTTTGAGCCTGCCAAGAACTGCTTCTTCCTTCACAGCGGTAGTGTTTCCCAATCCTGTCTAGTAAAGGAGGAAGTGATCACTCTGCCTCTGCAGAGCTAGCGTGCAGTAAATGTTTGACAGGCTGTTTGCTTTCCTGCAGACTGGGAACTTAGGAAAGAGAGTAGTGGTGACATGAGAAATCTCCAGTGTTCTAAATGCTCATAAGCATATGCAGACATACGGCAACAGTTCAACAGGGAGGAAGTGACGGAGAGCCTGTGCCCTTTCCTCTCCAAACAGCATGCTCTTGAAGAGAGCAAACTAGCTGCTGATAAATCTCTCCTCTGCTCCACAGAGATGCCCACCACAGAGACATGGTAAGTGTGAACCACAAGGCTGAAAGAATTGGGTTTGGTTTAGGAAGGGAATAAGCCTCAAATATGGTACTGAATTCTCAACATGTCATGGAGATGAGAAGCAGTAGCTTGAGATCAGGAAAGTGTGCTTTCTTCATTGTCTCTTCATTGACCCTGGCAGTGATATGCAGATCTGGGTTAATACAAAACTAAAATAGATGAAACTGCAGCTCCTGCAAGAGAAGCAAAATGATATACTCAGCCATGGGGCAGATGCTGTTTTTACAGAGCTTGCAATGTTCATACAAAACAGTGGAAGAGCTGTTTGTAATTCAGTTCAGATTACTCAGGCATTTCCAGGGGGAAAAACTCTGGAAAGGAAACTACCTTTACCAAGGACTCTAAACCTGGGTCACAGTCACTTTGGGTGGGGCATGTTTACACATGAGATGACCTCCCCTCAGCCCATGGAGCTATACGAAGGTTCCAGAGTAAGCTGCCTCTGAGGAATTGCACTGTTCTGCGTGGATATACCCAAATAATGTTTTTACTCAGACTAACTGCATTGGTTTCAATGGAGTTACCTGTAATTTCAGCAGGGTGGGAACAGCAACTTTTCCCAGTGTAGAGATTAGAGAATGAAAGTACCAGGTCCACTGGGACTTTCTTTGTAAGAAGATCAGGAGGAGAATGCTGCCCAGGGTTGTGTTCGGGGTCTGTAGAAAATGCAGTCTGGGCTAACTCACACAAGACCATGAGCAGGGGCGTAATCATAATTCCTACAGTCACCTCTGCTGAGACTCCTGAGCTCCTGACCTAACCCAGCATGACCTGAGTAGATCAAGGTTTGCTTGTGTATGACCTCTAAAAAAAGTATGTTACAATTACTAGTAGAGTTTAGTTTTTTTTATTTTTCAGAGATTGCTAAGTTTATACAAAATAAGTAAATCAGATAAATGAACAAGCCAATAGAGAAAACTACGCAGGATCTTTACTCACAAGCCATCTTGTTGATTTCAGTCCACTTCACATGTGTTGTCTACTCCTGCTGCCTCGACTTCCTCTCTGCCAACTCCTCCCTTGACCCCCTCCAATCTGGCTTCCGGCCCCTTCACTCTACTGAAGCTGCTCTTGCTAAGATCACCAATGATCTCCTTGTCGCTAAATCTAATAGCCTCTACTCCATTCTTGTCCTCCTTGACCTCTCTGCTGCCTTCGATACTGTTGGCCACCCTCTCTGATGGACTCACTTCACTCCCTTGGCTTCCATGGCTCCGTCCTCAACTGGTTCTCCTTCTACCTCTCTGACCGCTCCTTTAATGTGTCTCTCTCCAACTCCGCCTCCTCCTCCTTCCCCCTCTCAGTTGGTATTCCCCAAGGCTCTGTCCTTGGCCCTCTCCTCTTCTCTATCTACACCCTGTCCTTAGGCAAATTCATTGCCTCCCATGGCTTCCAGTATCACCTCTACGCTGATGACACTCAACTCTATCTCTCTACTCCCTCTCTCTCTCCATCTGTTCAAGCTTTCCTCACCAGCTGTCTCTCAGATCTCTCTACCTGGACGTCTCAGTGTCAACTCCTCAAACTCAACATGGCTAAAACTGAACTCCTTATCTCCCCCCCCCCCATTCGTCCTCTCCCTCCTCCCTGTTGATCCTTATTGACGGGGTCACCATCCTTCCCGTCCCCCAAGCTCGTAGGTTAGGCTTCATCTTTGACTCACCCCTTTCTTTTAAACCCTACATCGACTCTGTTGCCAAATCCTGTCACTTCTCCCTCCATAACATTGCTAAGATTCACCCTTTTCTCTCCGTCTCCTCTGCCAAAACCCTTGTTCATGCCCTGATCATCTCTCTCCTCGATTACTGTAACCTCATTCTCACTGGCCTCCCCTGCTCTCACCTTTCTCCCCTTATCTCTGTCCAAAACTCTGCTGCCAGGGTCATCCACCTCGCTCGTCACTTTGACCATGTGCAGCCCCTCCTCTCATCTCTGGCTCCCTCTTCCTAAACAAATCCTGCCCAAGCTCCTAGTCTTCATCTATAAAGCTCTTCACAACCTTGCTCCCCCCTACCTCTCTGTGCTAATTTCCCTCCATACTCCAGTCCGTGCTCTGTACTCCCTCTCTCGCCCTCCCACGCCTGCCCTGCTTCCCTAACCGCCTTTGTCCCTTCTCCCTAGCTGCCCCCCATGCCTGGAATTCCATCCCTGCCTACCCCCTCCCTTCGTACCTTCTAATCCCTCCCATCCGCCTCGCCCCCTCCCTTCGTACCTTCAAATCCCTCAAGACCCACGTCTTCCGCTCTGCCCTCCCCGACTCTTCGCTCCCCTCTCCCAACTCCTGCTGATACCCTCCACCCAGTACCCTCTGTTACCTGAGGTGTGTGTACTTGTATCCTCACCACATGGACCAGCCAGCCATCATTCTCGATGTAACCAAGCCAAACACGTGCACCTGAGACCTCACATTTTCGTGAACGTTACACCCCTTGTCTATCCCTCTGTTCACCTTCCTTCATCTCTCTCCCCCTACCCCCGTCTCTCAGATTGTAAGCCCTAGGGCAGGGACCGTGTATTCCATTACTTTGTAAAGCGCCAGGTGCATTGCTGGTGCTATATAAATGCTTGCCAATAATAATAATAATAATAATAATAATAATAAATGTAATAAGTGTCCCACAATGGGCCACACAAAAAACAGCCATGCAGCAGCATTTTGGAATTGCTAGCAGTGGTTGTGGCAATATCCATGGGAAAATTTACAGTGAGGGTCCAGGAAGCAATGTGTGAAAAACAATAAGGTGCAATAGTTATCTCCTGCAGGACATAAAAAACACTGGAGAAGAGGCTCTTATGAATGCACCTTAAGAGTTTTTTAGGATTGAGACCTCAGTCTATTGTCATTTCCTTCCACTGTAGATGATAAGATAACTCCCCAGCTAATTAACTCCACAAGGGGAAGTGCCAAGATAGTTAGGAAAACCATATTATTCTTAATAGCTCTGGCTAGAAAAGTCACATTGACTAAGCAGAAAGCCAGAAGGAAGTGCTAGTAAAGAAAATTAAGCAAACACCAAGTACCAGGTGCCTCTGAGCAGTGTCAATAAGGTGAGGATTCCCCCAAGCATGGCCTTTGCCTTTCTTTCAGTTGCACTCTGTCAATAGTTAACCAGGAATAGAGGTTTCCTACCTGCTGTTTAACTGTTGAATTTATGCTGTACTGCTATGTACTGTACAAGCTCTTGGAATTGCTAATCCGTCCACACACAGAGAGAATTTTTTAAAAAAATCCCACTTCTGTATTTGTTTGAGGAGGCTCTGTAAGGAAAAGCATGCCTCAATTCCAAGTTAACAGGCTAACTATTCCAGTATAGGAATGTACACAGACACTCTATCATGGGATAGCCACTTATCAAGAGCTTGTGGACCACCAGTGGTCTGAGGATAGAGTTGCCACCCACCTCCCCTGAGACTAGAACCTGCCCCGAGTGAAGGGACCCTCTCACCCCTTTCTGATGCGGCCATGTGCACTTTGGAGTGTTGGGATATCACTCACGAGGCTCCGTGGAGTGGGAGGGGCCACATCAGAAAGAAGGAAGGAAAGTCTCTTTCCTCTGCCTCCTTGCAACACAGCCTGCCTCTCACCATTTCCTGAAACCTGTTTTCTCTGGCTAATAACCCAGAGAAATCAGAGTTTCATCCAGAGCCTGGAGATGATGGGTTACACCTGGAGGTATAGTAAACTTATCTGTAACCTTCACAATCAGGGTCACTACTCTAGGTTCTCATAGTAAAGGTTATGCTAGTCAAGACTTTCTGACATTATTTGGGGCATGCAGAGATCTCTGTAATAACTCTACATTCAGGATTAATGTGTTCTCTCCCCTTGCGTTTCATTGGTCAGGCAGACAAACGTCACTTGCACAAGTTCGATAGACATGGAGCTGTTTTTGCATTACTCCCTCATTCCATCGGTAAGTAAAACCAAAGGTACCCACAGAACTGCAGATCCATACAGTCCTACTGCTTAATGTGTCTCAGTTAATGTATGCAATGATGGATCTAGTTCCTTCTGAAATCAGAACTCTCAATTCTGAAGCGAGTGGCTACTACTGCAGCAGTATACAATTCTATATGAGTGACGGAGCAATACTCTATGCAAAAGGCCAGTCTAACTGGTTGTAATCCGTTACTATGCACTACTAAATCAGAAAAATCCAAAATACTTGTACTAAATCTACATATTTAAAAGCCATCCTATATATTTAAAGCTATAATTGTCAAATTTCAGTATCCGTCTCTATTATTTAGTATATACTAAGGCCTTGTTTGCACACAAAACTTGCATCAGTTTAACTATTTTTTTTTTTTGTTTAAATCAGTTTTATTAATGCGTTGTAACTCTCCTCATCTGATCTTAACTTGGTGCATATTGATTTGGCTGGATATGGAAAATTACATCATGTGGATGGATTTAGTCTTATTTGCAAACATAGTGGGGACATGGTGGTGTGTAAACAAAGAAGACAATAGCCCACTGGAGTCAGGGTTCAGTTCCTGCAGCCCTCACTCACAGGCTTATTGTGTAGGAAGTGCAGAGCCTAATCAACAGGCTGTCCCCTTGCATGTAGTTGTTGTGCATCCTTGCAGTCCCCATGTGCAGGTTTAGCATGAGTAGACTAATAAATGGGTAGGTGCTCTTCCCTGCCACGGTCCCCCTACCAGCTTCTCCGTATCCTGCCCCCTGCCTTGACTCATAGCTACGGCGAACCGTGGAAAAAGAGTTATTTATTTCTTCCGGGCTATCACACCGGGAGGCAAATTATTTTAAATAGTTGTGGTTTTTTTTGTATCAATAAAGGGTTTTAAAATGTTCCATGACTGTCACTCTGTTTCCCTGTGACCCAGTCACCTCCCACTTAGCACCCAGCTCGCAGCTTTTCCATATGGGGTTTCTATTGGCTTTCCCATAGTAGCCAGCTACATGTCTCTGCCAGTGCATTCCCTATCGGCATTTGCAGATTAGCCGACTGCAGGCCTCAGCGTTTCCTATTGGCATTCACAAGCTAGCTGGGTCTGGGAATAGCAATAGGAAGTGTCGAGGGACAGGTGTGCAGGTAGCTACTCTGGGAATGGCCAGTACCTGGTTCTTACCCGTGACATTCCTACAGCCATTCCCTTTATACCCAGATGGAGGCTTTTCCCTATTGGGGTACTATGGCTCTTCCCAAGCACACCCCCAGCCCTCATGATCATGGGCAGTGGCCTCCTTCTCCCATTTTAGGTGTATCCGTTCCCCCCTCCTCTTTTTATCCCCACCCCCCAAAGCAGCGTATCGCTATGCCATACCACCATTCTTCACAGCCCACTCCCCGCAAACATCCAAAGAAGCATGGAAAGCATGGATTATGAAAAATAAAAAGAACTTTTGTAACAGGGCCAGGCCCCTGAGCTTTCCAAGGTCTCCACCCCAGAACCCAGTCCTAGTGGAATCTTTTCCCAAAGTGTCCTTCATTTACAGTGAGACCAATACCAGTCCCTCAACAGTTCCATAACCTTTGGCACAGCACAGTCCCTCCCAGGCAGGTCTCTCAAGTCTTTCTGACCTGGGCTTCCACCAGTTGGCTTCCAGGGAGAGCCCTCTGCTGCTGGGCTGGCTCCCAAGCCTCAGCCCATTGGAGGCAAAGCCCTTGGCTTCCTACGTCTCCTTGGTAGTCTCTCTAGTATTCCCCGCCCTTCCTGAGCCTCCAAGTTCATCCTTTTATGCTGAGGCCATTGTGGCTTATCTAGCCACACCCAGACCCAGCTGGGACCACTCAGGCCATTTTTAAACAAACATGGGGGGGGGGGAGGGTGTGTGTGTGTGCGTCCATGTCCACTGAATGGAACAACCACAGAGCACCCACTCAGGTGGAGTGTGTGGGGAGGGGGTTTTAACAGGCAGCTCCCTGGGTGGGTACTGCAGCAGCTCCCACGCACTCCCTCTAGGAGGGGGAAGCGGGCAGGGCTGGCCTTTGAAATCACCATGCCCCTGCCACGCACTGGGAAACCCAGGCTCCCCAGCACTCCTGGCCAGTTCCTGTACCATGCAAAGGCTGTTTCCCCACCCACAGTGCCTCTGAACGGTGGATCACTCAGTTGGCATGGCTGGCTGCCACCGTTCATACAGGCTGTGGATGCGTGGGGGTTGGTTCCCATGCACTTTTTTGGCTGCCCCTGCATGGCACACATTTTTTGACAGTACTCTGTGAGTGGTCAAGAGTGGATGCTGCGTGGGTCACGGGAGTGAGCACCCACCCACACCACCTTCACATGGGTGTTCGGGTGGGTGGTCGATGGGTAGGTGCATGCCATTTAAGAACGGCCTTAGCCTCATCTTAGCTATGCTGCTTGGTCTTTTAAAGGGCCAACATCTCTCAGGGGTTCTGCTGCTGATAGGACTAGCCACTGTCCTTGGTGGGCCAAATGCCTGCACCTTTCTTTAGCACCTGCCTGAGACATGGTCCTCTAACCAGTACCAGCACCTGCTTTCCAGGCTGGTGCTACCTTTAGCTCTTACAACTTAATTTTTTTAAAAAACTTAAGCTATTTCATCTTGTGGGTGCTTCTTTTGGGGGCAGTTTGGTGCAACCGCTTGGGTGGTGGGGTGGACAATGGGGCATTTCCCCTATCCTCCTTCTCCAAACCCTGCTGTGGTGCAGTGTTACAATTGGCAGGGGGTGGGGGGAGGTGTACCTAGGCTCCAGCTGTGGTGGATTGGACAGTGGTTGTGTTGGTTGTTACCTGGCTGTTGGTTTGAGCCATGGCCCCTGCAATGGTAATCCTCTGCAAGTCATTATGGAGAATGCAATGACAGGGAAAGAGCAAGCATCGGGCACATACTGCCAACCAGGAAACGCTGGGAAGAACACGTATTTGAAAATGGCATGGTGGGTTTTTGAGGCAGATGTTACGTGTGTGCTAGTGAGATCAAGAGAGTGATAGCTCTGCAGAGTGTTCTAGACCTTTTCACCCACAAATTGATGGTGCTGGCAGACCTGGATGCAGGGAGGTTGCATGCAACTTAATTGGTAGGGCGTGGACATGTGGGTGTGCATTAGCCCACATTTACCTGTATGGCAGGCTACGCATACTTTGGGACCACCATGTGAGTGAGGGCTGCATGTCAGGTGAATGGTGGCCATGCAGCCAGTGGGGATGAACATATAATAAAGTAGCAGGTGGACAACCACCTCGTATAGGCTATCATCTTGTCTGTTAACACCCATGGTTGCATTGTAGGTTTCTAAGGAACAGCACGTTACCTGGCGGTGAGGTTTTTGGAGACCACTTTATTGAAGAAGAACAATACTCTGTGGGCTAGAAGCAGTACAGCTAAGTCACAGCTTAGTCCCTGTGGTAGTCACTAATCAAAATGAGGGAGAACGCATGAAGGAGGCAAAATTATGCTCCGATGGTAGAAAAGAAATTAACAGAAACCTGATGAGACTTCTATGGAAACTCAGCAATACATGACCTCCCTACAACAGCTGATCGCTATGGGCTCTGTAAAAGCCTCTGTTCGGTTTAGATGGGGGTATGCAATCTATGGCCTAACAACTTTCCCAGTTTTGAGTCCAAGGTTCCACTATTCTGTATTCACTTCTAGAGTCAGTGTTCCCCATGCTCCACTCTTATGGTTTATCTCCTCTGCTTTCAGTTTGCCATCATTCTAGCACTGTCTTTCCTCGAGAAAAGAGTTAACCGAGGGCGGATTGATGAAAAATTGCATCTCCTCAACGGGCGCTTTGGAATCGTGATGTGAGTCTGAGGGCAACCTCAGTCGCTGTTGCTTGAAACTATTTCCTATGGGGTTCAGTCAGTTCTCACAAACCCAATGCGGTGTGAAAATCCTTACCACTTCCTTTTTCTCTGCCACCTGATGCAAGCATGGGCTGTTGAAATGCAGGAAAATCAGCTATGTGAATATCAACAATACCTTACTATGGGGACAAGAGAAATACAGACTAAGGAACAAGTAGCAAGTCTACAACAAGAAAGGGTGCTGTGTGGGTGAGCTCCAAGAGGCTGCTGCTTCACCTTTGCCTTGGTTTCTACAGTAATGGGGCAAAGGCAGGGCTGGAGACAGAGTGCTCATGCTCAGGGTAGCGCCATCATGTTACATAGGCACCTGCCACTTCCTGTTTATAGAGTACTGGTTGTCAGTAGTACTGGGCAGCATAGCCCCTGCCACTTAGTCAGAAACCATAGCTATTGGATTGCAGCAGTACTGTTCTTGCTAAGTGGGGCAGGCAGGCAGCTCTACCAGAGGCCTGGGCTTGAAACTCACAGCTTCTTACTGGTTTGTTTTAATGCGACCTTGGAAGAAAAATTGGACTTCAGTGATTTAACAGAATGCTGCAAATATGTGACATTTTATTTAATTGAAGTGGTTAAGTTTGTTTAGTAACTGTAAATAGTTAAATACCTCATTATTGCCTGGAGGCAGGTGCTCTTTATGCACCTGTGGAATTCAAAGGACAGAGGGGTTGATTCTACTGCTGCTGGTTGGCTGGTAGTGAGGAGCAATTACTGAATGGCAGGCCATTTTTAAATGGAGTTGGATGGGAGGCACATCGTAGGTGTGTGTTCACATGGCGGGGGATGGGTGTGTGCCTGCACCCACGCACTGCTCATTCATGATCCTGCACAAAGCAACTGGAAAAAACCCTGGGTTTCTCTGTGCGGGGAGATGGGGGAAAAGTGTGTGGGTCACAGGAGCACGTGCCCACCCACCACCACTTTGAGCTAAGCATTTGCACGTGTCCACTGGGTGGACAACATGCATGTTAGTATCTCATCTAAAAAACAGCCTCAGTTGGGAGTGCCTGTTGGTCCTGAGGGAAGGAGCTGGCTTGGAGGAAAGGAAGGCCCTTGTAAGCTGGAGGGAGTGTTTTCCTAGACCATACAGGCTACAGGGGTGACAGGGAGACAGACCCAGGTTTAACACTCCTTCTGTGCTCCGCATAGCCTACTTCAGACTTAAAATATCTGCACAGTCCAGGGCTAAATGTCTGGCTAAGGAACTGCAGCAGAGTTTAAACAGGAACCCGCTACCAGTCTGTAACAAGAGACTAAGGCCACTTTCATATATGCCTCCCGTGCACATATTTGGGCTGCAAGGGGGAATGCGCAGCCCTAATATGTGCAGGGACCAGCTGGTGCGAAAGCCCCCCCCTCCCCATGCAAAGCCACACAGGATGCAGAGCAGAAAGTCGAGCTCTGCATCCAGCGCAGCTTTGCCGGCAAAGCCACGTGGGGGGCCCTTTTGCACCAGCCGATCCCCATGTATATTCAGGCTGCGCATTTCCCCTTGCAGCCCAAATATGCACAGGGGGCCATGATTGAAAGTGGCCTCAGTGACCCACTCTGCATTTGATTATTAAAATATGCATTAACACATCATTAAAAATTATAATACAGTAATCACAGTTGTACAAACTTGTTAACTTTTTTTTCTTTGAGAGAAGAATAATGCAAGGCCTGTACTCAGGGCTAGCGCCTATACGCAAAGTAGTACAGTGGTCAAGAATACAGAACAACAACAAATAACCATAGCAGTGCATACATATGGTTGGCTCACAGGATGTTCCATGGTGTCACAAGTAAATAGAGGCTTGGTCTCTGGTGATCTGTTGTGTACTCACAGGTCGATGTCAAATCCTGTTTTTCTGTGACTACTTGAAAGTTGTCAAAAATCTCTTTTAGCTCTGTCTCCTCTGCAGGGCTAGCTGGATCTGATCTGGCATACAAGATAGTTACCAGTCTAATTACACAAGGCAATGGGCTCAGTTCAACTGCAGTATATTACACAAATCCATTTACCCAAATTACTTAAAGGAGTTCTTTTTTTCTTGAACAGCAGAATAAGGCAGCAGAGGCAAACAACAACTTTGCCTACTCCCAGTTACAACTATCAATAAATGTGTGTAATAATAATTTCCTCTCTTCTTTTCCAACTTAAACAGCTTTACAGTTATCTGAACAACAAAGTCTAAACTACCTGTGAAATTACAGGGAAGTTATTAAAAAGTCCAACTCCTGGTTAAGCTGAACTTCTCTCTCAGCTTTTTCTTCTCTGCAGGGCTGGCTGGCTCTAAACTGGCATACAAGATAGCTGCCAGTCTCATACCCTCCCCTGCCCTTAGGAGTGAATGTGTGTTTCATGTAGAAAAGTTTGTCCTTAATGGGAACTCAGAACAGCAACTAACCATACTCATTAGCGCCTGCCCTCTCTAGTGTGCAGGAACCACAATTGCAGTTACTCAAGTGTGGACAGGGCTTAGGAGCCCCACTTCACATTCTGGGGTCCTGGGGAATTAACACCCCACTACATAAAATTTCTTCCCTAATCCAATTCTCTTTTAGGGTTCAGTCCATCTATTGTCCCCCAAAGTCACTCTGCTTATTTGTTTGGCAATTTGCCACAGGTCTCCCTGCTCCCCTTACAACCCATCCAGTCCACTGGGTAGGGGCTTCTCCCAACCAGTGCGTCCCCAATATAAACTTAGTCCCACACATCAACATAAAGTCCTTCCCATCCAGAGTACTAAAGTCTCAACATGGTTTAAGGTCACCTGGGTCTCCCTTGAAGTCTGTAAGGAAAGATCCTATAGCACTCCACCTGTCCTGGCCAGATCTTTCCCCATTGGAGTCCAAGTGCAGACTAAAGGTGCATTGTGCTGCCTCTGTATTTATATCTGGTAGCCACGCCCATCCACTTCCTCTGGGCTCTCATTGGTCCAGGGAGTCACATGCTTGCTGGCTTGGGATTCCAGCTGTCAGCTATTGCCTTCAGTTAACAAGCTTTTTCCCTCTTGAGTGGTGCTTTCAGGGCTAGTTCCTTGTGACCAGAGGGAGCTGATTTAGCTTCAGGCAGCCACTCTGTCACACCAAGTTCAAGAATGGTGGCAGTTTGGGGTGGGGGAGTAGTTGAGGTTACAAAGGCAAGGAATGTTACGTGATTTCTCTTGGAGACCCACAAGCCTTGCAAAGTCTGAGGGAAGAGCTGTGAACGTAACTGCTTGAACTATTCAAACCTGCCAAAAGTCAGCATAGCATAGGAAACCTAGTTAAGTGGTAGGAAGTTAGCTGCTTTAACCCTGCATTTTTATTATTCTGTCTCATCCCACGTTTCCCTGTTCCCCCCTTTCTTTAATGTCCTTATTAGTGTTGTGGTTACAGTCAAGTCAAGTTTTATTAAAAAAAAAGTTGGCAGCCACATGGCCATCACAACCAAACGCAATAATATAGCAAATTTGACAAAGTATACATAATGAGTCACTTCCCACATATGTTAGTCAAGCTGAGCGGGGAAGTATCAATACAATGCAGAACGCTCACTCCATAATACACAGGACCCGCATATCACAACCATTCCCGAGTACTTATAGCAGACACACAAAACAAGCTTTTAAACAAAACACCTCAATACTCACCCTCCATTTTAGACCGACAGAGAATAACAGGATAACAAAATAACAGGGGGTACCAGGACCCTGCCCCTGACTAAGATAATAGGTTCATTTTAATATAATCATTTTGAATATTTTCCATTCTAAGGGCAAAGATAGCCACCAATTTTGTTCTTACGGGGTCAGAATCTCCCAACAAAAATATCAGCTGCTGGATTTTGGGGCGAACCAAGTCCCAACCAATAGCGGTTCGCAGCTGACTACAAAGTGTCTCATATAATGGACAAACGAGTAGGTAAAGACTCAAACCCTTGATCCCACCTCCACATGGGCATAGCCACCCCACATATGGTATGCCCTGATATCTCCCCATCACAACTGCCGTATGCATCGATTGAAATCTTAAACTAGTAAAAACTCTCCTAAGGCTCGGATCAGTAAGAGTATGAAGGTATGCTGCCCCTCCATGTGCAGGAATCAGATATTTATAAAAGGCGGAAGACCTGCCAGCCACCGCAGATGCTCTCAATGTGTTGTGGTTATACGTAAACACTGTTTTTAAAATCAGACAAGGATCGCACTCAAGGTAATCTGAGGTAACTTAACCACTTCAACAGTCACAACTGGTGTGGGTCAAAACCACAGAAGAAAAAGTCCAGAAAATGCCATTTCAGCATTATATAATTTGTCATTAATTAGTGAATTTTCATGGAATGGGAATGGGGAGAGGGGGTCTGTGTTATGAATTTGCCCAGTGAAATGTTGCTTGGAACTAGCCACTTCTAGATGCTTTAGGGGAAGGGTACAAGAACAGGGCATAGAGAGACTGATCCATTCACTGTTCACTCTCAGCTTCCAGAAGTCAGAGGTTTAGGGCCACCCTAGACCATCTTGGCTAACAGTCATGGATGGATCTCTCCCCCCACGAACTTACCAATTTTACTTTTGAACCCTGGGATACTATTTGCAACATCCAATGACAATGAGTTCCCGAGGTTAGTTGTGCGTTGTGTGAAACAGTATTTTTTTGTTTGTCTGTTTTCTTGTAAATCTTTGGTCTGATCATTTCACTGTGTATCCCCTAGTTCTTGTATTCCAAGAAAGAGTAAATAACAGTTCTCTATTCACCATGTTCATTTATGATTCCATAGACTTATATAATATTTTCCCTTAGTTGTCTCTTTTCTAAGCTGAAGAGTCCCAGTACTTTAGTTTCTCCTCCTCTCCCCATACTGATCATCTTAGTAGTGTTTTGGGATATAGAATGCTACTCCATACCTTCTATCCTTCCTAAAAAGATTATAACTATAGTCAAGCTGAAGTTGGCTACCATCAGAGACAGGATGTTGAGCTAGATGCACAACTGGTCTGACCTTCTTATGGTATGACACGTTTTTGTGTTCAAGCTGATATTCTTTGTAACAGACAGCTGTCTTGTCTCGCTAGGTTTCTGTGATGTCGGTTATGTCAAATTTCTTTTCATTAATAAGGATTTCCAATTCCTCTTGCTTATTACCCAGGCTTCTACCATTTACATCCAAGCAGCCCAAACACCTCCTCCAGTTGTTTTTCACTTTAATATGTATGTTTTAGGTTACCTTGAGTTTTAGTTAAATGACTGAGGATTTGTACCATTTTTGCATTCTTAACACCCTCCCCCTAGTTTCAGCATTAGCAGCACTAACTTCTTTTTTTTTGTTCACAGACCCTTGGATTTTGTTGGGACATTCAGCAACAGATGGTCCTTTGGTTTTGCATTTGGAGCAACAGCCAACAAAGTGATGGTATTGTTCTCGGAAGATTACCTGCCATTGCATGTACCCCAGTGGGCTCAAGGTATAATACACACCACACCAACATAGGTGGAATTCTCCTTCCTCTTTGCTATTTCAGCTCAGTGCTTGCAGATTCTGAAATGAAATCCTGCGCCAGATCAGGTGGGGCCCAGGCACAACAGGAGGGTGGGTGAGGCACAGGAATCCCCTGGAAGGAGAAAAATTCTTTGAAATGTTTAGCTTTCTACTGTCCCAACAAACCTCAGTGCTTCCTCCTTTGTGTGAGGTAAAAACAGTAGCTCTGTCTCACTGATTACGTGTTATTCCAGCTCCCCCTACTGACAATTTCCTGCAAGTTCCCAAATAGGTTGATCAGGGAAGGGAAGAGCAGCTCTCTGCTTGTGGGAACAGAGGCATAGAGAGGTAGTTACTCTAAAGTAACTTGTCCAGAGTAACTTCCCTTGCTTGTGAGAAGAAGCCCATAGGACCAGAAGCAGGGCTATTATTGACCCACCCTTTGCTGCCCCTCTCTCATATCACCAAACACTCCTACGATATTCCAGGGTTCAACAGTTTCAAAACAAGGAGATTAGGGCATGTGCAAGGTTGTGCTCTGGGCATCACTAAGGTGGGGAACAAGAGTCACGGACAGTGGGCATATAGGCACATACAGGCACATTAGGGACATATAGGCACATCAGGCACATAGGCAGACAGTCACATATAGGCACATCAGGGATGTAAAAGTGAGGGCATGGGCTGCTTTGTCTATTGCCATGCCTAAATTCACCAGGTTGTAGATTTGGCAGCTGGGGCTGGCAGTTTGGAACAGATTTCCTTGGCAGGAATAAAAATTTCCCAAGCCGCCTTTGGCGGGAAGGGCGGAGCAAGTTATTTAAGTAAATAAATAAATAAATAAATAAATAAAACTAATGGGGAAGAGTAGTGGTGGTTGGTGGTGTTCCTGAGCTTAGGACTTGGGATAATGCCCCTTTCGTACAAATTTGGCATCAGCCAAGATTCACCCAGTTCATGGGCATTAACAAATGTGACACTGACACGCTGTGACCTGCTTTGGTCTGCGACTCACCGGTGCGTGTATTCATGCACCGCCAGATGCAGGCCCACTTCTGCCCTGGGACGGGTGGGCAGCTGGCATGAGACACGTCCCCAGAAAATCTCCAGAGATGCATCTCGGGCCAAAGTCTACCCACCTGGGCCACTACAGGCCTGCACATCTGTTTGGGTTCCACCTATTCCCACCATGGGGCAGGGGCTGCCATGGCCATGCACCATGGCAGTTCTCCCTGGCTGCACGTCATGACAGGGGGTGGGACTGGCTGTTTGCACACCTGTTACATCCCTCCCCCTGACCCAGGTCGTGTAAGTGCACAGTAGCAGGAACCTTTGTTTCATGACATTCACTGACCTGGAGAGTAGCAAGGGAGTCACCTCGCTGCCTGCAAATTTGTTCCACCCATTGTGGAGATCCAGGCACTTGGCTCTGGTTCTTGGCTAGAACCTGGGAGTGAGATGAGTTGATGATAGACACAGCATCATTGAGGAAGAGAATGGCCCATACCTAGAGTTCAGGCACCAAGACAACGTGGCTCAATCTGATCTTACTCCCTGTGTTAGTGTAACTCCAGGGAGCTTGTTCCCTTTTTGTACCAATGTAGGTGGCCGGTGAAGACTGGCCCTGTGCATTTATGCTCTTTCTGCAGTGCATTGTTAGAGATCTCATAGCCACGAGTAAAAACATGTCTTTTTTCAGCCATTGTGCTTCTAATAGGAGGCATTGAAGTGGGCCTCTCCTACTACCCTTTCTTTTCCTGCCTCTCGACGAGTTTCAGGATCACAGGGGCCACACTGGGATTCCTTTACACACTCACTTGGTAAGCAGTGCAACCCCCAGAGCCACTAGGGGAGAGGTTCAGGACATTTGGACAGGACCTGAGGGTGTCCCTGTGTGGATTTCCAGTATGATACTAGGAGGCCCAATTCTCCTATCACTTTCACCTGTTTTAGCTCAGAGTGACTCCAGGCAAATAAGTGCAGCCTTTTTTTTCTGTAAGAGACCTGGATGCAGTCCCCTCTACTGTCAGACAACAGAGGCTGGGGGTGGTAGTGCAGGGAAGAAATTAAAGACAGCATGGAGGGGTCTCTAGCTTGGAGGGCTGAGCAGGGCAGGGGGGTGGGGGGAGTATTTTGGATGGTCTCTAGCTTATGAGAGGAGGTCTGGGATTTAGGCAGTGCTGGGGAGATGGGGGGGAGGGATCCGGTGGGGAAGGATATCATTGGGGGAGTCTCTGGGTGGGGAAGAGAGTAGAGCTGAGGTTCAGGCAGAGTTGGAAGGGATCCAGGCAGGGGAGTGGACATCTCCAGAGGGACAGGCCTTCCTGGGGTGGAGGTCAAGCACCCTGGGGTGGTCTTGGGGTGAGGTGCTTGAAGGCCCTGGGGTGTCTCCTGGTGGGATGTAAGGATCTGGAGTTTGGGGGGGCTGGGAGCTCTTGGGGAGGTTTGAGAACTGGTGGCAACAGCTGTGGCTCAGGTCTGCTCCCTGTAGAGTATGGTAACACTAGTGTGTTTTGCAGGTTTGCAGTTACGGTCACATACATTGCACAATGCCCACATGGACAAGTGAGTTTGCATTTATTAACTGTTTCAACAGGACTGTTTTTATAAAACCTCTTTCTGTGACAGGGTGGGGTTAATTAAAGGGCTGCAGGTGTGACTCATACTTGCCTGAGGAAGGACCCCATGAGGTCCGAAAGCTTGCACATTTCCACCAACGATAGTTGGTCCAGTAAAAGATATCATTCGAACTACTTTGTCTCTACCTCAAACACTCCTAAGGGCAGCAAAATCGCTTCCTTTGCCACAGACACAAACCAGAATGGCCATAGGAAAGTCCCCTCCTGCTGCTTCTGGTGGTGGTGGCTGTGGTCAGTACGAGCCCAGCATAGACAGTTTGAGAATCTGCCAGTGTTCTAACTAGCAAACAGCCAGCTCAACTTGCCCTGCGCTGGGGCAGGATTCCTGGTTCCCCACTCATCAATTGCAGTGAGTGGTCAGGTAGCATGAGCAATGACGAACCAAGAACCAGAGCAGCAGGCAACAGGCAGGGACGAGATTAGGAAGCAGATAGAGGAAGTATGGTGGCAAGTTGGCAGGCGGAGGCATAGGAAGGCTATACCAGGGGAGTGCATTGGTAAGCCGCTGGTGGCTTGTTGTTTGCTTCTTATATAGGAGGAGAGGAGGAAGTACCGGGTGCTTCCTGTTCAACCCCAAAGTCTCCAGAACTGGTCTTGATTGGCTGTGGCTGCAGTAGTCTCTGAGGCAATGGGGCAGGCGCTACCTGAGGTCTGCTGCTGGTGTGGCTGGAGGACCCCTTGTCTGGGGTGGCATGTGCTATTTGGGATCCAATGAAAGTGTGGCTGGAGGACCCCTTGTCTGGGGAGACAGGTGCTACCTGGGGTCTGGTGTGGGTGACAGTGTGCAGGAAAGGGGAATTATGATTCAGGGTAGCATAGGACCCAGTTTGCTGTCTCTAGGATGACTTCATCTTGCCTTGTTGCCCACTGTAGGAAGGTGTCTGCTTTGGTGGTTCACTCACCCCATCAGTTTTCCACAGATTGTTCTGTGCCCTGGGTAACTCTGTTCTCCTTATGCAGGTAGTGGGAGAGTATGAGAAGATTGTATTTTACTGGCCTTCCCTGCTGTGCTTGGTCTTCCTGATGGGCCGATATGTCTACATGTTGGTGAAAGCACTGCGGCTCTACCTGGAGCTGGATGTGCTGAACGTGAGTACGACTGGGCAACTGTCCCTTACCTCCTCTGTGAAAACCCCTGCCCTGGGTCTCTGGATCCTGCACAGGGGGGACACGTCCTTTCAGCCGTGACTGTCCAATCTTGCCATAGAAAAGACTGAGCATTTCCACAAGTCCCTGCCACCATAGATGGCCTAGCCTCCCCAAGCCTTTTGCCCAGGCAGCACATCCTGGGATAGTGGTGGTGTCTGTCATTGAGCCCACATAGATGAATGTAGTCCAGGTAGAGTACAGGTCTGGTGGATTCCCTCCTTTTGTAGATAGGAATTCACCGGCACCATTGCTGTCCTTGCTCAATCAAGCCATGCCCTCCAAAAACTCTCTCGCACCCCCAACCCCATGAATGGAGGAAGCTTCCAAATAGTACGACTGCTCAGACTGCTGCTTCTCTAGGCAGACCCCACGCCTGGCCCTGACACTAATGGTGTGCTCTCTGGTCCACCACCACAGTCCCTTGGAACAGGGTCAGAACGAGGACTGCCTAGAGATGCAGCAGTACGGATAGCAGGCCTTTCCTGGAGCTCCCACCCGCTGCAGGGGGAGGAATCTGTTGCTGCTGTTCTACACCACCAGCCTCACAAGGTTCTCAACTCAAGGGGTAAATGCAAGGGAGGGAAGGAACTAATCAGAAATTAGTTCCCACCCCAGAAATCTGGTGTGGGCAATTACCCCCAAGGAACAACTCCAGATCAAGAACTCCATATTTGACATGCTTGTCTGAACACACCCAAATAACTAGTTTTTCATAATCGCATTGCTCTCCTTCAGCAAGTTGGATCACAAGCCCTTGGTCTTTCCCACAGGAAGAGATGCATTTTCTGGAGGAGCATCAAGCTCAGCATGTCCAGCAGCTGATGAGGAAGCCCCTGAAGGAGTAAGCATGGCCTGTCATCACCAGAGCGTTCTCCTTTTCAAACCTAGAACAGCAAACAGCAGCCAGTTCAGATTAGGGCTTGATGAGCATCCTAATGTACCCATGCTTTTCAGTGGGTCTGAAATGGATTTTTTTGGTAAATACTTTATCCCAACAGATTTACCCTATCTGATCCAGGTATGACAAAATGGACACCAACTGAAATCTGGTTACTTTTTTAAAAAAAAAATTAATTTAAATTGGAAATCCATTTCAGTTATTCCAGTTTAATTAGTTTGGTATTTTGGTACGGTCTTTAGCTAAAGTGGAAGGCTGCAAAGACCTCACCAAACTAAACAAAATGGAATAACCGAAACAGATCTCCAGTGAAACTGGGCCCAGGCCTTGGGCAGCATTTTCTGAGGGGTGGTGGGAGGTGGGTGGGTATGGCAATCCTGGCACTGGCTCTGCCCCGCTCCGTTTTTGTTTTTCTCCCTGCACAGCCGAGGCTGCTGCCTGGGTCCCCATCCCTTACCTGCCTCTGCAGGGCTGGAAGGGTGGGTGTTGTGAGAATGTTTGGANTCTACCTGCTACTAGTGCTGCAGTAGCAGCAGCAGCAGCACACCAATCAGACTGGGAGATAAAGCTGTTTGTTTACAAACTCCTCCTCCCCAGTGAGTGATCAGAAGGTTGTTACCATGTAAAGAAGGTTCTTCGAGATAGTGTCCAACATTCTGACAACTGGGTTGTGCACGCTCGCCCTATTCAAATAATAGACCACGTGATGATCTCGAGCTCCTCTACTATAAAAAACAATATCCCCCCTCAGAATGACAGTTCCTTCCAACCCTTTCTAAGAATATAAGAAAAAAAAAATCCATGCAGGGCTGGAAGGGTGGGTGTTGTGAGAATGTTTGGATCCATCTCGAAGAATCTTGTTTACAAGGCAGCAACCTTCTGTTCTTCTTCGAGTGCTCCTCACAGGCCCTTTTTACATGGCTCCGTGGGCATGCTGGTGCATGAGCGGGGCGTGCACATGGCCGCACATGCATCCTCACTCATTCCCTGCTCATCTGCACCTACGGAGCAACCTCCATTTACCCTGGTTGTTCCGCGTGTTGGGACAAGCGGGGGGTGAGTGAGGCTATGTGTTAGGCAGGTGCATGCACGCACCCCCAGTCACCGCAGGTGCGCATGCCGTATCATTCATGTGGAGCTCCCCTACCCATGAACATGCAGCGTGGGGGCGGGGCTTGGCTTGGGGGCAGCAGCTTGAGAACGGCCTAGGGGCACAAAATTCCTAAATCCGACCCTGAGTGAAACAAGAACCAGATTGTAGTTGACCTGGATCAGATAGGGCAAATCTGTCAGGATAAAGTATTTTAAAGAGAAGTAAATAAACAAACCAAATAACTGAAATAATTAAATAAGTGGAGTTATCAAACCGGGATAACGACACAGAGATGTTTGCAAAAATGAAAACCTATTGGATTTCTACATACTGTTCCAAAAATAAGAACAATTTCCACAGGAATGAAAAGGGCAATCCATTTCAGACCTGCTTTCTAGACCGATCAGGCCCCCACCACTGAAGCTGCACTGGGAACAAGGCAGGGTCCTTAGCCAATGAAAGAGAGGCTTGGTGGAGACTCCCAGCGGTCCACCATGGGCCTGACCCAGCTCCCCTCTGAAGCCCATGCCAATGTCCATTGGTTATTGGTTCCAATGCCTTTCTGGTTAATGCTCTGCCTCCTAGGTGCTTCAACTCCCATAGCAATTGCATGAAGAGCAATGCATGTGAAATCCATTGACAGGAGTTCACATAAACTGCCAGAACATGTGGCAGCACCCTCTGCTTCTCACTGCCCTAGGTTCTTCCAGTGGACAGAGTGCTCCTGGATGGTTGGCAGAAGCCCCAGCTGGGAAGGGACCAGGGATGCTGTGCCAATACCTCCCAGTCCATCTGAACCAGCTTTGGTCTGGCAGAGACTGGCACTGCCCTGGGACTGAGAGGGAGCTGCTGTCTGCCAGGGATCACTGGCAGCCCCGGGTTACAGTGCCTACATAGGAGCCCTGGGTTACAGTGGCTACTTCAGAGCCCAAATCCATGGCAGCTGCTGCTACAGCTTTTGCTGGAGCATCCATTCTGAGTTTGGCATACAGCCAGATGTGGTTATTATAGCATGTAGAGTCACCTCCTACCCTAGCCCATTGCCTAACATTTCCCCTGTCCCTCTGGTGAAAACTTACCCTGGCCACCTGCCCCCACAACACAGGGAAATAGGCTCTTACAGAAGAGACAGTGAGAGTGGGGTATTCCTGGCCAAAGTACAGAGGTTCTTCATGCTGGAGAACCAACAGTGTGCTGGGCACCTCAGTTGGGCTACTGTTTGCGAGTGAAGGTGGGGTTAGAACATGGGGGTGTTCTAAAGACTGGGGAAGAGAGGGAGCTCTTCAGAAATGGAGTTTAGAACTCAGAACGCCTCCAATGCCGCTCCCATCCCTGTGTTATCCCCCACCCCCATCTCCTTCATGCTGTTTGTTCATTCTTATTCATTGACAGGCAAGCTAAAAAATCTTGGCTGCAGCGGCGGGTGTATGAGTGGGACCCACACTTCCGGTTCCCCAGCAGGATGATTGGCACGGCGGTGCTAGCTCTCATCTGCCTTTACATTGTAAGCAAAGGGACTGCTGAGAACTTTGCTCCCAAGGAAGATGGGCTCAGGGTCATAGAACAGCAGTCTGTCCCAATTACTGAACTGTGAGCACTCCAGCACAGCCCTGTCTGACCCGAGAAAGCAGGGTCAGAGGAAGCATAGTCCTCTGTAGACCTCATGTTGCTGACTTTGCAAAGGACTGGATTCAAGAGTATGTGCTCAAGAGTAGTAGGGGGAAGTGCACACCTCAAGCCACCCTCAGGAAATGCAGAGCACTGTACAAAATTGCAGGACAGTGCTTTTGGTGGGGCCCCATACCAGACTGGAGGTCAGTGCACTCAGAGCCACTGGAGCGTCTGTTTTACAAGAGGACTAGATTGCATGTCAGTGCAATCGGAGACTCTGAATGAGGGTCCATTTACAACAAGGCTAGATTGCAGGTTGGTGTCCTCAGAGTCCCTGGAGGAGCCTCTCCTAGCACAGGGTCAGGGTACTCAGAGAGGTTAGCAGGGCACTGAGATGGACTGTAAATCAGAGCTCTAATAATTTCTGGTGGGGTCCTAGCACAGGACCCTGGACAGCTGCAGTGCTTGCATGTGCCTAACAAATGCCTCTGCTTGCCAGGAGTTGGTTCCCACAAGCCTGAGGAGTGCTGTCTGCACAGTGCTCCCTGCTCCACAGCCAACCTGTGTTCTCCCAGCCCCTTCAGTGCATAAGCTTTTGTGAATAGCCTATGTGCATATGGGCCAGTGTTGCTGTGGAAGGGGGTGGGCTTCTTTCACACCTCCTACCTCTGTGTGACAGAACATAACCTGGCCCAAAGAAGTGATTAGTCAGCGGACTAGGACTCCCCCTGTCCTGATAGGTACGCCAAACAGAAATGAAGACAAGGACTTAAATCTGACCACTCAGTTGAAAAGGCAGTATGGCTAAGAACTGTATCTGTAGCATTGGAAATCTGGGGTCTAACCCCTGCTCTAGCTGATGTGGCCTTTGGTAACATCTCAATTATCTGTAAAATTTGGGGGGAAATGGTGGGGATACCTCCCCATCTTTAGCATTATGAGGACTTGGTTGAACTGTGGGCTGCCCAGAAGATGCTCCAACAGCATTTGAGGCCCAAAGCTTGTTTCCACTGCTCTGCTGTCATTTAAAGGGCAAGGCAAATCCTTCCATACCTGAAAAGCAATGTGCCTTCCCTCCACCAAAAATAAACCAAATGACATGTGCTTGGAATCGAATGCAACAGGCGAAACCATACGAAGGACTCCAGGCCCAGGCGCTTGCCAGGAACTTTGACTCTAGAGATACAGGTTGCAATTCACAAGCCAGTTTCTCTAAGTAGCCTTACTGAAGCCCAGGCTACTGGCTGAGTCAGTGTGTGCAGTAAGTGCTTTTTGGATTGCAGTCACAAGAGATGGCAAGGTGACTTTAAACTGCTTTTCCCATCCATTTTCTCCCCCAGTTTGTTGTGACTGAATTTTACATATACCAGTATGTTTCTCGAGAGCTGAAAATTCTGGAGGTGAATTTTGAGGTGCTGGTTGCTTCTAGCAATGAGTCTGAAGTGCTAACATCTACCGTGTTGCATGTCAAAGAGTTCATTGATGTCATGCAAGGTACAAACATGTAAATTTGCTAAGAGGTTGCATGAGCAAGAGGGCTGCGATAAGCGTGATGGTGTTTGCTCCCTGGCTGCACTTGGCCCCTCTGGGCCGGCCCCAGGATTTGTAGGGCCATGCGGGGCCATGTGCAAAGTCTTTGGTGTGGGGCTTAATTTGCATAGTTTAAATAAGGGGCCGGGGCTGCTGCTTGCAGGAGCGGGCTCCAGGCTGGTACGGGGCCATGTGCGATGGCGCATGCTGCACATGCCTAGTGCTAGTGCGAGCCCTAGGGCCTTTAGCATGAGGCCTCAATCAAGCGCATTAGATTCAGTGGGAAATTTTCTGTTGGCATCAATGGACACTGAATCAGGCCCAGCAGCATCCCTTGCACTGAATGTCTAAGCCTGGGTCATGCTGCTGCATTCCTCTTTATCTGGCATGCTGATTGCTCAACGGTCTGCTCTAGCATGGAATCCAACAGCTAGGATGACCACCTTCTGGTGGGCTTTTCCAGGGCCATGTGCTAGTAGGGAAGGGCAAAGGGGCTGCTTGTGGAAAGTGCAGGGGGAAAGCTCTCAAGAATGATGGCTGCTTTTTCTCACAGGTGTTTGGATTTTCACCACCTTTGCTGCTTCCCTCACAAGTATTAGCTACGTGTTCCACATCCTCGCCTGCTACAGGTAGGAACTTGTGTGTCATGTAGTGTCTGATTCTTGAGGGGAATAGGAGTCCTCACAGATCATAGACTGTTCCCAGTGCTGGATCCAGGGAAGTTGGAGCTGCATGTGAAATGGTGGTGTAACATAGGAATGCTTGACGGGCACACACTGACTCAACCATTCGAAAAAAGGAAAATGTGACAATAATTAATTTTTGATGTTGATTTAAACATAACTTTCTCTACAGGGGCCAAGACTCCCTTCATTGCATGCCCTGTGGCCCCTTGTTATGCATATATTGTTATTCCTAATTTATTCATGGGGCCCATATGTTGGGAAGCCCCTGCTGAATCACCACAGGCCCCATGTAGTCCAGCCCACCCCCCACCCTCCATATTTGAGGCTCTGTGGGCCTGTATCTTACCACCAGAGCTTCTCACACTCAAGTTGTTATTTCAATGTTATTCATGGATCCCACATGTTGGGGGTTGCCAATCTACACTTGCTTGGATCCAGCCCTGGGTATTGCAGTAGTACACGCAACACACCCATCTCCGTGGCCATTTTCATATTGTCTCAGACGTCGACTGCTCTAATGCAGAACAGTAGCTCACTTTAGGGTTGTCAGTAAATTTACTGACAGGCAATAAAAACTGTTGTATTTGCATTGCTGCTAATTACATATAAAATACCGTAATTCTTGGTAACCTAAACATTTCTGAGTGGGCAGGACACAGAATGCAATGAACTGAAGCATCTCCTTTGCATTAAAACCATTATTAAAATAGTTATGAAAGTTAATTGCAGGGTAAAGTCATTCTCTTACAAAAATACTTTAATGCCTCTATCTAGAAAGCATATGAAGCGGTTGTGGGCAGGACAGAAGCGTTTTCTTCCACTGGAATCTTGTCAACCATCGTCTTCTCAAAGTGTGGTGAGTTGTAACTTCTCATACTGTCCCCATGAAGAATTCTCTCTCACTGGAACTGATCCTGCAAACACTTGGGGTGAACGCCTAACTTTATTTAAGTCACTGTCCAAACTCTCATGCAACTTGGAAATGAGTGGGCATAAAATTACTGCCGAATGCCTGGGTGTCCAGAAATGGTCCTGTGAGCTAATGGACAAATCCAATGACCTTTAGGCCATATTATGGGTTGCATCATGCTCATTGCACTTGATGGGACTGGTAGTCCATTTTCTGTGACATCCCTTCAATGTACTTCAGTGTGGATTTAGCACAGATCTCAGGGCTTGTTCTCAAGCTTCCTTCCTTTCTTTCTTTTTTTTAAGCAAGTATCTCCAAATGCACTTTTATCTCCCTCTTGTTTTTCTCAGAAGGGGGTTCAAGTGTGGATAACAGCATGGTACTTACCTTTACAAAGAAGTAGAGGGTCATCTTTTGTACAGGGAGGTGCTGATTACACCCTCAATTGAATTCTCTATGGGTGTTTTCAGATGTTACGGTGTCGCTTGGCCCCATACCGAAAACAACCAAATCATCCCCCGCCGGGATGATCCCGTCACGCCCTAACAGACATGTCGGGGGATTCCGGCGGGGAATCTGGGAGGGGGCGGGGCCGTGCGGCGCAACGTGCGGCCGCATGGCCCCACCCCCTCCACGCTCCCCGCCGCCTACCCTCTGGGGAGACGGGCGGGTGGCGGGGCCAATGCGGCCGCAGCATCCAGCCAAAATCGCCACGGCCCGGGATCCCGCCGGTGATCCCGGGCCATGGCGCCCGACCAGATGTGATTTTTTTTTGGTCCCCGCCGGGGATCACTTTCACCACGCTTCCCGGGAAAGTCCCCCGGGTAGCCCGGGAAGCGTGGTTGAAAATGACCCTGTGGGTATTGACCGTGGCGAACATCTGGCAGCCGCCAAACAGACGTTCGAGGCACAGTGACCACAGGTGGGTATTCACCGTGGTTCACTGTGATCTCGTAACGTCTGAAATCACCCTATATCTAAAACAAGACACCCATTGGTTTAAAAAAACAAAACAAAACATTAAAGGCAGAACCATTTCCAAAACAAAAAAAACTTTCCTCTTTAAAAACATTTTTAAAATACATTTTACCCTAACTTAAACTAAAATTTTTTTTAACAACAATTAAAAAAAACATTTAACATACAACAAAAATTAAACTCCAAAAGCATGGGAATTATTTACAGATTTTCTATCTACATTCCATAATTTGCTATCAACATTAAGGGAAGATATGTACTTACTTTATTACCATGCCTATTTCTCTTACTAATATTTACCAATAAGTAAACGATCACATTATTTCTTTAAAGGTTGTTTGTTTATTAGCATATGTCACCTATGAAAACATTCAAACTGCCTTAGCTCTGTCCTTTACATGTATAGAAACTGTATACACTTTATACAATGAAATGTTTGACAATGTTAGTGTAGATAGCTTTATACAATTGGTTGTATACAATTCAATTCTGTGCAAAAAGACAGAGTTAAGGCAGTTTGAAAAAAAATTGTCGTCAACTTATGCTAATAACAGGTAACATTAATATATAATACATTTATTTAATAAATAAATAACAGGTAAAGTCAGGTAACATTAATCACATTTCTTTTTAGCAGCGGTTGGCAGCCAGCATCTGCTTTACTGTGCATGCGCTACCCAGTAGAATGAAATTTTTAATAACTCTGTTTTCGCTGCACCAAGCACTACCATGTTACAGTAGCACTTGGTGGTCATATTTCAAGGCTCTGAAGTCTGGGGGCCTCAACTCATCCAGGGGGAGGAGATATGGATCACTCAAAATCCTCTCTATGGAGTGAAGGGGGAAGATGAGCCCAAGCCAGAGCCCTGCTCAAAATCTTCCCCATGGAGTGGATGAATAAAAGTCTTGCAACTTTTCCTACGGAGTGAAAAGTACAAAGTGAGGCAAGAGGGTACTTGACACAAAATTGACTAGAGCTTAAAGTCTTTGTGACAGAGCTGGCTCCTGATGATAAAGTTATGTGATTTTAAGAAAGCAGAGTCATGTAACTTTCCTTAGGCTGTTTTTTCTAGCAGCACAAATTGCGGTCTGCGGCTGCCAAAAACGTGCCAGCCACATGTGCTAGCCAGCAGAACTGATTTTTTAATTTTTAATAACTCGTTTTTGGCTGCACAAAGCACTATCATACTACAGTAGCACTTGATGGAGATCTCAGACTACAAGGCTGTGTAGTCTGGGGGGTTCAACTTGTCAGAGGGGTGGGAGAGGAGATATCCATGGTTCAAAATCATCAGGACGCCGTGCATTTTGACCACCAATTAACTTTTCAACAGTTATACATTTTTATTTTCTGACTGGATCTTCTTCAGACTGCATGCAGGGGCAGCTGGTGGGTTTTGATGTTGGAGGGGCACTGGGGCAGTAAGGATGGCAGACCTAGGGGCAGAGCCAGGGGTACAGTAGGTGGAGCCAGGGGGATGGTAGGCCAGTGGCATGGCATAACCCAGCAGCAAGGAGTTTTTATTTTCTGACTGGATCTTCTTCAGACTGCGCACGTATGACAATCCCCACAGGTATAAGCAATGGATAAATTTTCAGAATTGCAGCTTAAGTGGTTTCCTCAATATCAGGACTAGGGATGTGTGAACAAGATGGAGTTCGGATGTTTGGGCATTCTGACATTTGGACTAAAAACTTAGTTCATGTTCATGGGTTCGGTCCGGCGGAGTTCGGACCCCCCAAACGTTTGGAAAGTTTGGTCCCGCTGGGAGGCTTGGGGCACACAAGGGATGCCCAGGGGTGCCCATGGCAGCATGGCTGGCCATCTGAGGTCAAGCAGTAGCAGCAGCAGCAGAGACCGGGAAGGCTTGGCATCTCGGGTTGCCTGGGCAGGCAGGCTCAGTGCTTGGCCCCTGGGGGTGCCCATGGCACCAGGGCTGCCCATCTGAGACCCAGCGGAAGCAGCAGCAGAGGTCGGGAAGGCTTGGGGGTTGGTTGCTGGCACCCATAGCTAGCCAGGCATTGCAGGATGGCAGGCATCGGTGGGTGTCAGATGGTCAGCCATGCCCCAACAGGAATCGGGCAGGCACCCCCGAAGGCCAAGTGCCAAGCCTAAGTTCTTTTGAAGAACGGGAAGCATTTAAGAAGCCTCTTCTTTACCCTGCAAAGAGGCTGGATACACAACATCAGTTGGAACTGCTTACCCCAAGCTTAGTTCCCATTCAGGTTCTTTCTCCTGTGAGCTCACAGAATGGTAGCCCTCTGTTTTAGAACTGGGAAAGGTGAAATGCAGAGAGGTCAAAGGACTTCCAAACCAGGAATTAGAACTGGAGTCTCTTGACTCCCCTCCTGTCCTGTCCTACAAATGAGCAATGCTTCTGCCCGCCCAAAGGCTGCTGAAAGCAGATGTTCTTCTGNGTGTGTGTGTGTGTGTGCACACACACACAACCGGTGAGAATGTTCGGAGCCACCTCGAAGAACCTGGTTTAGAGCAGCAACCTTCTGAAGGTTGCTGCTCTAAACTAGGTTCTTCGAGGTGGCTCCGAACGTTCACTGTGGCGCACACGACTGCTTTTTTTCTTCTTCTTCTCTGGGGCCGGCTGGCCGGAGGAGTCCTGGGGCCAGGAGGGGCATTGTCCCTCCCGTGCTAGGCAGCCCACCGCCACTGTTTGCACGTATGATGGCCCCCACAAATAAAAGCCACGGATAAATATTCAGAACTGTAGCTCAAACAGTTTCCTCAATATCAGGGCTTCAGCAGTCCCCTGTTTATAATGGAGTGCGGTTGTGCCTTTAACATACTTACAGCTACTGCTGTAAGTAAATAATCCCCCAAACCATCAATTCGTCCTACTTTTGTTTCCTTTGCAGTCTTTCTACCTAATTTGCCCCTTGTTATTCATGCATTTCATGCTGGCAGTAAATTCCCAAGCAGTGAGAAAGAGAGCCTTTTAATTTTTAAAAAATTTCCCCCCAAATTTTTATGCCACCCTTCCCACAAGGCTCAGGGTGGCTTACAATCCATACAAATTAATTAAAAGCATTAAAATTCATACAGTAAAAACACCCTCTCCTCAAACTCCCATCACCCCCAAAGCTCTACCCAAAATCCCAACCAACCCTATTTATCCCTCTCTGCCAAATGCTTTTCTAAATAAAAAAGTTTTGTACCACCTCTGGAAGATGCTCAGGCTTGGGCTCAAGAAAACCTTCTGGGGAAGGGAGTTCCACAAAATGGGGGCAGCAACTGAGAATGCTGTCCTGTGTATCCCCGCCCCATGGACAAGGGTAACAGATAGAACCCACAGGAGGATGTCCCCGGCCGATCGTAGGGGCTGCAAAGGGGCATGGTAGGATAGGCGGTCTTTCAGATATATGGAACCCAGACTGTTTAGGTCAAAACCAACATCTTGAATTGTGCCTGGAAAGCTATAGGCAGCCAGTGCAGACTTCAGAGTACTGGTATAATGTGCTCCTGGCAACTCATTGCCAAAAGGAGTCGAGCTGTTGCATTCTGCAGTAGCTTCTGAACTGCCATCAAGGGCAGCCCCAACAGAGCACATTGCCGTAATCCTGCAATGTGGGCAGGAGGGGCGAGATATAAATTTTAAATAAATAAATAAATTAAAAAAAATAATAATCCAGCCTCGAGTTGATGAAAACATGGATGACAGTGGCCAGATCTGAATCGGAAAGAAAATGCAGAGACTCCTCACCAGGTGGAGTTGGTGAAAAGTGCTCCTGGCCCTCACCGCCACCACCTCACAATCTAGGAGCGAGGGATCCAAAAGCACTCCGAGGCTGCAAACCTGAGTGACCAGAGGGGGCCAGACCCCATCAATGAGTGTGTCCCAATCCCCGCCAAGTCACAAGACCGACCAACCATCATCACTTCAGTCTTGTCATGACATGACATGATAAACTTTATTCCTGCGTGACCGAGGTCGTTGCAGAACACAAAAAAAATAACATATATACAATTTAAAATAATCCACAAAAGCAATTAATCTAACAACAATACATATTTTTTACTAAGTATAGTTCAGGAATTAGAAATTACTTCCATCGTTGTAAGTATTTTTTAATACTTCCCATGCAATAATATCCCATCCCACCAACTAAAACCAGGCTCTATTTCCGAGCTTAATAGTGCAAAGAAAGGAACAATCCAGATCCCACCCGGCTTCCACTTCAGTCTTGTCAGGATTCAGCTTCAATCAACTCACCCTCATCCAGTCCCTGACAGCAACCAGGCATCGGGTAAGCACCGAGACTGTGGTACCTAGGTCAGATGAAAAAAAAGAGGTAGAGCTGAATGCCATCAGCATATTTATGATGCCTCACCCCAAACCACCGAATGACCTCAGATACACGTTGAACAAGAGTGGAGACAGAATAGAACCGTGTGGGATACCACAGGGAAAGTCCTGAGGAGATGATGAACTATTACCCATGCCACCTGCTGGGATCTCCCTGACAGGAAAGAAGAACCACTCAAGAGTGGTCCTGTGCACTCCCACCAGGTCCTGCAGTCATGCCAACAACACCTCGTGATCAACTGTATCAAAGGCCACAGAAAGATCTAACAAGACCAACAAGGTCGAATTCCCCTTGTCCATCTCCTGGTGCAGGTAATCGACCAAAGCCACAAGCGCAGTCTCCATGCCATACCTAGGACTAAAACCTGGCTGAAACAGGTCCAGGAATCTGACAGCATTGAGATGTGCCTGTATCCCCAGCGAGCAGAAGAGTCCATGACCCACAGGCAGCAAACAGTTCCAGTTGGGTCATGGCCACAGGGATTTGGGGAACCCCTCCCCCTCTGCACACATCTCCCCTTTCAGGAATGCGCCATCTGTTGCCCCTTGCCAGCATCACCCACAGCAGAAGAGTGGGTCAGAAACACACGCACATGCATCTGGGCCCCCTCCATGTCTGGGGCCACCCACACATTGATAGAGGCCACCAGCTTGCCATCTGGGGGTGCAGTCACCAGGAACTTTCAGCCATGCAGGTTACCAAAGACATCCAAGACATCCAGGCTGGTCATGGCACTCCCCAGGGGTCCATGGAAAGCTGTGCACTCTCAGCAGGGCACTGATGAGAAATACTGGCAGGAAAGGGCTGGATTCGATCAGACAGAGTTCCAGTTCGGGCAGTGAAAACAGGTCAAGGAGGGCCAGCGTTTTGGTCACATTCCACTCTCTTGCCCCCCATGGGGATTCCACACCAGTTGGGCTCCAGAACCTGGAAGTTCAGCACAGTGGTGCGATGTCTCAGCTCCGTAGGGCAAACACTGTACCCCATCATGCCCATGTGCTAAATAGAGCTGAAACTGGTACTCAGATTAGTACCCTCATTTGCTTATTAATCATTTTATTTAGACGTCATGGGACCAAGTGATCAAGTGATTCCCAATTTTGCCCCTTTTGGCATGGGTTTGATATGTTTGTTGATTCCTTGTATGCTTATACCTTTGTTTTTGTACTATGGCAATGATCTAAGATCATGTCCAATAAATTGAACTGAACTGATTAGTACCCACAGGTAATACCTGCGTTTTCAGGTATTGCATTGGGTACCTGCCAGGTTACACAGGTACCAATTGGGTACCCAGAAACCCCCCCAAATCAGGTACTTCCAGTTTTCAATTTACTGATTCCCAATCATTATATCAATTGATACATCAAGTTGGAAAACTGAAAAATCAGCATGATTTAAACAAAAATTGTTTTTAAAGTGACCAGAAGTAGTTTTCTGGGACCGGAAAACTTTCCATCCATTTCGAGGTGGAAAACCAATAAATAAATGTTTTAAGAAGAACACGTGAGGAAAGATGCATGGCCAGGGCGTCCATACATGCAAAGCATAGGCATTCTTTACAGATCCCCCTCCCTACTAGTCGCCCCTTCCCTTCTGACCCCCTCCCTACCTGCTGTACATATGTAGCTATTACTGGTCCCTGCCACCATTGCCTGATAACAGGGGCCTTAGTGCTTAGTCCCTGCCTGACCATGTCACAATGGGCGTGATGTCACCCGTGACATAAGGGGCCACAGACAGACACAACCTCCCCATAAGGCATTCCCTTTACCTATAAAATAAAAATATAGGTAAAGAACACCTAAAAATTGGAGGGGGGGAGAGTAAAAAAAAAATGGCACCAGAAGTAGTTTTCCAGGACCGAATGTTGCTGGAAAATTGTTGGAACTTGACAGAAACCGGATAAATTGATGTTGGGATTTGGTATAGCAACAAACATGCCAAAAAAATGGTACAGAATATAACAGTGTGGGCCTGGCCCATGCAAGTTCATGCAGAATCAGGCCCTTCCAAAGCCAGCCCACATGGGAGTTAGCTCAGTTCAACAGTTATCAAAATCCCAGGCTTCAGCCTCTCACAGTCCATGTAAGTCCCACAATAGCAAAAGTAATCTCGCTAACACCAGGAATGCAACCCCTCTAGCAACCCCAGCTCTACCTATCCCCAAGTCCAGCCAGACTCCAGTTCTCTGGCTCTCAGTAGCCTCTCAGGGAGCTTGCAGGAGAATCTTCATACGCTGTCCAACTCTAAGTGTCTCTTTGTCAGAGCCTCTTTAGCTCCAGGCCCTCTTTAGCCCATATCTAGCTCCCAGGCTGCACACAGGCCTCAGTCCTATTGTGAGTTGTCTTCAGGACCTTGGAGAGCATAGCAGTTGGTTACTCGCAGTCAGGCATCCTCGCTGGCTGTCTGCTCAGCCTAGCCTGGTTCGGTACCCTGGAGAGCACAGAGACTGGAGAGACAGCGAGCACCTCTCAGGTCTGCTGCCAGACCTAGACTGAAGCCGCCTCAGGCTTCCTTCTCTTTATATAGCTCAAGGGGTGTGGCTAGCACTCCAGGCCTCTAGCCCTTAAAAGGCCAGTACCCTGCCATGCTCCCAACTGTCTTTTAAATGGGGTTTTCCTCTTGCTTCAGGGCTGGGCAAGAACACCTAAAAATGGGGTGGGGGGGAGTACAAAAAATGGCACTGGAAGTGGTTTTACAGGACCGAATGTTGCTGGAAAATGTGTTGGAACTTTACAGAAACCTTCTCCAGTTGGTTGCTTTGCTCTGTCCAGTCAATCCCCTTCTGGCTGGTACCCTGGCAGTCTTAAAGGGGTTTCAGCCCCAGCAGGATCCTTCCTGCCACACACAAGTTGACATTTCGGGACATTGGATACCTGATTGGGTTGTAATTTGGTACCTTGTTACCAGGTCGATTCAGGTACTGGAAATTCAACAGGTTACCCATTTTTGCAGGTTTACTGTCAACCCATAAGGGCAAAAATGGTCATGTGGGATGGATCAAACAATTCACCCTGCATATCCGGCCGTACCCATATATCAGCAAAGACCAGGATATTGAGCACACCCCATAGCCTCTGGGACCCTATTGGGCCAGGTCACCCACATCATCTGCACATGAACAACCAGGCCATCAGGGACCTCTGTGTACACAAGGAGGTGCAAAAGAACCAAAGAGCAATCTGGTAGGAGACAGATACCTATGCTACTTAGCATGTGAAACTGTTAATTTCCAAAGTTAAGGGCACAACAGGACTGCCTTCAATCCACGAACACCTCAGCCCCCACAACACAAGCCTCACATGGTGATGACCTTCACCCGGCACCAGGGGTGCTAGCACCTGTCCATTCCAATACAATGTGGCTGTTCCCCCTCAGCCTGTTTGTTGATAAATGCCCTGTTCGTTGTCTGGGTCAGACAGCTGCAGGGAGTTAGTGGCATGGGTGGGACATGGTGATCACCAGGCACTGGCTCGGTATGCTCTGAACCAATGACCACAGGTTGGGGCCCAGAAGCATAGCACAGAACAGGTGTAGGACAAGATGCTGCAAATGGGTCTTCCTCATGGGACAATGGGCCATCAATGAGTGGATGGCTGCCCTGAAAGGCGAGATGATGCAGGAATGAGTTACCTGGCAGGTGATGCAATAACTGTCCCCTACGGCCAGTGCCTGGCAGTACCCACTAAGAGGAGGGTTTTGGTGGGGGAGAGGAGCAACGACTAGTGGGAGATGATCCTGTCCACCTGGGGGGATGAAGACTGGAGTGCCCACTTCTGGATGCCAAGGTGCATAGCCTCCAGGATCACATAAATCCTAATGCCACACCTTCAGAGGGAGACCACCATGATGAGGAAGTCAGTCCCTGTAGGAAAACATGTGGCGATCATCATCTGGAAGCTGGCAACTTCAGACTCCTGTTGATCCATTGCCCAGAAGTTTGGCATAGGCATTTTCACCCTGTCCACCATACTGGTGGAGCTGTGTGTCACGGGTTTTGGTGTGCCATCTCCTGGTGGAGGGGGGCTTGAAGGGGGTTTTTGCACCACCGCTCCAGTCCCATCCATCCCCTTCGTGATCATCCTCTCAAATTCGTGTATCTGCTGCTTCAGTTGCTTTTTAGTTTCCCCCTCTGTTTGGAGGTGTCTGGCTTGCGCCTCCTTTTCCAATTCTGGCTTCAAGAGCTTGGAGAAATGCTTTGGCAGCCCTATTTTGATATCTGGCCCTGGCACCCAAAATCAAAATTAAAACAACAAACACAGCACACTCTGTTCAAAGATCTGCTTGTTCCACTCTGAGCTGTGTTCCAGATGGGACTGGCAATGCATTCTGTCCAGGTATGGGATTTATTTCTCTCAGAGGATTCCACTTGCTTGGCTATCCTCCTCTACTTTCTGTACATTGGTACACAAGTCTGAGCGTAACCCTTCTCGTTGGGCGCCACTGTCATGGGTTTGAGGGTCCAACACCCCACTTTCCTGGGTTGAGTGACTCAGTTTCCCTCACTTGCAGCCCACTGGAACCAGTTATCTCTCTGGCTGGTCCAGTCCTGCAAAGGGGAGAATCCTTTTGCCACCCAAACTCCCAGGGAGCCTCCTGTTTAGTTTACACACACACTCTCTCTGGGTTCACAAGAGCTTGAAAACTCAAGGCGCTCACTTGTGCTCCCAATGTAGACCACAGAACACTTCTTATCAAAGAAGAAGGTTTATTGATTACATAAGCCAAGATAGTTTGATTCTCTTCCCCAGGGGAAAACAGGAATCTTCCCCAGGGTAAAACAGGAAGGAATTGTGGGGGGAAGGGTAGCACCCCTCAGGGGTGACTAGAGGCAAGGGCGACTCTGACTACTGCTTGGGGTTTACATGCAAGGACAACATGCCCGTCAGGATAGAATGGTGGCTGTCTAAATCAACTAGAGATTGCAGGCCTCTATCATCATAGGGCGCCGAGCAGATAGTACTGGAGTGCCCAATTTTACCTTACACGCGCCACAGACTCACAACACACACCACTGGAGGAAGGAAAGCTGTGTGCAGGAAGTGAGGAAGGGAAGGAGTAGGACCCAGGCGCCACGGGGGTTGGGCAGGGGTCAACCACACAGACGGGGGATGGGAGAAACCCCAGAAGGATAGGGGGAACAACCACCCGCACACACACTCTCTCTCTCTCCCAATTCACACTCAGGGAAAAAATACAAGGAATATAATGCTCACCACACACCAAGGCTCCATCTCAAGTACTCTCACAGCTCTGTCAGGGAAGGGAGGAGGGTCTCAGGGTTGAAGGAAGGCACAAGGGTTCTAGGACTCAACAGAACGTTCATGCAGAAGGGGGCCAGTCTCTCTGATCACTGGCGCTGTGTACTTCACAGTGCTGGCGTTTATACTGTCGGCCATGCCCCCCCTGTGTGCCTGCAAGCGCAGGGAGCAGCGTAACGACGGTGGTCCCGCCCCCGCGCTCTGTGACACGTGGTGGTAGTGGGAGCCCCGACATACTATGTTGCTGAGCCGTCTGCCAGGGAGCCCCAGGCATCCCTGTCCCATCTGGGATGTCTGTTGAAGTGCGCGGGGCCTGGGGGGGGGGTCCCCAGGGAGACAGCCCTCATATGGCGTAATGCCCCCTGCCACCGGAAGGGGCGATCCTAACGTGCCATATTCTTAGCATTAGGAACTGATCTACAATGAATGGTTGTGGTGCCTGAGTGCTGACGAGTCATGAGGCGGGGGTGGGGGGTGGAGGGGAGGAAAGCCAAACAGCACAGGAGACAGAACTATAACCACAGGCTTTGCTAAGGAGTCGGAGGTGACATAGACAAGAACAGCTTCAGACACAACCCTGCCCCATGCAGACAAATTAGCTATTTTGCAGTAGTGGGTATGAACTTTCCTCACTGGAGGTGAGATGTGGAGGTGATTTAAGCATCTCAAGAATAGAGAAGGATCCAGAGGTCTGGATTAAAGCAGTTTTACTGTAAATGTGTTTTACTAAAAAGGCAGGTTAGAAAGCCACACATGAAAGATGGTCAAATATTGCAGGGGACAGATACGCTATGAGTATTTTGCAGCCAAATATTTTGTACTTGCTCTTTTGCTTTCACTTCCTTTTGCTCATTCATTTTATAGGCAGATGGACAGTGCAAGAGTTTTGCAATAGCTCAAGACATAAACTCTCGCCATGCACCAGGCTCCATTCTCCTTCAATGCTAGGGCATGCTACTTGCCTTCACTATTACCATCCTACTGACATGCTTCAGGCCTGTCCTTGTCTCTGTGCTGGAGGGTTGTTGCAAAGACATAGCCCAATTATCTGCCCCTTGTCGTGGTTTTATTGAAGTGCAGAGAGGTGCTATTCAAGCATCTGACCTTGCTACTGAAGAAGTTAGGGGAGTCCAGATTCAAGTGAAATGTATACTTTGCTTCTCTACAAAATATGCAACATTCCTGCATAGATAAACCTCTGTCATTCTTGTGTTTTTGTTGTTTTTTTTTTAATTCAGGCAGCAATAGCAAGATACTCTGGTTGGCAAATTGCATACTTACTCTGGGGTACGTGACCACCTATGGACTGGGCATGCATTCGGCACATTATTGGGGTTGTCCTCCCATCACTTACTGAGAATTTTCCCACCCCTTCTTTTCTAGGCTACCTCATCATCCATGTGGTGCAATGCCTCTTTGTTACGATGATTGTGTATGGTTTTGTCTTGCCCATAAAGCATGGTCATGGCTTGAAAATGTTAAAGGATTTGGGGATAGGAATGTAAGTACTCTGGTTGTTTTCACTGCTGGCTTTTCCCTCTGATTTCTTCTTCCTTGATCATACCAGGGGTTGGAAACCTACCAGCCCTTGTCGCAAATCTAGCCCAAATTTGGCCTTTTTCTAAATCCTGGATCTGTCCCCTACCCTCAAGCACTGAAGGAGTTGAGTGTAGAAAGATTGCTGTATCTTGAGGGATTCAGGAAGGGGGAGGGCAGGCTCTGTTTGCATCTTCATCCTACCCAAGGATTCTGCTGGAAAAGAGCAGGTTTCAGTTGTGGCCAGGTCTCCTGGGAACTCTGCTCAGGGCTGGATCCAGGCAAGTGCAGACAGTGTGATTGCCCAAGGCCTCATGTGTTTGGAGGTCGTGCAGGAGCTCTCTAATACATGGAGTCCATGAATAAACTTGAGATGACAATGTGTGTCCACCCACGTCACCTTCAGACGAGGGCTCGGGTGGGTGGGGAATGACTGGACCTGCATGGGCACGTCCCATTTAAAAACAGCCTGTGAGAAGCGCTAAGCATAAAATACAGGCCCACAGGACTTCAAACACAGGGAGCCCCAGATAGTGGAGGGCCTTTCTACACAGACCTGTGAATAAACTAGAAATAATGGCCTGTGTATAACATATTGTTCTGAAAAGCAGGGATCCCTGAAGGGATGTTATGTAAGTTTAATTGAACATCAAAAATTAATCACAGTAAGGTTCTTCTTTTCTAATGGGTGAGTCAGTGCGTGTCTGTCAAACATTCCTGTGTTAGGAGGGGGATCCACACTGCCATTTCACACCGGGCCCCACTTCCCTGGATCCGGCACTGGCTCTCCCTGTGGGATGTGCAGATTTAACACGTCCCTTCTGTGCTCCACTCAGAACCTTTCCTCATCCAGATTCACCAAGTATGGGACTGGATTGACCAGCAGTGGCCAGCGTTGCCACTATGTGTCTACACCCCTTGCCCTACACCCCACCCCCATGATCAACATTACGGTTCCTATCTTTCAGGTGAAAGCAAATGAAAGAGGGAACCCTTTGAAGTCTGTCATTGCCCGCCTTGAATTCAGCATCTCTCTCATAAGAAACACAGGGGTCTTGAAAGTAGGGAGTATAGTTAAGAGCATCTAAGTGCGCGATGTGAGGTGGGCCGGGAAGACAGGCCACGTGTACATCTCAGTGCTCCCTCAGACCCCTTTAGCTGTGCACATCCCCAATTTGGCACACAAGGGGAAAATCCAATGCCGGACGTTTGTCTCGCCACACCGCCCTTGCAGGCTTACTCCTCAACCCTTTCCCTCTCCTCTGCAATCTCTTTGAATGAGTTCCTTTCTCTCTTGCAGTCTCACAGCTGGGATTGTCATTGGGCTCATGATGGTACAGGTGGTGATTGCTGCCAACTTCTTCCTGCAGCCAAAGATTTCACCAGAGGATAAGCAAAAGCCTTTGGCTCTCAATAACAGGTGAATGCTTGAAGGAAATGACCAAAAAATGCCACAGACCAGGCTCTGCTGTTGTATGTGGTGGCTCTGGTATAGGGGCAGTCTTTTGGTTGTAAATTTGTATTCAGTTTATTTTTATTTTGCTTCCCTAAGTTTCTTGATTTAAATGCAGATTCATATTACAGATCTGTATTTAAATCAATTAAAAAATAAAAATAAAAAAAATATTAAAAATTACTGGGTGTCCTGTCATGCATGCGCAAAATGGCCACATGCATGTGTAGACTGGCTTCCCTTTTTGAAAATGGCGGCAACGCTGCTGCCACCATTCTGGAAAAGGGCATGCATGCACAGAATGGTCTGGCAGCCGTTTACACATGCACAGCCATTTTTTCTATTTTTTAAATTAAGAGATAAAAATAATTAAGAATATAAAAAAATTACTGTGCATGCGCAAATGGCTGCAGAACTGTTCTACACATGCATGCCCTTTTCTAAAATGGTGGTGGCAGCATTACTGCCATTTTGGAAAAGGGAGGCCAGTCTGCACATGCACAAATGGCCACCACACATGCACAGAACAGTTGCCCTTTTCCAAAATGACAGTGACACTGCTGCCACCATTTTGAAAAAGGGCGTACATGTGCAGGACAGTCTGGGGACCATTTTTTGCATGCGCAGTAATTTTTTATAGTTTTAAAAGTCTTCTGCAGATTACAATCGGACCAAAACAGGTTTGTTGTCACAATGTTTCTGTTCAGTGCAGATTAATGCATAATGGCCTATTCCGTACAGTTATGGATTTAATTCAAATTCCCGCCCCTACTCCAGTGCACACTGTTGCAGAGTAATAACTGATTCACAATCAGTAAGGACAAATGCAGCTGAAGGTTTAAAAACAGAACTTTACTTAAGCTTTCTCAGGCACAGATCCTTAGTTGCATCTAACTAGTAGTAAGACAAAATGGAGACTGAGACAATGAGAGAGAAGGGAAGAAGGAGTGGTTACACAAAGGAATTCAACTGCAAAACCCCATCTCCCTTCCATGTACATATAAACTTAGCAGCGCCATCTGGTGACTCTATAGTCAATTACTGTTCTTAATGCAGCAGGCATTAACTTATGGATGTTGCACATACCAACACACATGTCAGGAGTGGTAAGGTGGGTGAGGTGCCCAGCAGGGAGTGACTACAAGTGATGTGATGGGGCCCATTGTGCAAAGAGGAAATGACAGGGAGGAGGCAACACATGGGCATAACTAGAGGATCTCCCCTCTTTTGCAGGAAAGCTTTCCACAACTTCAGTTATTTTTTATTCTTCTACAATGTGGTCCTGGGCCTGGGTGCCTGTCTGGTCAGGTTGTTCTGCAGTGTCATCCTGGGAGCCTGGCTGATTGCGCGGATAGACAGGACGATAATGCAGAAAGGGTATGAAGTGGCTGACTTGGGTAAGTGTCAGAGAACTGAGGGGGCAGGGTGCATTGGGCTTGCTGATGGCATCTGATCACTCTTGTTAGAATGCAAAGGTCCTCTCAAGGACCTCTTCTTCCCCAACGTGCCCTAATGGAAACAAGGGAGGAATGGATTGGATATGGAGCTAATGCATTCAGCTGTTGTCCCTGGTTCCAAGGTGCTGTGACACAAGCACCAGAGGCAGGAGGATAAGTGGCCATTACTAATTCCTCTTGCCACACTTTTAAAACAAGGGGCCAGACCCCATACTTTCAGAACTGCATGGAGAGGTGGCACAATGGCTACAGTATCTCTGACTGATGCAAATTGTTCTCCCTGCTTCTGGCACTGCCCCTGCAGAATCAGAGTTTTGGGTTATGGAAGCTCAGCCCTGTCCTGTTTATTTGGATCAGTTTGGAGCCAATGCAGCCCTGCAACCTGTATTTCTCATACGTGTCCTCTAAAATGTCCATATTCAGCCACCCTAGGACAAACAAGGATCTAGTTCACAACAGGTTGCCTTCAACACTACACGCACCTTTCCCACATCAGTGGAAAATGCCAACTGAAACTGATCCAAATAAACAGGACAGGATTGAACTTCCATAACCCAAAACTCTGATTCTGCAGGTGAAATGGCAGCACCCAAGTCATGGTGAATATGAGTGATTTTGTCTGCAAAATAATTAATAAAAATGCCAATGCAGCCCTGAAATCTGTATTTCTCATAAGTATCCTCTAAAATTTGCATATCTGTCCACCCAACTTGTCCTGGCTGGTGAAAGCCAGCTGGGAGACTTTGGGGCCATTGCTGGCTGGGGTTGTCAATGCCTCCTTTCAGGAGGGTAGGGTGTCAGATGCCCTAAAAACTTTGGTTGTCTGGCCTCTCCTTAAGAAGCCATCTTTGGGACTAAATCAGGTCACATCCCCAAACTGGGTCATGCCATCTCCAAGTGGGGGTTGCAACAGTGGCTGACATTTTATATACTTTCCATGTCTCTGTTGCTGTCTGGGGTCATGGGGTTATACTTTAGTCTCAAAATGGGGTCACATCACACAGGCAAATAATTGGATAATCACTGCTATAAGGTCATTTCTCATTCCTCACTGCAGGATTTAGCACCTGGGTAGGTATGATATTTATGGACCATTACCACACCAACCCCACCCTTGTCTGCTTTTGCCATATTCTCCTGACCACTGAGAGACAACAGAAGAGGTCCAACAAATACTACTGCTTCAGTAATCCAACAGGTAAACTCCCCAAGGCTTTCTGGCAACTAATGACTTACGCTTCTTTGAATTCAGTAATAATAACAACCGAATACTACCCCATGGAAAAAGACCTTATCTCAGGTATGAGCCTTGATGTCTGCTATTCTTCCTAAGCTGCTGATCTGGTACCCAACAGATCTGGTAAAGCACAAGGATAGATAGTGTCATTTTATTCTCAGTACATAAGTGCAAATGCAACTCTTACATGCTGTGGAGAAAATTCTGCTCAAAACTGCAACTGAGGGTGATTTTAGATGATACAGGCCTCCCTCTAATCACAGTCAATCCCCTGTGGTGGAGGAGAGGCCTGTATTGTGGTTCCCATCAGATGTTCACCCTAGTGAACCTCCGGCGGGAATCAGATTAACCATGATTCCGGAGGTGAGGCTGGCCTCACCTCCGGAATTGTGGTTAGCGCAACCACAATCTGGAATCGACGGAACATAACGTCTGTTACCTCCGCCAGCCCGGATTGTGGCCCAGACCATGCTGCGGGATCGGGCACAGCGGCTGGATTGGCCACTGCGTCCGCCCATCTCCCGGAGGGTGGCCGGCTGGGGGAGCACGGGGGGCGGGGCTGTGCAGCTGCACGTCACACCGCACGGCCCCGCCCTCTCCCCGATCCATTATAGGAATCAGGCTGGCACATCTAAAGGATGGACGGCCTGATTCCTGTCCTGGATCCAAAACGGATCCTGGACCGTGGTTAGAGGGAGGCTCGTATCGTCTAAAATCACCCTGAGATGAAGTCAACCAGGTTGCATCTGTTCAGGGGAGGAAAACATTCTCCCTAAGGGTTACTGTTTAAAAACTAACTACAAAAAATGGCCTGTAATCTCAGGCTCATGGTTCTGTGCTCACAATCAATTGAAAATAGAACTGGCTGCATTCTGGGTCCAAATAATGGGTGTCTGCAAATGCTAGTTTGAAGTTATCTAATCCTCTTTGGATTCCATTTAGACTATTGTCTTACACAACACTCCATGACAATGAGTCCCCTGGTTAATTGCGTGTTGCATGAAGTGCTTCCTTTTGTGTGTGAAAAAGTATTCCCCTTTCCTTCATTCTGCTGTCTGTTCATTTCATTAAGTTCCCCCTAAGAGATGGTAAACAACAGTTCCCTATTCATTTTTTCTGCATCATTCATGATCCTACCGACCTCTATCACCTCCTCTCCTCATTTCTCTCTTTGTTAAATGGAATAACCGATATCTCTTTAGCTTCCTCTGGAAGATATTCCTTATTCTTGCTGCCCTTCTCGGTACCTTTTCATTTCTACTCTCTCCTTTTTGAAATGAGGCCACCAGAACTGTACACAGTTTTCAGTTCTTGAATTTATTTAGTAGTAATATATTGGCGGCATAGGCTCATATATTTCCACTATCAGTGTTAAATAAACGTTCTGATCAACAATATTATTATTATTATTATTATTTTATTAACAAACATTTATATAGCGCCAGCAGTGTACCTGGCCTTTTACAAAGTAATAAAATAGACACGGTCCCTGCCCCTAGGGCTTACAATCTGAGAGACCGGAGCTGGGGGAGAGACATAGGAAGGGGAACAGAGGGAGAGACAAGGGGTCTAACATTCATGAAGATGCGAGGTCTCAAGTGCACGTACTTGGCTTGGTTACGATGAGAATGACAGCAGGCAGGTCCATGTTGCAAGGATAAGGGTAAACCGATCGTAGGTATAGGAATAGTGGCTCAGCAGGATAAAGAGTCAGACAGAGCAGAGCGAAAGAGGTGAGTTTTAAGGAGAGATTTGAAGGTATGAAGGGAGGGGGCAAGGCGGATGTGGACAGGGAGGGAGTTCCAGGCATGGAGATTATATTTTTAAAAACAAACAAATATCAGTTCCAATTATCTTCCCATCCTACCTATTGGTGATATTGGGCTAAGCTGTCTCTCGACAGTGATGCAATTCCACTTGAGCCAGTTGCACCAATGTACCCAAGATGAGAATTTGACTCATTTATGACTTATGAAATCTCATGTGTTGTTTAGAGCTAGATCTTGCACTGGAACAAGCTGATGTTGAAGCCAGTGGAGCTATGTAGGTTTACACTATCTGATAAGTTGTTGTAACCAAGGTGGGGATTGGGGAACCTCAAGCTTGTGGGCCAAATACAGCCCATGGCAAAATGTTATGTGGCCCTTTCTCAGTTCCTGGATCTGGCCCCTGGATCCAGTTCCTTACCCTCGAGCACAAAAAAACTGAGCTTAAGGTAAGGAAGCAGAGGTAAGGGCATGCACACAAGGAGAGGGGACAAATCAGTGACATGAATCTATGATCTGGACCCTCCTCTTCCTGAGCACCCCCCTTAAGCTCCCTCACACCCAACTTCTGTGTAGCTCTTGGAGCTTGTACTCATTTTCAAAGTGGCCCCCAGGAGAGAATAGCTTCTCCACTCCTGTTGTAATCTATTTTTTTAAAAGGGATTTGGGGATATCTGGATGTGAAAGGCATTTGTGATGCTGTGCTGAATTCTTGTTTTATTTTAGAACCCAGAGTGTCAAACAGAGCCAGGACAAGATGGCTGCTGCTGTATACCCTTTTAAATAACTCCGGTCTTGCTGCACTCCGAAAACCTAAAGCAGAGTCTGGCTCCAAGGATGCAACTCAGAGTTACTTTGCCTGACATGATCTGCAATGAGACCAGGTGAGACCCTTGAATAGAAGGTCGTCTGCCTTAGGAGGAACTGGGAGACTGCACCAGAGAACTATGGAATAGAACTAGTCCTGATGTGACAATGGATAGTATCAAGGACATGCCCTGCCACTGAACTGTTAGCAGACATTTTCTTTTTACTGGACAATTGTTAGGTGATCAGCTATCAAACTGCTGTTATATTTTCCCTGTTTCCAATTAAATACATTGTCTGGACTTTGTCCAATAAGTAGCTTTGATTGTGCTGTGTCTCATACTTTTCTCATTTTTTTGCTAAATGTGCTAATTCAGACCAGAAATCCCACCCACCCTGAATTCCAGGTCTTAGTGAGAATTTGGTTTCACGCTTATACTGTTAATAAACATTACAGTAAGCTGAAGAAGAGTCAGTAGAGTTCCTTCAGACTAAGGTTTCAAGATGTAATGTAATGACATCTCATCATTTGATGTCTCCAAGCTCACTGGACAGCCTGGGCCAGGTGGTGACAAATCGCACCACATAATCATGGGTGTCTTCAGACGTTACGTGAACACGGTGAACCACGGTGAATACCCACCTGTGGTCACCGTGTCCCGTACGTCTGTTTGCGGCGCGCCAGATGTTGGCCACAGTCAATACCCACATGGGGTTCGTTTGAACCACGCTTCCCGGGCTAGCCGGGGGAAGGTCCCGGGAAGCGTGGTCAAACGGACCCCGGGCCGTGGCCAAGGAAAAGTAACGTCTGGCCGCGTGCCACGGCCCGGGATCCCCGGCGGGATCCCGGGCCGTGGCACGATCGGCCGGACGCGGCGGCCGCATTGGCCCCGCCGCCCGCCCGTCTCCTCGGAGGGCGGGCGGCGGGGTGCGTGGAGGGGGCGGGGCCGTGCGGCTGCACGTTGCGCCACGCGGCCCTGTCCCCTCCCACTTTCCCCGCCGGGATCCCCCTGGCACGTCTGTTGTGCCGTTAGGGGTGACCCCGGCGGGGAACGAAGCCGGTGGTGCCGGTACGGGGCCAAAGGGCCCTGTATCGTCTGAAAGTACCCCATGTCAGTCCCATGTGCCCACAAAGCACGTTGAAATCAGTATAGTGTTTGAGTGAAAGTCAAAACATACGAGTTTATCATCTCTTTGTTTCTTTGTGTTTCCCCCTGTGTCTGCCTCTTACATCTTCTTGTCTCTTAACATTGGGTGATTTCAGAAGTGACGCGTTCCAATTCACCACAGTGAATCCCACCCCGGTGTGAACGGATTCACCACGGGCTGTGGTGACACGTGCAGCCCCAACAGAAGTGACAGGATCGCGACCACCGCCGGGGGGGCAGCCAGAGAGAACATGGGCCAGGGGAACACAACAGACATGCAGTGGAGACGTGGACCGCGGTTCGAACCCCAGAATGCACCACGGCTGGGGTCAATTCCTTCCACCGCGGCTGCGGGTTTCCGTTCAGAAGTTACTTTTCATTCACCCCTGCCGTGGTGACCATTCCATTCACCACACTTCTGGACCTCCTCCCACCCCGACCTCATGAAGCACGGTTAGCTTCTCCCCGGGCCGCGTTTGACTGTGGTGAACATCTGGATGCGAGCAAACAGACATGCACGGCGCTTTCACCACCCTCCGCATTTGACTGAGGTTGACTGTGGTGGACATTCACCATGTCACTTCTGAAATCACCCTTATATTTAGATTGTAAACATCTTGGGGTAAGGTTCTGTTTTTGTTACGTTCTTGTACAGTGCCTGTACCTGGCACAGAAGAGTCCTAATCTATTTCTGGGACGGCTGGCCACCACCATAATAAATAGCCATAACCAGGAACCTATGCCAACGCTGCCTTCTAGATAAAACAAACAGGGAAAGCCCCCACATGGCAGCACTCCTTGAGTGTTTTATTTAACAATAAGTCTGCATCTCTCTTGGTTGGACTGGACTCGATGACTCTTGAGGTACCTTCCAGCCATATGACTATGAGAGGTCCATTGGGCCTGGACCAGATTGTCTTTCTTAAACCGCTTTTATACGAAAAGCGCCTCCTGAGTCCCGCATTGAAAGAAAAACCGCTGTGGGGAGCAGTTCCATGCTCCCCGCGCTGCCAGAAGTGACGTGCTCCCTGTTGTCGGCTGCTGCTGCCAACAACAGGGAGCACGTAATTAGACTACTGGGCTCTGTACAGCACTGTACTCCACTCTCTTAGATGGACAAATAAAAAATAAACTATTTGTTTTCTCTCAAGAACTCACACAGCCCCTGCCACTTGTTTGGACAAGCATTGGCAAGATGAGCCCCCTGGGCTGTTCTTTGACACTGCTATATCTTCCACTTTTTCATTTGCCGGACAATATGGGCACCCTTTTGCCATCCAGTATAGAAGTACATTCTTTCCAGGGTCAACTAAAGCACTGATATAGTCCAATGACGGGTACCATTTAGTTAAACCTCTTGTAGAGGGGGAGGGGAGATCGGAGTTTCTAACCCCAAAAGCCACGTACCAAAATTGTCACATTGATGAGAGCCACAAAGGACACATGCAGGCGTGCACATGCACGCCTCTTTTGCTTTATGTGACAGAGAGAACCGGTGTCCTCCTGATCACTTAAAGTAAAAGTTTATTGTTTCAACCATAGGTTATAACAAAATATATATACAATAAAAACAATAGATCATCGCCAAAAGATCAACACTAAGTTAAATCAAAAAGACATTCACAGTGGTAAGCATTCCCAGGCTAAAAAGGGTCTTCAACAAAATCCAAACAAAATAATATTTTAAGAGTCTCAATTTAATTCCCCTTCTAACTAATGAAATCAAGCAAAAAAAGAGGAAAATTAGTAATCCTTTTATTTATTTATAGTAATTACAGTTCTATAGGGAAATATCCGCCTTCCTCTTCTAAATGTGCAGGATACATGCTCTTATTAACAGAAGTGTATGGGGAAAGCAACTACATGTCTGACCACGTAGATTATCAGGATCAGGTGTCATTCAACTGGTGAGACTTGGTTCCAATGAAGCGAGACACTGGCAGTGCAGGGCCCAAAGCCAATCTTGCCCAAGTCACACTTGAACTGCCCAAAAGTCATTTGTATGTGGCACCTGAGCCACAGTTTGCCCACCCCTGCTCCAATATCAGCAGCGTTCTAAACGGTTTGCTTGCATGAACCCAACTGTGACTCCAGACAATAACAAAGACAAGCAAAAGTTGTGACTTCATCAACAGATTAGGTGACCTCACTTGGCATCATGACCTGAATTTGGAAACTTTTGCTCTAGTGGCTATTGGATTCTCAGTGGAGCCTGCTCTGTTGGATTCTCATCTTTCACAATCTCACCTGAAGAACCCTCTTTCTCTCTGTTGATCCAGCTCAGGTATGTCACTGACACACACATGCCTTTTCGTTAGGGGTGGGACACAGAGTCGTCGTCCCCCCCTCAGTTTTTGGTGGTTTTGCAGTTGTGGATCCCTGATTTTCGGATCCTTCAGTTTCTGTTTATGGTTCTGTTTCTTTCCCAATTGAAGTAAATGGGAAATCTGTGTGCAGAGAATTTATGTAGCAACCTGCAGTGGTCCAGAGCCAGTTAAAGAAAAATCATAATTCAGAGCATCAATTGCCACAGTAGTCACTCCATGCAGGTGGCTTGGTTGGATGGTTTGGCATTGGGTGTTAACAAACATGACAGTGGCCTGCTTAGACCCACGAGCCACTGGCTTGTCTGTTGGTGGGATTCCAGATATTGGCCCAGGATTGCTCCCCAGTGTGTCGGCGGCTAGCCTGGGCTGGCATCCCAGAGACCTCCAGGACCGCAGCCCCGGTTAGCTGCCAACACACCTGGGAAACAGCCCACCAGACCAGCCTAAGTAGACTATTGCATGTGTTAGTCTGCTAGTTCTGGCCTCGTCGGCCACCATGGGAGTCGTCCTTGTCTGCCATGGCTGCCTGTCGGGGAGAGAGGGAGCAGGGTGCTGGGTGCAGCATGGGGGTGGGCAGCCACACGCCCATCTGTTTCCCGGACCACCCTGGCAGCCCGGCTGCCGGCACGTTTGTTCTACCAGTGGACTGGGTCCAGACCATGTTGCCGGTGTATTCCTGACCTGGGTTGGGTTGTGATGGTGGCACCCTACTGTCATGTCTATTAACACCCACTGTGAGGTTATGTGGCTTCAGCCAACTGTCCTGGAGTGATTAAGGAGGTCAGCACCCTTCCTCAGGAACAGTGTGGGAATGTATTCATAAACAAAGAAAAATGTACACCCAGATGAATCATGATGAGTACAAAAAAGGGGCTGAAGGGGGTCAGCGGTAGAGTTTACAGAGCCCCCAAAAGAGACGTCATCTTCATTCCTTCTGTTCCTTGGTGGGCTTCCTCATTGTCTCAGGGTCTTCTTCTTAGGAAGCATTGGCTCGCCATCCTCTTTTTCTGGCTGGGGTCCAATGGGATAAACTGATAAGAACAGATTTAACACGTTTAATTAGGAAATGTTCAAAAAGATGTTTTTAAAAGGTTGCAAAGTAAAACCAATAGCTGAGGATGGTGTATTACAATGACTGAGTGTTTGGCTCATGGGGATAAGGAGCGAAATGTTGTTGAGAGTTTGGGGGTTTGTGAGGTGAAAATTTTGAAAAAAATGTTTTGGTTCTGTATTTTTACATTTTTTTTTAGATGTTATTACCTGCCCTGAGCCTTAGGGAAAGGGCAAGATAGATATTTTAATAAATTAATTGAATAACTAAATAAATTATAATTACATCTAGTGTATGTCAGTGTAAAAACATAAAACAGCAGACTTAAGGTGACCTGTGTGATATTAAGCCTTAAGTGTTCCATTCTTTTATTTTTGATGTTTACGTTTTTTATCCATCAGCATTCTAAATGTGTGCATTTATAAAGCTCTGATAACAAATGATTCATTCAACCCTCTCCAGACTTGCTCTGAGTCCTCCAGTTCAGCAATCAGCTGAGTGCTCAGTGTTGTTGTGCCTCCCTGGACACATGTGCAGGCAGGAGCTGAGGGGGTGGGGGCCAGTGCCTTCTGCTGAGTCTGCTCTAAGGAGTCCCTTAAGGGACAAAACTTTACAAAAGCGATTTGGGCTATTGGGCTTAAAGCCCATGCTGCCTGAATGGGTAAAAGCACTTTGCTTTTCCCACCGGTGGGGGCAGTGTTCCACAGAGCCCTATGGGCTGCTTTGAAAGACTCTGTCTGGACTGGAGACTCAAACGCTCAGGCAGTGTGCGCCTGTGCACAGCTGTTGCTGTTGAGGGCTCAGGCTGCCTGCCTGAACCCCAGCCCGTAGGGTGGGGTTAAAAGAGAGCTCTCCTCATTTGGTATGCTGGTGATCTGTGCCATTTTGATGGAGAGAGAGTGCTGACTGGCCTGGCTTGTTTGTGGCTTTGTTACCCCACGCTGCTGCTGGACCTGCATCAGACACTTCCCCATTGGTGAGTTAGATATTTTTAGTTATTTTGCTGGGAAACACTGGTGAAAAGGGGGCCTGGGGGGGCTGCTTGTGGGGGGGG
>QEPC01006122.1:872490-888318 GCA_003113815.1 Sphenodon punctatus | reverse complement strand
TGGGGGGGGAGAGAATGGGGATTCTGGGAGACTGATGAAAATGGGGCTGGGGTTAAGGAGGCTGCTGGGGAAAATGGGGCTTCAACAGAGCTGTAACAGTGAAGCATGTTTTGGGGGACAAGTGGAATTCCTCGCTGCTGCTTTTGTGGTGTGCTAAAACTTCACATAATATGGTTCAGTTGGTTTAAGATCTGGTTTACATTTGCTTGTTCTGTGTTCATGTTTGTATGTGCACTGCCAGTTTCCCCTCGCTCCTCTCCCAAACCCCTCAAGCATGTGCCAAGGCTGTGACCCTTTTCTGGTGCCCCCACTGGCCATGGCTACTTTTGGTTAAAATTGGTCTCTTTCTTGGCTGTTTCTGACCTAAACTGTCTGCTTTCTGTTTTACAGGTGGGGGACCTAGGGGCTTAGATGGAAGGGTTTCCAATCTTTGCTGAAATGTTCCTTGCATTTTAAACTGGCCCTGCCCTTTGCAGTTTGGTGGGATGTTGTGGCAGGTTTTTTTGCTAATGGCCAGTCCTTGCATGAATGCTCTGTGTTTAATTTCAGCAAAAACTACCTCTTACATTGCAACAGAGCTGTGTAGCATGCTTTGGGGGACAAGTGGAAATCCCTGCTGCTGCTTTTATGGTGTGCTAAGACTGCACATAACGTTGTTGCCTTAAGATGGTTTGCGTTGCTTGCTCTGCGTTTGCATGATGCATTTCTGCTTTCCTTCTCCCCTCCCAAGCATGAATAGAGAGGTCCTTTTGTAAATTTGTGGGTCTACTGGTCATGGCTACTGTTTTCTTAAAATGGTCCCTTCACTGTTTCACTGCTGCTCTCTGCTGGAAAGTAGTTTCTGGCCTCTCTGCTTGTGACTGTGTGACTTTGAGCATCTTGCCTGGGGTTTTTGTTGAGAAACAGAAATGCATTGTTTTAATTTTGATGGGGCTGGTTTGGTGCCAACAGAGGCCTGTAACTGGCCAAACTTTTTAAAAACACCTGTGTGCTTGGACAGGCATTTGGCTGTTGGGGATAGGGCGTAGCTACTAGGGATGCCGGTCTGGATAGGCTTGGTTTGGTGGCAATGCAGCCCTGAAACTTGCCAAATCTCTTTAAAAAGGCCTGTTTGCTTGGACAGGCATTTGGCTGCCGGGGATACAGTGTTGGTACTGGGGATGCTGGTTTGGATGGGGAGTGTTTGGTTGCTATACAGGCCTGCAACTGCTCTCCTTGTGAACAGAGGAGCAAGTAGGTAGGAGCATGGCAGAAGAGAAGGCTTCAGACAACAAGGAGACCCCTTTCCCCTGTCCCCCAATGAACCCATCTCTTCCCCTTACTCTTCTCGTGCACCAAAACCAAACCCTTTCCCTCCTACTCTCCTCTGTTGTCCTTCTCTTCTCTTTCATTCTCTTCTGAGAAGAGAATGAAAAGGATGCCATGAAAATTGAGGATTCGAGGGTTCAGGATAAAGGTAGGTGATGGCAATGTAATCTGTTTTTGTAACCTGCTATGGTTAATTTGGACCCAGTGGGAGAGAGTGGATGGGACCCCAGTAAGAGGGCTCTCTATCCCCCAGTGGGAGTTCCCAGCATTATCTAATGTAATGTCCATCCAATGTTAACCCTGGGAACTCCTTGCTGCTGGGTTAAGCCATGCCACTGGCCTACTGCTGCCTCTGGCTCCAGTCCACTGGTGGCAAAGCTGCTGGCAGAAGGTTCAACCCATCCACTGCCCCACCAGCCTCAAAAAACACCAGCCGCCACTGCACAGGGCTCAGACTTTTCTGGATCTATACCAGCAGCAGAGCCTGAGGCAGCAGCCTGGTGTGGTAGCAGATGTGCAAAGTAGCAGGAACAGGTAAGAGCAGAGTGGCAGTGAGGAGCTGTTTGTAGAAGTTCTACTACTCGGGGGCTGCCAGAAGCTCATCCTTTTCTGAGGAAAGAAGCGGCTGAAAAATGCCGTTAGCCTGGCTGCACAGCATTGCACTTGTGTAGCCAGGCTAACGGCATTTTTCAGCCGCTTCTTTCCTCAGAAAAGGATGAGCTTCTGGCAGCCCCCGAGTAGTAGAACTTGTGGCTGTGAGTTGCACTACTCATATGTCTACCAGGCCAGAAACACTTTCTCCATTCCTCCCGGTGCAGTTCATGGCTCTGGCTGGGCAGAGCTGCTTTTTCCCAGCTTCTGATCTCTGTGTGATAGGCTTTAGTAAAGCTTCTAAATATTATATGTATAGCTTTTCAATGCTAATAGCTGCTCCACTCAGGGAATCCATGCGTTAGCCATGAACACAGTGGGTGACCTTGGGGAAGTCACTGTCTCTCAGCCTCAGTTTCCCATCTATAAAATGGGAATAATAATGACCTACGTCACAGGGTTTTTGTGAGGCTAAACCAGATAATGATTACCTTGAGGATAAAGCATTGGAGTTGGACCTGGGTAGAGAAGTTCTTGGGTTATTCCACAGAGAAGGTTGGAGAAATTTGGTGTTTTTTAAGCTAGTGCACAGAACCTGGAGCTTTTAGGAAAAGGAGACCTGCTCACCCACCGCAACCAGACCTTGTGTTCTAAAGGCTGTTTTTAAATGGGATGTACCCATGTGGGTCTTCCCATCCCCCACAGAGCCGGGCACCCATCTGAAGGTGACATGGGTGGAGGTGCACTTCTGCAACCCACGCACCGCCCACCCATGTCCCTGCACAGAGCAATCCGGGGTTTTCCCCTTTGCTTTGTGTGGGGGCATGGGTGGGCAGCACATGGGTGTGGGCGCACACCCATCTCCCGCCGTGTGAACCCCCTCTCACTATACTTCGCATAGTTAAGCAAGTTTGGACTTTTTTCATCCCTCTTATGAGCTTTATCCCTACTGTGAACTTTATACCTGTTTGAAGTTTGGGAACAAGCTCTTTTGCTATAGAAGAGACCTGCTTCATCCAACTTGAACTTGACATCTCCCACTTCAAATCTGTAAATGTTTACATCCTGTTGAAAATGAGAATCTATCTGCATTTCATATAGACTGTTCCAAAATTATACTTTTTCATATTATCTGGGACTCCTGGGCAGGCAGAAGGAGGGAGACCAGCAAGCATGCTGGGGCATGAAAGCAGAGGGAAGGACATACTTTGCCCCAAGTGTGGGATGAACCCTCAGCAAGCCCTGATCATGTGTGTTTCTCTCTTCCCTAGGCAGGAATTCCTATCCAGAAACCAGACCTGATCTATTGGATGGAGCAAGGGGAAGAACTGTGGGTCTTGATTCTGCAGGACTCTGGCAAAATGGAGATCCTGGGAGACATTGGGCCAGGTGAAGAACCAGGTGACCAGCGGGGAGTGAAGCCCAGAGCTGGGACCCAAATGAGACTTGGTGAGCTCCCCCACTTCTGAGTTGGCTTATCTAACCCACTTAATTCCACTGGGCCAGGCCCTGGGCAGTCTGAAATTTTATTTTTCATGCAACTTTTATTGTTAACGTTTTATATTGTGCACCGCCCAAAGCTGGCTGTGGCAGGATGGGTGGGTTAAAAATGTTTTAAATAAATAAATAAACTAGGTAATCTGAATTCTGTGAGCAGAGAATTAAGATTCTGCAAGCAGCACAAGTTACACAAAACCAACACAATTGCACCCAGCCATCCACTCCCACCGCTTTGTCAGCAAAAGTCTCCCTGATATATGGAGGACCGGAGGTGGCTGAAGTGGGAGGGGAGGTGACTCTTGCCGAAGCCCGCCGAAGCATAGATAATTTTTGAGTTACCATGCTGTGGCAGTGAGAGCAGAGAACTTTGTTGCTATCATAGCATCTGGAAAGTCTCATCTGGCGGAGCTGTTCCGGGTGACAAGAGGCCTGGTTAACGTGGCCTGTCTCCACGAGAACACAGAGTCATCTAATGCCCACTGTGACATTTTTATTAATTACTTTGCAGACAAAATCTCTCGTATTCACCACGACTTGTGCACTGCCATTTCAACTGCAAAGTCAGAGTTTGGGGTTATGGAAGCTCAGTGTTGTCATGTTTGTTTGGATCACTTTCAATTGGTATCGCCCACCAATACCAATTGGAGGTGGTGCCTGGGGTGATGAGGGCAGTCTGGTGTGAATTAGATCTTTGCCTATGCTGGCTAGTGAAAGCCAGCCGGGAGACATTGGGACTGTTGTTGGTTGGCGTTGTCAACACCTCCCTACAGTAAGGGAGGGTGTCAGACACCTTTAAAACAGCAGTGGTCCAGCACCTGCTTACGAAACCATCTTTGGATGCTGACTTCCCAGCCAGCTATTGGTCTGTCTCTGATCTTCCCTTTTTAGGGAAGGTTATTGGATGGACAGTTGTCTGACAGTTCCAGGCTTATCTCAACAATATTGGATTCCTGGACCTGTTTCAGTCAGGTTTTCATCCTGGGTATGGCACAGAAACTGTGCTTGTGGTTTTGGATGATGATCTGTGCCTATCATGGGGAATTCTACCTTGTTGAACTTGTTAGATTTTTCAGTGGCCTTTGATACAATTGATCATGTGGTGGTGTTGACACGAATGTGGGACCTGGCAGGGGTGAGTGGAACTGCTTTTGAGTGATTCCACTCCTTTCTATTGTGGAGGTCCCAGCGGGTGGTGATGGGAGATTGCTAGTCATCCTCTCAGGACCACCCTTGTGGTGTCCCGCAGGGTTCTATTCTGTCTCCCCTCTTGTTCAGTGTGTATCTGAGGCCGCTCTGAGCTCTACCTCTCTTTTCATCCAACCCAGATTCCACAGTCTCAGTGCTTACTTGATGTCTGGCTGCTGTCAGGGACTGGATGAGGCCAATTGAAGCTGAATCCTGACAAGACTGACATGATAATGGTTGGCCGGTCTTGTGATATGGAGGGGATTGGAACACCTGTTATTGATGGAGTCTGGCCCGCTCTGGTTGCCTTTGGATCCCTCACTGTGCCTGGAATACCAGGTGGTGTTGGGGGCCAGGAGCGCTTTTCACTACCTCAATGTGATGAGAAGGCTAAGGCCTTTTCTTTCTGACTTGGATCTGGTCACTGCCATTCATGCTTTCATCATCTCGAGGTTAGATTACTGCAACATGCTCTAGGAGGGGCTGCCCTTCATGACTCTTTGGAAGCTGAAGCTGGTGCAGAATGGGACTGCTCGGCTCCTTTTGGAAACGAGTCACTGGGAGCACATTACACTGGTGCTCTGAAGTCTGTACTGGCTGCCTATAGTTTTCTGGGCATAATTCAAGGTGCTGGTTTTGACCTTTACAGTCTTAAGTGGTCTGGGTCCCACATATGTGAATGACCGCCTATCCTAACATCCCCATTGCAGCCCCTGAGATCGACTGGGAGCACCTTCTTGCGGGTTTTATCTGTGGGATGGGGGTACGTGGGAGGGCATTCTCAGTTACTGCCCCAGTTTTCTGGGACTCCCTTCCCCAGGAGGCTTGTTTGAGCCTGAACATCTTCCAGAGGTGATGTAAGACATTTTTATTTGAGGAAGCATTTGGTGGTCTGGGATAGGGGTGGTTTGGTTTTTTTTGTGTAGGATTGTGGGGGAGGGTGGGAGTTTTGAGGGGGGTGTTGGGAGTTTTTATTGTTTAAATGTTGTTATATTATGAATTGCTCTGAGCCTCTATGGGAAGGGCAGTGTATAAATCCAAATCAATAAAAATAACCAAATCCAGCACATTATGCAAATTTTGAATGCAAACGAATTTCCAACCATGTGTTACATAATCACACAAAATACCACACAGAGTCTTCTGCTGGGAGCTCTTCCCGGAGACTGGGGGTGCATCTCTTTAGCAGTGGGGAGGCAGGGCCTCATTGTCCACAATGTACACCAATTGCTAACAGTGCTACCACTCTATGGGCTAGCTCAGTGCCAAAGAATCTAGCAGACCCTGTGTTCAAGCTCCCATAGAGAGGGGCCTGCCTCAAGGAGCCCAGCAGAGGCTGGAGCAGCACCGTCCTAGCGAGGGCTCTCAGTACAGGCTTATTTCCCCCATTCCAGAAACCCTGTTTGGCTCTCTGATGGAAGAGTGCTGCCCAGGAGATGCCTGGCTCTTACAAAGAGTCTCCATGCTGGCACTCCCATCCTGTTGGGTTCCCTGTCTCCCCCACCACAGAGGCTGGGGTAAGGTCAGCGACTGTGTTTTGCATCCAGCATACCACAAGTCCCTTCTCTTTCCTGTTCTCCTGTGGTTCCTTTCTCCTGAGTAGGGTTTCTAGTTCCCCAACTGGACCTGAACTTCCTGTTGGAGCAAGGGGAAGAGCTGTAGGTCCCAGATCTGAAGGAGGGAGTGGGGCAGGGGTGAAGGGTCCATGAATCCATGTAATTGACCAGGTTATCCAGCTCAGATACCTTTGGTGTGGGAGAGAATATCTTGGACCACCCAGAAAGTTCTTATAAGATGGCCCAATTCTGTCCCATCTTCTCCAGGCCAGGATTGGAGCCAGCAGTTGTTATAGCTAATGTATCTCATGGATTCTCTCTCCTATTCTAGCAGGCACCTGGTAGCCGCTCTATTCCCTGAGGGTTTGCATGGGATGTGGGAGCAGAACTGGTTCCCCTTCCCATTCCCCAGCGCAGGGAGGGATTGATGCCTGAATTCGTTCTCTGTCCTCACAGGTGATAGGACAGTAAGTGACAATGAAGAGGATGCTGCTCTACAGGGAGAGCTGGAGCCAGCAGAACCATATGGGATAGGATAGGAATCCTAGGTAATATTTCCCCAAAGCCTGAGGCTTGTAAAAACAAAACAAAAAACCAGAGCTTGTTTCACATCAGAGATGACCCAAGGGAGAGAACCCCAGAAAACACCCTGAGTGTGAAACAAACTTTTATCACAGTTCAGCCTTGGCTGCTCACTGGCACCTCTGCAGGTGAGGAAACCTGACATGGCTACTTCGGGAAGGCTGGAGAGAGGGACACATTTTCCAATTTCCCCAGCCTACTCTTCAGGACTGGAGCAGAAACCCCTGGGCTGATTGCTGTCTTGGCCAACCCTAGGCAGAGAAGGGGGAAATCCCAGTCAACTCTTCCTCCCTGCTTCAGCCTCGAGTGTTGGGTCCCTCTGACCCCTGCATACACAGAGGAAGAAGAGAGAAGGATCCTGTGGGATCTCCTCCCATTTCTACATCCACGGAAACTGGGAGGTCACCCAGGCCAGGCTCCCCCACTCTCTAGTACCAGCCTGGGATGAGCACTCTCACACTCGCAGAGCTGTCTGTAATAGACAGGATGGGTGGCTGTCACTATGGGTTGCAGTGCTTTTCTCCTTCCATTAGAGACCTGTGGGTGCTGGGAAAAAAACAGGTGTTACAAACCAAAAGCATATAGAAGCATATTAAGTAGCACATAAAAACAGTAAAAAAAACCAAACAAACCCAAACCCTAGTAAATAGGGTGGGAAGAAATGGAAGGGCAGTGTTAGGGAGGTGAGGCCCCTCTAGGAGGAGGATGATTATGGACTTCTCTAGAGTTATTTTAGGGGCTTTCCCATTTACCTTTGAGAGATTCCCTCTCTCTTAGCACAGGCAGTTACTCTTTCCTGGGTTGTCTGTCTCTCAGCAGGAGGTGGGACACTGAGGGAGAACATGGAGTAAAAGTCCCACCAGGGGGGCCAGGAGAAAATGGAACTGCGTGGCACATTCCCAGAAAGTTCTCGAGGGAGTATTTTCACATGGATAGAATTCAGTGAGAGTGGTTGCGATGTGGATAGACAACAGGGGAATCCCCCAGGGAAGGGAGCGAATGAATCTACTCTTCGTGGGGAAGGTGTCTAGAGCATGAACAAAAGTGCAATAGACATGGTGAGGAAAAGACACCGATGCTACAAAGGTGAGAAAAGCTTCTTCAGCAAAGCAGAACTTGCTGAACACCAGAGAATCTACATGGGAGGAAAGTCCTATAAATGCCTGGAATGTGGGAAAAGCTTCAGCTGCAGTTCAGACTGTAACAGACATCAGAAAACACACACAAGGGGAAAACCAAATAAATACCTTGAGTCCTATAAATGCCTAGTGTGGGGGAAAAGCTTCATTACAAGATCAAGCTGTAATAAACATCAGAGCATCCACACAGGAGAGAAGCCCTATAAAGGCTGTGAGTGTGGGAAAAGCTTTGGTCAGAACTCATCTTGAGACATAAGAGAATCAACACAGGAGAGAAATTCTATAAATATCTTGCATGTGGAAGCTTTAGTCAGAGTTCAGCCCTTAATAGTTATCAAAGGATCCACACAGGTAAGAAGCCCTATAAGTGCCGAGTGTGGGAAAAGCTTTGGTCAGAGTTCACACCTTAATAGACATCAGAGAATCCATGCAGGCGAGAAGTCCTATAAATGCCTATAGTATGGGAAAAGCTTCAGCCATGGTTCAGGCTGTAAGACTTTAAAATGTACACATGAGGGAGACACCATACAAATGCTTTGAGTGTGGACAAGCTTCAGTTGCAGCTCAACCCTTACTCAACATTGGGGCATCCACACAGATAGGAAGCCTTATAAATGCCTAGAGTGTGAGGGGAAAGCTTCATTACGAGTTCAAGCTGTAATAAATGCCTAGTGTGGGAAAAGCTTTGGTCAGAGCTCACATCTTAATAAACATAAGAGAATCCACACCAAAGAATGGCAAATCCCTCCCAAGTGTATTTGTCCCTTATTCCACAATGGGGACAGTTTGCTAATGAAGAATCTACATAACTACTGTCTAGGAACCCAATGTGACAAACAGTGCCAGGGATCTTTGTTTTTCTAAGGAAAGCTATGAAGCTAGTTGCTGGAGAAGTGGTAGGACATTTCCACCGGGGCCTGCCCTGCCCCCATCTCTGGCTTGTAAGGACTCCAGCCCCTGTGGGTGACTGCTGAAGGATGGTGCCAAAAGCAATTTGCTGTTTGGCAGAAGTTCAGCAGTCAGAGGTCTGGCCTGTTTTATTTTAGTTTTAAATGGCTTTTAGGGGGTTATGAAATGGGGAATTTTGGTTGGAGTGGGCAAGGATATAGCCCCCTGATAGGGAGTGTGTAATAGGGCAAGTCCTGCATACAAGGGCTCTATTGCTGGCTAGGCAGCTATAGTTGAAGAGACTCCTCACCTAGGAGCATGCTCAGTGAGGCCCAGTAGGCTCCTACTTGCAAAAAATGGTAAAGTCCTTAGGCATGCTTAGTCTGTCCCATTTGAACAGAGTATGCTTGAACCCTACATAAGGGTTGAGCTCAGTCTACAGAGTGCAACAGTAGGCGCTCTCCATATGAACACAAGCCTGTTGAGCGCCAGAGATCCCCTGCATACCAGAGTGCTGTCTTCTTGAAGGGCCCATGGGAGGTGCTCATCATGTGGGATCTGCCCTGCTCAGGCCAGGCAGGACTATAGCAACCCAGAGGGCCTAAAGACTAGGAGGAGCTTTAGCTCTATATTATAGATGGACTACTGCTGTCTTAGGCCTGGACCAGGGACCCACTGCTATGTTGGCTCTGGAGCAAGTGACTTACACCCAGCAGGATCATTGCTGCTGGAGTATTGTATGCAGGGTTGCTAATGCCAATACCCTGGGAGACCCCCTGGTGAGGGTGGGGGAATGGTTGTGCCATATCTGCCTCCCTGGCCATTTTTCTCTCAGCATATCAGGGTTGGGGGGTTCCCATTAGCTTCTTGTGGAGGGGGAGGAGTTGGGGCAGTTGCTGAATGAAGTAGGGTCATGTTGGGCATGGGGAGATGTGGCAGGGGTGGAGGAAGTCTCATCATGGGTATCTGTTACGCATCTTCCTCTCCACCACCACCCTGTTGATAGGTGGGCCCTCTACTCTGATGCTACTTAATGTTATGCCAGTGGCCACATTTAAAAACAAATCTATAAAGCCACCCTAAACATTTCATTTTGGAGGCTGTTTTATAAAATGGAAATGAAAGGGCAAGGTTACAGTAAAGCTTGAGCACACAAGGGCCCTTTTAAAGTATCTTTACTGACTCTAGACACTGCTGCTATATTACAAGTTTGCAAAGGAACACCTGAAGAAGAAGAGTTCTTTACCCAAGATGGGTCAGGGTTTGATTTTATAGATTGGACTTCTGGATTATAGTTGAGCTTTATAGTAAGTATGGATTGTTCATTTGTATAAACAAATAGTTTGTGTTTTTGCTATTGTGTGTTGCTGGGTTCCCCTCATTTACATTGGACAAGCCAGACATCTTCAATAGACCAGATGGTCTATAGAGTGTTCAGCTTGAGTCCAACGCCCAGGACAGAGTGGATGTATCAGCTATGCTACTGCTTAGAAGACTCGCTGACTGCTGTAGCGAAGCTGTTCAGAGTGCACAGATCTATTGGGTCTAAACAAATGCTGAAATTCACTTGGTTTTCTACTAAACCAGTACCTTCAGCCAATTTTCTAAGTTCCAAGGAAGGGCCCAGAAACTTTGGAACTTGGCTGAAGTTTCTGGATGTCAGCTGATGGGCCTCTGAAGTTTGAAACCTCCCTTCCCGCTTGCCTAACAGCTAATAGGCAGACATGTCTGGGGCCCCTCCCTTACCTATCACAGCAAAGAAAGATAGGCTCCTTTGTGCATTCAAAATTAGTCCCAATGCCTCCAAGACCTGGGGGTGGGGGAAATGAGGGAAGCCTTAAGGAATTAACCTCCTGTTTCGCAGGAGTGCAACAACTAAAAACATTCCTTCCTCTCAAGTAGAGTGTCCAAAAGGACAAGTTTGTAATAGTCTCAGTAAGCTGGAGCTCACCATGCCCAACAGCTAGTCATGGTGAACCCAAATTTCAATAACTCTGCCCCTGCTTGCCACAGAACATATGAATATTTTAATTTTTCAATATTTTAATGAAAATCAAGTCACTGCACATGTACAGAATGGTCATTGGACTTCTGTGTATGTGTGCCCTTTTCCAAAAAGGACACCAGTAGCACCATTTTGGGAAAGGGGAGCAAGTTGACACATGCATAGACCAACTACCCTTTCCAAAAAAGGGAGAGGAATGCTGCTAGTGAGTCTATATGCCAGACAGTCCTGGTGGCTATTTTGCCCATATGCAGTGTTTTTATTTATAAAAACCACAACAGCAAAGAATGAAATAGAACGGGTCATTTATGAAAACCCCTAAAAGCAAAGGGTTTTTGTGAACAAAAGTCAATGCGCCTTCTGCACACCCCACTATGCCATGCCCATTTTAGGAGCTGGTAAGAGCCCCTACTCCTGTCTTATTATGCTGTGGGTACAGTACTAGTTGCAGTCACTTGCAAATGCACCTCACAGGTGCGGGGGGGGCATGCAGATTTGGCTACACGTTGTAGTGGGGGCTTCAATTGTGCCTGTAGCAGTTTTTAACCAGCAACTGAATACAACTACTGCCTTGCCTGTCAATGTTATTTGACCTTTTATACTGCCCTTCCCCTAAATGTCAGAGCAGGTTACATTAGCTATATAAAAACCACGAAAGGAGCCAGGCTGCTGCATTCTTCACTAACTGCAGTTGCTGACCAGAGCAGCCCCACTAGGGGTGGGCAAATAGAACAGAGTTTGGAAATTTGGTTCCATCATCCGAACTATTCAACTTCAGTCCAAACTTCTGAACAAAGTTTGGAAATTCAAACCCCATTGAATTAAATGGAATATTATCTTTTAGGGATGGGTGAACAGAGCTGGGTTCGGTCAATCGAACTGGTAGAGTTTAGTCTGAACTCCAAACCGTGTTTGCCCGTCCCTAAACCCCACATAGAACTTACATAGTCTGGCCTCAAGGCTATGAAACCTTTGAGGACAGTGGCCAGAAGCTCTGCATTGTTTTTCATATGATCCATTAGTTAGTTATAGTTGGATAACATCCTTGAACACACAAATGTTGACATTCAAACAATAAAGACCACCCCCCACCCCATGAGAAAAGCCATGACCATTAAAAGTGGAAGGAGTTTGTTCCAAGTGTAAATGAGCTAGAGTTTTTCAGATGCACTTAATTTATTTTCAGAGCAAGAGATTGCATTTACATAGACAGACATGTGGTGTTTCAGAGAACCCTTGATGGGCCATTTCATTAACCTTTCTCCATCCCTATTAGTGCCTCATTTATATCAGCACTTGTAGGAGCCAAGGCTTATTAGGTGGACATGGGCAGCAGTTCTAACTAGGATCCATCTATAAAAGTAGAAAAGGCTAGAAGCTATGTAGATGTGGCATAACAGTTACCACCATTAAATTAGCTTTGGTTATCTGGGAAAGAGCAAGTCTGTTCAGTGTACTTGGCAAACACCTATTTGGGGGGTGGGAGGAAGAGAAGGAGAGGTGTTGACGTGTGCTTGCTGTCTTGTCAGCTCCACAAGGCTTCCTGTAAAGTCTGTCAGATATTAACTCCACACATTCTGTATTTGATCAGCTCCCTATAGTTCCCATTGGAAGTCTTGCCCTCATTCTCCAAAGATGGAATTCTAACTAGACAGGAGCTTCTCTGGGAGAGTACCCTGTAAGTAACTACAGGACACATACCACTGAGGAATCACCAAGACCTAAGGCACCTTCTACAAAGCTCAAGGAGGTCTTAATTTGCATACTAATCAAGCAGTAAGAGGTCGTCAAAAAGGCAAGTCCAACAGGTGCATGTTGTTTCAGGAGCTGAAGTTGCAGTTATTGCAAGTAACAGCTTGTGAATGATCAGTCCCTCAGGCCTTCACCTTCTCCTCTGCTGGTTCAGCCACAGGTTCTGCAGAGCTGCCAGCAGGGATAAAGGGTCCCACCAACCAGTTGAGGGGAGTGGTCCCTGCCAGATACTCCAGCAGCGCATCTAGAGACTCACGGGCCTTGACCAACTTCTCCCGGCTCTGGGTCAGGATGCCACTGGGAAGTTCCTGGAAGGATTTAGCACCGAAGAAAGCAGCCTGCAGCTCCTCCATGTTGTGGTAGGCTTGTTGCACCTGTTCCTGGAGAGCAACTGGGAGGCCATGGATGCTGGACAGGAGGCTGTGACAGACGCTCTGCAACTGCTGGATGAGGTTATGAGACATGCCTAGAGTCTGGGACTCAATCTGCAAGAGATGAAAAGGGAAACTGGTTAAGGTAGAGACACCTGGAGGAGAGGGACAGAGTCCATTGCCCCAACTGCTTCTCTGGAAGAGGGTGGACAATGGAGGTTTGGATCCTACCTCTGTTTGGGAGAGGTCACTGGCCTGCTCTCCTGGCTGTTTTTTGCTCAACTCCAGCCACATCAGCTGCAGTGTCTCCTGGCCACCCTGGACCTTCTGCTCCACAGCTTGCTTGGCAAATTCAATCTGGAACAGAAGAACTACCAGTCAGAAATTGTCCAACCCTCCTATGGTTTTTTGGGTCAGCCTGGTCCAAAGTAGTGTTTTTAGCAAGCCTATACCACTTCATAAATCCAGCAGTAATAGGGTCTGTTGTCCTGTTGGTTGATGACCCCGGCCCAGTAGTAATTTTTTGAAATTCAAGGTTTTTACAAAATGGTATTGGGGCACGTTTAGCCACAATAAGGGGAAAAAGCAGTCACTACACACCTAGGTTACTGGGGTCCCATTTGTTGCAAACCTACTGTAAACAGCATTTTAAAAATGCTTGAAGAACCTGACCTTTTCATCAAATGTTCTCAAAATTATGAAAACAGACAAAATGGCAAAGTGTTCTCATTCTAGATGACATTTTCTTTGCACAGAAAATGATATCACTATGGGGTCAGTTTTGTCCCAAGGTGAAATAAAACTGAAGTTGGCGAGTTGTTTACATGGCAGTTCATTTCATAGTGTGAACCTTCTGTACTGTTCTTATCCTACCTGACTTGCAGTTGTGTTGAAAAATGCACAAGCTAGGTATATGGGGTCATTTCCACCCCCTGTTTTTGCAGTTTGTGTATATCTTCTGTTAAAAAAACAGGGGGTCAATTCACCCCCCCATTGTGGGATGTTACCTTAATGTTGTGGTAACTGACCCCTACCACCTTTGTGATACAGAAACCACTCTTAAGCTTTATAATTTTAAAGTTTAACTGGAGTCACTCAAATAGTTTTCCAACTAACTTAATTGGGGTCTATTATACCCCAATATAGGTGGTTTTTCCAAACTGGGGAGGGTTAAAAGCAATAGGATACAAAACTAGGGGGAAGGCTCTGAAAAGGGATACAAGAGTCTTGTATCCCTTTTCAGTCACTTGGATCAGCGTAGCAGGCTGTAATCCACAGGGAATGACCCACCGAACTTGGCCCATAAGAACCCTGCATTAGAGAAGCTTGTTCCTACCACGTCCATTGCCTTCTGGAGCTGAGACAGCGCCTCCTGGGAGCTTTGCCTGGCTTGCTTCAGCTTGCCCACAGAGTGCTGGAAAGCTCGGTGGCGGATTGTGTCCGTGAGGCAGCCCAGGCGCACATAGTAACTCTGTTGCTGTCTCTGCTGCTCAACAGGAGCCACTTTTGATCCCTCTGGAGAGGCTGCAAGGCAAGCTGGAAGGAAAGGAAAGGGTTAGGAACCCAAACAACATGAAGTTGCTTTTACCTTGCCCAAACCCCTAGTTTCAAAGGGCCTTTTTCCATGCTCTGCTGGCATCTGTAGTGTAGCTCAAGTAGCAAGTGTACTGGAGGAGATGGGATACATTTACTCTAGTTGCTGCAGCCTTTAAAGGACAAGGGTAGGCTGCTGCTTTATAGCTGCAGACAGACCTAAAAAGGAACCTAGTCAATCAAGGTAGGCCTACTTTCTCTAGACCATTCATACAAAACGACAAGAGCCAATAAAGCCACCATGGAGGCCATCACCACCACCTTACAGTCAGGCCCCTATATCAGATTCTATCTGACCAGTTGTCTATGCACCAGAGGCCACTGCACCTCTGTGCAGGTATTGGCATCAGCATCTATTCTAGATAAATTCTTCACTATGTGCAGGAGTCATTAACCTGTGGCTCCATGGCCACATTTTACTCCTGCAGCTGAAGTATCAAGGGGGGCCTATCCTAGACCCTGTATTTATCTTCAGTGAACACCAAGTCTCAGCAGCAAAACCACAGCTGTCCCTCAGTCTCAGCCACCAAGACTGCAGAGTATCAGCCAGTCATGAAACAAGGGGAGAGGGAGTCTCTTGGCCATTTGAAGGTTTCCTATGCAGCTGTTGGTGTTGGGAACTCCATCCATCCCTGATGTATACCTTGTAGAATATCCACCACATATTTATTCTCAAACCAAAACAGAAGAGTGGCTGTGCATGCTGCCAAGTGACGTTAGCAAAGGCTGAGTTGAAAACACATCTTGCACTTGAACAAGTTTCACATTTTGGTCTATTGCTTCATTAGAAGTTGGTGGGGTGCAAGGGATTTAGGAGAAGGCCAAGGAGCATTCGGTATCTGGAGGACCATAAATTTTGTCCTAGTAGATTTCTAATTGAAAGGAGAACTAGCTGTTGAGTGGCATAAAGGGTCCAAGGGAGTCATTTAAGGGGAAACTACAAAGGTAATATCTACACTGCTGTGTTTTCTGTTCACATACAGAACTACAAGCCTCCATGAGACCCATTTCCAATACATTCTTACCCAACTCCTGGTCAGTCATGGGGAGGTAGTGATCCACCAGTTCCTCCGATTTCCCAAGCATGGAGTCAACCCCACTTATGACCATCTGACCCACACCCATCACAGTGTTCACACTGCTGGTCACTGCAGATTTGGTCATCTCCACACTCTCCTGCACAGCCTCTTTGGCCACATCCATCATGCCAGAGACTGTATCCTTCATATCAGTGACTCTGCTGCACACAGCATCCTTGGCACCTGTGGCCAGATCTTTGGAATCAGAAACCACCTGAAAGTAGCCACCAGAGAAAAGATTATTGCAACCATTGAGTAGGGAGAGAGACTGAAGGATAT
>QEPC01006122.1:839792-862091 GCA_003113815.1 Sphenodon punctatus | reverse complement strand
CCCAACTGCTTCTCTGGAAGAGGGTGGACAATGGAGGTTTGGATCCTACCTCTGTTTGGGAGAAGCCACTGGCCTGCTCTCCTGGCTGTTTTTTGCTCAACTCCAGCCACATCAGCTGCAGCTTCTCCTGGCCATCCTGGACATTCTGCTCCACAGCTTGCTTGGCAAATTCAATCTGGAACAGAAGAACTACCAGTCAGAAATTGTCCAACCCTCCTATGGTTTTTTGGGTCAGCTTGGTCCAAAGAGGTGCACAAAGTGTTTTTAGCAAGCCTATACCACTTCATCAATCCCGCAGTAATAGGGTCTGTTGTCCTGTTGGTTGATGCCCCCTGCCCAGTAGTAATTTTTTGAAATTCAAGGTTTTCACAAGATGGTATTGGGGTATGTTTAGCCACAATTATAAGGGGAAAATGAAGTCCCTATACACCTAGGTTACTGGGGTCCCATTTGTTGCAAACCTACTGTAAACAGCATTTTTAAAAATGCTTGAAGAACCTGACCTTTTCATCAAATGTTCTCAAAATTAGAATTAGAACAGTTTACCATTTTGTCTGTTTTCATAGATGTTGTTTTCTGTGTACACAGAAAATGATATCACTACGAGGCTATAGGGTCAGTTTTGTCCCAAGGTGAAACAACAAAACTGATGTTGGCAAGTCATTTACGTGGCAGTTAACAATTTCATAGTGTGAACCTTCTGTATTCTTATTGTACCTAACTTGCAGTTGTGTTGAAAACTGCACTAGCTAGGTATATATAGGGTCATTTCCACCTCCTGTTTTTGCATTTTATGTATATCTTGTTAAAAAACAGGTGGTTAATTTGACCCCCATTGTCAGATGTTACTGCTAATGTGGGTACTATTGACCCCTGCTACCTTGGTGATACAGAAACCACTCTTAAACTTCATAATTTTAAAGTTTAACTGGAGTCACTCAAATCATTTTTTCCAACTAACTTAATTGGGGTCTATTATACCCCAATACAGTAGGCTTTTCAAACTGGGGAGGGTTAAAAGCTATAGGATACAAAACTAGGGGGCGGGTGGAAGGCTCTCATCCCTTTTCAGTCACTTGGATCAGCACAGCAGGCTATAAGCTCCAGGGAATGACCTACTGCAACCTAGTGCAGTGGCATAGGTACTGTGGCCTGGGGGGGTGCATTTGCACCAGGGCCCTGCCCTGGGGGGGCCCATAGGCAGGACTGGCCCCCTCACCTGCAGCAGTGGTGGTGGCAGTGGGAGGGGTGAGGGAGGAGGCGGAGGGTGGAGGAGCCGGTGCCGGAGAAGAGATCTGCACTGGCTCTTTTCCCTGCCGCCTCCTCCCCAGGTGCTGGGAAGAGCCCGGCAGATCTGCACCAGCTCTTTTCCCCACTGCCTCCTCCCTGCTGTGTCTCCCTTGCTCCTCTTGATGCCGCCACCACCAGGTGAGACTGCAGCCTACGTTTTTCTGCTGCCTCCCCTCCCTGGCTCCAGTTCCTATGCCTCACCTGCCTCTGTCTCCTAGTAGCTGCAGCAGCAGCGGGACACAGATCGGGGAGATAATGTGCTGATCAGAAGGTTGCTACCTTCTAAAGAAAGTTCTTGGAGATGGCTCCTAATATTCTCACAACTGGGTTGTGCACGCTCACCCTATTCAAATAATAGGCCACATGATTGTCACGAGCTCCTCTAGTATAACAAGCACCGACTCCCCCTCAGAATGACAGTTCCTTCCAACCCTTTCTAGAAATGTAAGAAAAAAATTCCATGCAGGTCTGGAAGGGTGGGTGTTGTGAGAACATTTGAAGCCATCTCAAAGAACCTTGTTTACTTTGAGTACCTTCTGTTCTTTGAGTGGCTCCTCACATGATATTTTTACATGGGGGAGGTCCATGGGCACACCAGTGCATGGACAGGGCATGCACATGGCTGCACATGCATCCCCACTCATCCACGCCCACAGAATAACTGCCATTTCCCCGTGTTGCTCTGTGCATGGGGACAAGTGGGGGGTGGGGTGAGCATGCATGCACCCCCACACAACATGGGTGTTTGCACCCCATTGTTCACATGGGGATCCCCCACCCATGAACACAGAAATCTGTGTTTATGGGTGGGAGAAAAAAGGGTCACATTCTCACAACTGTCTTACTTATACTATCTTAAGTAAGAATTCAGGATGTAAAGCAATATATATTCTATCCTGGAAAATAAATCAGCAAATATGGTTTTGAGATTACAGCTGCTATTTCACTAAGTTTTCTTAATGAAGTTATTACTAACAGGAATACTGTTTTCAAACCTGCACCCCATAACCAGTTCCTATGGGCAGTGGACACAGTCACTCTGTGCCTGCCTCTATGCCCGCCTGGCTGCCCCTGCAGTGGAACCACTCCTGGGGAGTGGTGGTAGATGCTCAGCTGGGGAGGCGAGAAGCATTTGTAGGCCATGTTTGTCTATGGCCACAGTTATAACTCCTAGCTGCTGGATTTTGTATATTTAGACGCTGTCCTGTCAGCAGGCCTTGCCCCATCCCTTAAGCTCCACCCACTTTGGGGTTTTGGAGCATGCACAAAGCACGCACATGAGGGGCCCATAACTAAGGCTTGAGCCCAGGCCCTTCTCAATCTTGCTACGCCCCTGAGCCGGTGGACTTGGCCCATAAGAACCCTGCATTAGAGAAGTTTGTTCCTACCATGTCCATTGCCTTCTGGAGCCAAGACAGGGCCTCCTGGGAGCTTTGCCTGGCTTGCCCCAGCTTGCCCACAGAGTGCTGGAAAGCTCGGTGGCGGATTGTGTCCGTGAGGCAACCCAGGCGCACATAGTAACTCTGTTGCTGTCTCTGCTGCTCAACAGGAGCCACTTTTGATCCCTCTGGAGAGGCTGCAAGGCAAGCTGGAAGGAAAGGAAAGGGTTAGGAACCCACACAACATGAAGTTGCTTTTACCTTGCCCAAACCCCTAGTTTCAAAGGGCCTTTTTCCATGCTCTGCTGGCATCTGTAGTGTAGCTCAAGTAGCACGTGTACTGGAGGAGATGGCATACATTTACTCTAGTTGCTGCAGCCTTTAAAGGGTAGGCTGCTGCTTTATAGCTGCAGACAGACCTAAAAGGAACCTAGTCAATCAAGGTAGGCCTACTTTCTCTAGACCATTAATACAAAATGACAAGAGCCAATAAAGTCATCATGGAGGCCATGATCACCATCTTAGTCAGGCCCCTATATCAGATTCCATCTATCTGACCAGCTGTCTATGCACCAGAGGCCACTGCACCTCTGTGCAGGTATTGGCATCAGCATCTATTCTAGATACATTCTTCACTATGTGCAGGAGTCATTAGCCTGTGGCTCTATGGCCACATTCTACTCCTGCAGCTGAAGTCTCAAGCGGGGCCTATCCTAGACCCTGTATTTATCTTCAGTGAACACCAAGTCTCAGCAGCAAAACCACAGCTGTCCCTCAGAGTATCAGCCAGTCATGAAACAAGGGGAGAGGGAGGCTCTTGGCCATTTGAAGATTTCCTATGCAGCTGTTGGTGTCGGGAACTCCATCCATCCCCGCCGTATACCTTGTTGTAGAAAATCCACCACGTTTATTCTCAAGCCAAAACAGAGGAGTGGCTGTGCATGCTGCCAAGTGCCATTAGCAAAGGCCAAGTTGAAAGCACATCTTGCACTTGGACAAGAAGGTTTGCATTTTGGTGAGCTACTGTCTATTCCTTCATTAGAAGTTGGTGGGGTGCAAGGGATTTAGGAGAAGGCCAAGGAGCATTCGGTATCTGGAGGACCATAATTTTTTCCTGGTAGATTTCTAATTGAAAAGAGAACTAGCTGTTGAGTGGCATAAAGGGTCCAAGGGAGTCATTTAAGGGGAAACTACAAGGTAATATCTACACTGCTGTATTTTCTGTTCACATATAGAACTACAAGCCTCCATTAGGCTCATTTCCAATACATTCTTACCCAACTCCTGGTCAGTCATGGGGAGGTAGTGAGCCACCAGTTCCTCCGATTTCCCAAGCATGGAGTCAACCCCACTTATAACCATCTGACCCACACCCATCACAGTGTTCACACTGCTGGTCACTGCAGATTTGGTCATCTCCACACTCTCCTGCACAGCCTCTTTGGCCACACCCATCATGCCAGAGACTGTATCCTTCATATCAGTGACTCTGCTGCACACAGCATCCTTGGCACCTGTGGCCAGATCTTTGGAATCAGAAACCACCTGAAAGTAGCCACCAGAGAAAAGATTATTGCAACCATTGAATAGGGAGAGAGACTGAAGGATATGACTGACTAGGGTCTCCATTGCTATAGATCACATTTGTAGCCATCCCTGGAAATGTGCCAGAACACCTACTAGGATCAGGCTTTTGGGAAGCCCTTGGGATAGCAAGATGCAGTTATGTTACCAAGAACATCCCTGCTTGGTCATTAAGGACATCTTAGATGGGCTTTTAACTCGGCTCAGTGGCTTGCTCTTGCACATGCTGTTCAAAAAGGGATGAGCTGCAGGGATGGGCTCCCAGGGCAGGAGTCATTACCTTTTCTGCAGTCTGTTGTAGACCAGGCATCTTCTCTTGCAGTTTTCCAAGCCCCTTACAGGCATAGTCACTTGCTGTTGCAACTGGCAAAGAACCAAAGAATTAGTTCTCCAGAATTCTTCCTAGCTGTACTATGCCTGCCTGCCGGGCCTTAGCCATGCATCTTATTGATCCTCGGTATACCCATGACACCATCTAGAGAATTAGATTCAGGACTGTGAAGGCCATCAACTATTAACTGAAGTGGTCAGGAGATCCCCACTCTACATCAGAAGGCAAGATCAAGACTAGGGAAAAATCACCCCATAATTTCCCAATTTCTTGTACTCTGAAGCACCCAGCACTGGCCACTTTCAGAGGCAAGCTATGGAACTAGAGGAGCCATTGGTCCATCAAACTCTGACCATGCTTTTAGTGGTGGAGCAGATGAAACTCAGTACCTTGTTCCAACTCTAATCTTGGTTTATACTAGCTAGGGAAACAAGCATGGAAGTTAGGCAGGCTGCTGCCACACAAGGGCAAGGAGTCCATCAAACTAGGATTAGCTCTCAGGCCCTTGGCTGACAGTTTGTGCTCAGAGACAGTGTTCACTTCTGCTATAGACTGTTGGCAAGACAATCACTTCTTCTAAACCATTTATTTTCAACCACCTCCACTAGCTCTGCTGCATGATCTTGGATTACCTAATGCTCGAGCAGCTTTGCTTGAAACGGGCAACCCAGGAGCCCAGCATTGGATTCCTGGAACAGTTTCACTCTTGGCTGCTATTAGCCAGACTGCCAGGTGCACAGAAACCCAGTTGCAGAGCAGGGTCAGGTAACTGGCCCACTGTACCTCAAGCAGAAGAATAGCCTAGGCTAGGGATGTGGAACCTCAGGCCTAGGGGCCAAATGCAGCTCTTGGCAGGTTTTTATGTGGCCCCTTTCCAGTGCCTGGATCTGTCTCCTGGATCCAGTCACTACCCCCAAGCACTGAATAACTGAGCTCAGGATAAGGGAGCAGAGCATGCACAAGGGTAGGGGATAGAGCCATGATCTGGGCCCTACTACACCTGTTAAGCACCCCCACCCCCACCATGTGTGGCCCTTGGAGCTTGTACTAATATTCAATGTGGCCCCCAGGACAGAAGAGGTTCCCCATCCCTGGCCTAGGCCAACAGGAAAGGCAGCTAGGGGAGAAGCCACCACTTTCTCCATTTACTCACTCTGAGGTTCAAGTTTGTCCAGAAGAGGCTGGGCACCACTGGCAGCAGAAGCAGCAGCCGTCTTCATGCCAGTCTCTGCCATGTCACAGATGGATTGGATGACTGGGTGGGCCTCTTTGGTGGAGGTGTAACCAGCAGAAACCATTTCAGAGGCAGCAGCAAGCAGGAGCAGAGCAGACTGTAGTGGGCAAGGTGGCCAAAAGGAGACATGTAGTTTGGAGAGGCACCTTGTCCAGACTATTACCCAGTTCCCTCCACCCACAAGGATTGCTGGCTGAGTAGAAGATTGACCTTTGCTGAAGCCAACCTGCACCATCTAGCAAAGGAAGGAGTGGTCCTCCTGCATGCCCTTGCCACACACCCCATAAGCAACAGCTGGATAATGCAACAAGCCAGGCTCACCTATGAACATTAAGCCCCATCTCTGCCAAAACTTCCACAACTAGCAACAGTTCTAGGGGTGATGGGAAGAGTTCTTTTCTATGTCACAGGAGCCATTTGGGTGAACAAACCTACTGGACTGCTGTAACAGCTGCTGGTAAGACCTTAGCTACTGGGGACGTACCTAGTCTGCATCTTAAAACTTCTGGGAGTCACCTGGTGCCATTGTTTCCAAGAGCATCCAGGCAACTTCCAGTCCAGTGAGGAGCATCTAGAAACCCACCCCCCACCAAGGGAGTTTCCCCAAGCTAGATTTTTAACCTGTGGGTAAAGTCTCACATGTTTAAAAATATGTCAGCCTACTTGCTGACAGTCACAAGTGGCAATGCCAGTCCTAGACACCCTTTTCAGGCAAGTAATTTGATCAAATTACTCTCAAATTTGGCTCTTAACAGGTTAAAAATCTAGCTTGGCTCTTAACAGGTTTTTTGGTGCACCCAAGGGCAGCCTAGTTCTTTCTAGAATCATTCACTTATCCAAGTCAAAACAGCAGACACCAGGACTAGTACCAAGGCCAGCTTCAGGTTTACACTGCTTTAAATCCTCAGGATGGACTTACCGGTTGTTCCTGTTTTGTGGTGTCAGGGCTGGCAGCCTGTGCTCCAATTTCATTAGTTGACATGGTGCCCGATGTCTCTGTTGGTGTCAAGGAGGGACATTAGGCTAGCAGCCACCATCATGGTCTCCGCAGTACCAAAGCCTGCAGCACCACTAAGGGGGCATTCTCCCAAGATGAATGAAGCACCAAAGCTCTCCTGCCCACTTCATCATGAAACTAGATCACAGGATGCCTCATTTAGTTTGCACCAATATTTGCTGGCTAGTTGCAAATCTCTTGCATGTTTCTAGTAACATGGGAAGTGTCCCTTCTTTCCCATCACTAGTTCTGGATCAGCACAGCATTAGGAGATTATTAACAGCATCGAGAAGAATACTAGAGGCAAGACCGAAAGCATGGGAAGCAAAGGGTAAAGAAACACAAGCTGAATGTTATTTCCTACAGAAATTTAGGCAGTGGGAGAAGACACCATGTGAATGAGACTCGATACAGTCATGTTAACAAGGCTACATTGGTTACCCCCATACCTCTCCAACTTACTCTGCAAGAGGGGCAAGGAAGCTCTCAGTAGCTCCAGTATGTCAGCAGGAACCTGACTAGCATTCTCTATATGGTGTAGCTGGCAGGACACTCTGAGGCAGTCTAGGCCAAGCAAGAGCCCTCCCTGAGATACTGTTTTTTCCCCATCACCACAAGATGCAAGGTACCAGGCTAACCCCACAGGTCCTTGGCACATATGTGATTGTTAACTATCAATGGGGGGTGGGGCACTGAGCAAGGACTTCTGAAAATCTGGTGGGGTATATGCTCCTCCTGTGCTCCCCCTCAGGTCACCTGTTATCTGGTAAGTTCTCACCATGGTGCTTAACCCCCAAGACACCATCTTGTCAATAGGAAGCATGATTTTACATGATTGCTTGAGGCAAGAAATCCCCATTAATCTGGAAAAGGTCCGATGGTAACTTGAGCAGTTCAAGAGGGTGCTTGGTACTACAGCTGGGATTTAATCCTAGTGCCTCACCGGATTTAACCCCCCTCACCACACAGGCATTACATGGTGGCCAAAGTGCACTCTTTCATAGGCACCTCCATTAAGCACATCTGTTAGCAGAAGCCAGGCACCATTTAGACAACATGGCTGTTTGCCCTTCTGACAGCCATATCAGTTTCTTGTGTCACAGGACAGTTCAAGGGTGCACCAAAGTTCACTATAGGCCAGGAGTACATACAAGACTGTTCTTTATGGACCTAAAGCAGCAAGGAAGTGAAACCAAGTTTTCTGAGGTTTAGAGGGAAAGGAGGCCAGTCTCAGAAGACTCCTCCCCTCCCCACCCAGCTAGACCCAAATGGATTCTACTTTTTTTGTTTTTAAGCAAGCCAAGTTCATTCCTTTGAATTCAAGCATCTGCCTCCCCTTGTTCTTAAGCCATCCATAGGGCAGAGTTCATTGAGTATTTTTTATATACTTATAAAGTGGTTTTATCTTGCATCTCTCTCTCCCAGAACATGGACCTTTCTTGCTCAGCCCTTGGTAAGGAGAGAGTCAGACAGGTGTGTGTTAAGTTAGTCACCTAGGTAGCCAAGTTGACATCAACAATGGTACTATCATTTATAAGCTCTCTTATTACCATTTAATTTTCCTGCAGTATATAAAAGCATTTCCCCCCTTCTAGAGGTCACAGCCTTATTTTTCCACCTTAAAGAATGGGGAGTCAGCTTAGGAAGAGTTACACTGCTGTATCTATAGCTATTGAAAGGGCTCCACAGAACACAAAAATCTGTAAACCACCAACCTCAATGAAGACACCAGAACATTAGACACACAGAGCACATTCAATAAACCTAAACACCCATCTAAACAAACCCCTTCCTTACCAAGCTTCTACTTCACCAATCTTTCTGATACACAGATAATGAGGCATTCACACCCTTTATATACCTGTGATGATGTCAGTAGAGGGCAGGTCACACTTGACAGACAGCTCAGAAGAGCAATCACAACTCTTCTACCTGAACCAGTAGGTGGAGTAAGCTATCCTGAGAAGTGGCTGCTTTGAGAAAGCCAGTAGGGAGCACTATCCAATTACCAGCACTAGGATTTAGTACAGACCTGAGCCCCATTCGGTTCAGTGGGACTCACACCTGTGCTAAGTACTAGCACTGGTGCTTTCTATCTAGAGGACAGCTGAAGCACTGTATTCCCTTACAGCACAATCCTCTGGCAGGATAGCACATACAAATTAATTGAAGTGAGTAGGGCTAATGCTTGCTCTAAGACTTAAGGCACTTGCCATTCTGTGGATGGTCATGCTCTTAAATCTTGTTTCTCCCATCCTTCTACACCCTGCCCATGGGAAATGTACACACACACAACTCCCAACTCTCAACTCCCACCTGCTGTTCCAGATAGCTTCCCTTTCTTTTAAATGAAGAGTTATGAACCTCATGAGGAGGGAACAAGGAACCTCTTGCCCCCCTGCATTGGATGGTTATAGGGAGGGCAGGCTGGCATTTTCCCATCCCTTCTCCCCCCATGTACACATACACCTACAGCAGTGGGTCACACATACAATTAGCTACATGTGGGCCCAGATTCAGGCCTGAAGCTTCACAGTTTCTGGAGTCACAGACCCATAGCCATTCCTGTCCGTGTTTGCAGGGGCCACCATTACATGTGATACCACTCTGTATCTTGCTAGCTTGCCTACTGCTTAAAGCTAGACTGTTGCCAGATGCCCTACCTGGAATCACAGTGCCAATAGGACTTGGCGAGCACAGAGACATCAGAGCAGAGGTTCCTGAACTATAGGTTTGGAGACTCAGGACCCCAAGTGAGGTGCCATCTGTGGATGGGGTTGGGTTACTATTTGAAATACTTTGCACTGTCTTTGTTGTTGTCTGGTGTTGCAAGGTTACATTTAAACCAGAAAATGACTGAGGTCATGCAGGAAAAATGGTTGGGGCCAGAGTCTATGTATCATAATATGCTACCCTAGGAACTCAGCCATGTTTCAGATAACAGAGCAACTGTAATAAGGAGACAAGACCAGCCCTGCTTTCCCCATGCTCTGCATGAGATGGTATGGATGGAGCACATACCTACTAGGACTGGTACGTGAGCTGAGTAGCAGGAGTGGAATGGGTGAATCTGACAAAGGAACAACCAGCAGGAGGGGCAGATTGGACTCCATGCATGGAATAGACAAGTATGTGTGTGTGTTGGTAACACAAGAGAGCTGAATCCATGGAGAGAAACAGGGCTTTTCAGATGCAGAATGTGGTCGCTGAGAGTCACAATAGCCCCTAGAACAGAGATTACCAAATCGTGACCTCAAGTGAGGTCATGCTATCTGTGGATGAGATCACATCACAACCCACCTAATATGTGCTCTGCCTTTCATGCCTTCTCAAAATGTGTTCTCAACAGCACCCTCCAAACAGCCTTCAAGGGGAGCCCCACTCTAATCACCTACCCTCTCACTTTAGCAGCCTCAGGTCCTCCATTTATTATTATTATTAGCAAGCATTTATACAGCGACAGCAACGTACCTGGCGCGTTACAAAGTAATGGAATAGACACAGTCCCTGCCCTAGGGCTTACAATCCGAGAGACGGGGGTGGGGGGAGGAAGGGGAGCAGAGGGAGAGACAAGGAGTGTAACATTCACAAAGATGCGAGGTCTCGGGTGCACGTGCTTGGCTTGGTATAGTATCCCTATACCAGGGATACTTTTGCTGCCGCTGTGGAGGAAACAATCAAACAAACACTGGGTGCCAGGTCAGAACACCATACCATAGATCAACCAAAGCACTGACAGGGAGGTCGTCTAAGTCAGCGGTTAAATTCCCCAGAGAGAGTTCTGGAATCCTATTGGATTCATTAGTCTCCAGGGGCAGACCATCCTAACTGGTTCACCACCCTGAGGGAGGCAAAGGAGGGCAGGGATCTGGGCCTTCAGAAGATAATGGTCCGGCAATGACACCCACAATAACCAGAGCCCCTGCTTCCAGGCCAGTGAAGAACATAAGATGTGTTGGGCCAGATATTACCTGGGATAGACCCATGGTTGTCATGGTGACTATGAACTCTTGCTCTGCCCCTGAAAGGCCAGCCTTGGTGTGTATGTTGAAATCACCCAAGATAATCAGTCTGGGCAATCTTAATCAGCGGCGGTGGGACCACTAGAACATCTGGGGCAATGCCCCTCCAGTCCTGGCCCCTTTCCCCCGATTGGCGCGGTAAACTAAACTTACAGTTTCCCCAGGGTTCTCCGAGCTGGCGGCAGCACTCAGTGGAGTTTAGAACCCCAGCGCGGCTGTAGAAGCCACTCCGGCACTCAGAACGTCTGGGTTCATGATTATGCATGCGCAAGCGTGTAGATTTGCTTTGCGCATGCGCAATCATGATAATGCTGATGCCATGGGCCAGAGAGGAGGTGCGTTAGGAGGGGGAAAGCAGGAATGATGCATTAATGGCAATGGCATTGATTTCATCACAGGGGGCACAGAGATCACAGAGGCTGCTTAGGGGCAAAATACAGTAGAACAAGTGTTGGGCGTCTAGAGAGTGCCGTCCTAGCGCATGTTCACTGCTGGCCAATCAGCAATGCGACTTGCAGGATCACCTGGGAGCAGTGTTGCAAGGAAACTGGCAGCGGGAGTAATGTATATTTGGGCTATAGCCCTTGATGCCCTGGGGGGGGGGGTAAAGGAGGAAAGCAATACATGGGGGTGGTTTGTGTGTGACAGTGTGACTGCGTGTGTGATTACTATTGGCCGGTGGAACAGCAGGGGAGTGGGGGAGCGGACTGGGGGAGAGTGCTTGTGTGACTGAGTGAATGTTTATTTTTAAATTTGTCCAAACGCGGGTTTATTCTCTCTCACGTGGTGTGAGAGGGTAGGGGCTACCTGAGCAATGAGCACAGACCAGAGAGAGCATATAAAAGGAGATTCCACCAGGGCGCCATTTTATCTCTCTCTTTCTGAGTCTGACTCAGGTCCTTGGAGAGTGAGTTTGCTGTTGGCCATCCGGCTGAATCTTTTTCAATCCATTCCAGGATCAATTCACTGTTAGATTAGATAGATAGTATTTTATTATTTTAAATAATAATCATCTCAAGGAAGCAAGTTAGGTAGTGTAGTGTGCCACCCACTTGGCAGTGCCAAGTGGGTCTATCATCATTGAAGCCAGGATCATCTTGTCCTCGCTTGAGTGGGGAAGAAGAAGATGCTGCCCGAGCTCAGCCTGTCCTGTCTGGGCTTAGTCCTGCTGGTGGTGAGTACGCGGGAACCCGGCTGGAGCTTGGCTTTTGCTTTTTTTGGGGTGGGGGACCCGGGGGTGGGGGACTTGTCTTGGGAGGAGGAGATTGTGTTTGGGTAGCCATTGTGTAATGTGGAGCTAATGCTGGACTTTTGGAGGGGCCAGGGGGCCTGCTTTGGTGGCAGTGGAGCCCCCATATGCCATGGGGGCCAAACTTTAAAAAAAGAGATTGTGCTTGGGCAGCCATTTTGCAACTTGGAGCTAATGCTGGTCTTCTGGAGGGGCCAGGGGCCTGGGTTGCTTCCAATGGAGCCCCCAAGTGATCCAAACTGTTAAAAACAGACCTGCTGTGTGCATGGACAGGCATTTGGTTGTGAAGGTTCTAGGAATGCTGGTCTGGAGGGGCCTGGGTTGCTTGCAATGGAGCCCCCAAAGGATCCAAACTCTTAAAAACAGGTCTTCTGTGTGCATGGGCAGGCATTTGGTGGTGTAGTTACTAGGAATGCTGGTCTGGAGGGGCCTGGTTTAGTACTGTAAACACCTGCTATTCTGTGGCATTTCTCTGCAGTACCTTGGAGTTAGAGGGCAGACCTCATGTCTATCTCTCATGTCTGTGCTACTCTTGAGGATTGCACTGTCATTGTGTTTGCATCCTGATCCAAAGTATGGCAGAAGTTATCTGGATCATTGGCGATTCCTACATTCGCCATTTGGAGCAGTTTGTCTGTGAAGAGGGGCTTACCTTTTCCTCAGACAACCAGAATTATGACATCTGGTGGTTCGGAAGAGGAGACATGAGATGGCACGAGATCATTCCAACGTTGGATAGGATTCAGAGGAGACGTGATGTTCCACCTCCAACAGGAATCGTGATCCACTGCGGTGGAAATGATGTGGGTGACCTTACTGGTGTAGAGTTGGCGATTGCCATGAGATGTGACCTGCGCCGTATCATCCACTCCTTTCCAAGGAACAACATCTTAGTGTCTGATTTAATTGAAAGAGCAGTCAATAGGAATGCAAGGCCAAGCCCGACTGATTCTGGTGCACTTCATCGGTTGAGGAAATGGATGAGGAATGTGAACAGACTAGTGGATGCTTTCCTGCATCATGAAAGGAGGACTATTACAATCTGGCATAGGTTCTCAAGACATCAGCTATCCCCGTATGATGTAGGCGGAGTGCATCTATCAAGAGCGGGACAGTTACGTTTCTTTGAAGCACTCTGAGAAAGCATTAGTCAACACATTAGAAGACTTTAATACTATACACATACTATGTAAGTTAATGGAGGTTCTAATTGATTGTCTCTGGTGGTTTCTTCTTGTCCCCAGAAAGACCAAGTGTAGGATAAATATTAAATTTAAAAAATTGTTTCTAAATAAAGTATTCAATAAATTGTTTTTTTTACTGTCTGGGTTAATTTTGCATGGGACAGTGGATTATATAAAAAGGATCAGTTTGCATATGTGATTTTTTTTTAATTTTAATTTTTTTTACACATTAAGACATCACTTTAAGGTGAGGGACAAAAGGCAAGGTTGGGGGGGGGGAAGTTAGTATCTTGGAGAGAGTGCTGCTAGTGCCAAATCCCCATTCCCCCCCCTTTTTTTCCAGAGCCCACACGTCAAAAATGAATACCGTGGATGCTCTTTTCATGAAGCCATTCGCCATGCTGACTTATGAAGAGAAACTGCAGATCAAAGACATGGGGCCTCACCGTCCAGAACTGCAAATCGAACAAGCTGCACAGGACAGAGGGAAAGGCTATACACGCAGGTTCCACCCATCCTGGTACGAGAAGTTCTGGTGGCTATGTGGCAGTGTTTCCAAGAAGTTGTTGTTCTGTTTTCCTTGCCTGCTGTTTGGTGGTGACGCAGCATGGACAAAGACGGGAGTCGGGAGTCAAGGACATTAAGCACCTGTCTGAGAAGGCAAAGAAGCATGATTCTTGTAAAAGCCACATTGACAACTGCCTAAACCTGTCACAGTTGGGAAAAACAAACATCACCAAGAGACTCAATGAAGGCTACCGCGTGTCTGTAAGGGAGCACAATGAGGACATGGATCGAAATAGATACATCCTCTTCAGAATAATAGACTACATAAAGTTCTCTGGTGCCTTTGAATTGGCGCTGCATGGACATGATGAAAGCGAGGGATCTGTCCATCCAGGGGTTTTTCGAGGTGCAATAGATTTATTTGCCACAGCTGACAGTATGCTACAACAACATTTGAAGACTGCAACTGTCTTCAAGGGGACTTCAAAAACCGTGCAGAACAAACTCCTGGACTGCATGTTGCAAATTTCTCATGACTACATAATTACTGAAATTAAAAATTAAGATTTTGTGACCATCAAAGCTGATGACACCACTGATGTCTCAACCATCTGCCAGTCTGTCATGATTTTCCACTACATTGATGGCAGGAGTTCAACCGTGGAATGTTTTTTCAACTTCACACACTTGACAGACTCCCGTTCAGAAACAATCACTGAGTCCTTGCTTGAAAACCTCAGTGCTGCTCTCCCAAAGGACTCTGACAAACAGAAACTCATAGCTCAGAGCTATGATGGAGTGAACATGATGTGTGGAGAGCATGGTGGAGTCCAGAGGAAGATAAGGGATGTATACCCAAACGCACACTTCGTTCACTGTTTTGCCCATCAGCTGAACCTTGTTGTGCAGCAAGTCGTATCCCAAATAAGACAAGTAAGGATTTTCTTTCAAAGTCTGTCTGGTATACCTGCTTTCTTCAGTTCATCTCTGAAAAGGACTGAAGTTCTGGATGCGGTGGTGAAGAGAAGGCTCCCCAAAGTAGCTAAAACATGCTGGAACTTCAGTGTGTGGACAGTCGAGGTCATTTATGAGCACAGAGAGGACATGGTAGAGTGCTTTGAACAAATACTAGATAGTCGTGATGTCAAGACTGGTATTGAGGCCAGGTCATACATGAACATGTTGGAATCTGATGGGGAGTTCCTCTACTTCTTGTCCTCGTTCCACAGAATCATGCCGCAAGTGGACATACTTTACAAGGAGCTCAAAAAAACCCCCCACCATTGACTCTGTAGGTATTCAAAGATATACTACTGACTTCGTAAGAGCCATCAATAAAGTGAGGGACTCCATTGGAACTCTGCACTCGGAGCTGCCGGAGAACGCTCGGATGGGCAGAAGTGCACCTAGCATGGACACGCTAGAGCAGATAGCTGTGGAAGTGTGTGATATTATAATCTCTGATGCACGTGACAGGTTTCAATTCATGAAACAACTAGAGAGCGCAACTTTGGTGCAGGGGACTTTGTTTCAAAGGCACAGTGAACGCTTTCCCATCCAAGCATTTAATGCAGCAACGGAAGCCTACCCAATGCTGGAGAGAGACCGACTGAGGAGTGAGCTTGGGACTTTGTATGACAGGTCAGAATTCCATTCCGCCAAAGATGCCTCTGCGCTACTTGCTGTGTTGACCGAGGACAGGTTAGACAAATCTTTTTCAGAGGTGGTTAAACTGCTGAAGATTGTCATGGCAACGCCTCTCACAAATGTTGAAGCAGAACGAAGCTTCTCAGCTCTAAAAAGAATTAAAACCTTTCTGAGAAGTATCATGACAGAGGACCGTCTGAATGCTCTCACAATGCTGTCTATTGAGCAAGCTATGGTCGGGGACATTCCAGACTTCAACAACAAAACAATAGATCTGTTTGCACAATGCAAGGAACAGCAAGCAAATTTCCAGTACAGGCGCTGAACAGACCTGAAGATGATCTATTCTGGACAGTGACCTGCACAGTCAGAAGACCTGTGTTGCATCCATCATGCTCCAACCTGCATGGTTTTTGTCCTTATTAGGGAGACCCATGCCAACGTGGATGCTGCAACCAAGTAAAGAGTTGATGATGTGGACCCTCCATTGCATGAAGACTAGAAGGAGGAGAGACCTGCACAATGAGAAGACCTGTGTTGCATCCATCCAGCTTCAGCCTGCATGGTCTTTGTCCTTATTAGGGAGACCCATGCCAACATGGACACTTCACCCTGTCACCGGGGTGGGGGGAAGGGCACACTCAACAAGGGGGAGCCGGCAGTCAACCTAAGGCTCGAGCCCTGACTCCGCTCACACGATGTGGAAGCTAAGTGCCTGTCAGGATAGAATTGTGGCCCATATGATCTCGCTGAGATCAGGCCTCTATCATCATAGGGCGCAGAGTACTTCGGGAGCCTTGAGCCGAGCCCCACTCGTTCACTCGGCACAACCACACCAAGTAAAGGGAGGAGCGGAGTGACTCATGGGGAAAGGGCCGTGAGGTCCAGGAGCATGCACCTCAGGAAAGGGGAAGGGGAGTGAGGACTTGCACACAGAGGGGGTCAGGAGGGGGGACAGGACCTGGTGGGGGAGGGGAGGTTCCTCTCGACACACACAGCACTCTTGCTCACACGCATGTAGGAAGGCAACATGGGGAAACACAGACACATGTGTCAGTGGGAGGGGGGAGGGATGGACAAGAGAGAGGACAGAAGCTGCACCCACAACCTGACTCACACAGGGGGGCTCTCGGAGGGGAGAAAATGCTCGTCAGGATAGTGTGTGGGCCCTTCCTTGTGCAAGCACAATTGGAAGTCAGGCCCCTATCATCATAGGGCTCAGAGCAGAGGGAGAAGGAAATGGCCACACGCCCACACACACACACACCCAGCAGAGGGGAGAAGGGCAACCAGTGCAGGGTGGTGGAGGGAAGGCAAGGGCAGGGGCCCTGGGAAGAAGGGGGCTGGGTTGAAGGGCTCTTACACACCAGGGAGGGGGAAAGGGACTGGAACCCCAGGAGGGGCAAGGTCACACCCACTGCCCGCAGGCTCAGGCAACCCACGCAGGTGTTCTTCGGAGCGAACGAGGGGGGGGGGGAGATTCACACGATACAACCTTAGAAACACGAGGAGAAAATTGGAGGAAGGGAGGCAAAGACAAGAGGAAGCAGGGCTGAGGGAGGTTCCCAAATACACAATCCCAAATACACAATCAAGACTTAGCTTTCGCACGAGGGGGCCAGTCCTTCCAGACACAACGAGGCTCTGTTCACCAGCACCATTTCCTCCGTGCTGCTGGCTGATAAAGTAGAGGCCCTGCCCCCTGAGCGAGCCAAGAGCCATGCCGAATGTCGCAGCAGGGGGTGTGGCTCTGTGCTGTTACGCGGAGGCTGGGGGGCCCCTGAATTATCGGCCCCTGTGTTTCTGCTCAATGGGGTTCCCTCTGGAGGTGATATGTCTGTCTGAGGCCTCGCGGTAGGTTCCTCCGCTGGGGGGGCGGTCCCCGGGCTGGGGCGGTGCCCGCTGCGCTGTTGAGCGGTGGTGGGTGACAGTACCCCCCCCTCGAAGGCCCCCCCACGGGTGCCTCGTGGGTCCTGGTTTGTCGGGATGGCGTCGGTGGAAGAGACGGAGGAGGCGGGGTGCTTGGATATTGGAGGCAGGTTCCCATGAGCGTTCATCCGGGCTGAAGCCCTGCCAATCAATGAGATAGTGCAGTCGCCCGTGTCGTAGCTTGGCATCAAGAATGGCCCGTACTTCGTAGTGTGGACCTGAGTTTAGCGCTTCCGGCACTGGGTTCTCCAGGGGAGTGTTGATTCCTGGAGGTGGAAGAGCCGGCTTGAGGAGAGAAACATGGAATGTAGGATGGATTTTTACTGCGGGGGAGGTTGCAGGGTATACGCTATATCATTAACTTGTCAAAGTACAGGGAAGGGTCCAAAATACCTATGGTCCAGTTTAGGTGAGGGACGCGTGGAGGGGTAGTGTCGACGGTTCACCCAGACCAGATCTCCAGGTTGAAAACAGGGAGAGGGACGCCGATGTTTGTCGGCATATAGTTTATAATGTTGCCAAGCCCTTTCGAGGGTGGCCTTGGCAAGGCTGTGGGTTTGCTGGATCTGTTGGGCGAGGGCTCCTGTGACGGGTACTGCGATGGTGGGAAGGTCAGGAGAGACCATTTGTGGATGGTAACCATATGTTACATAAAAGGGGGATTCCCTGAGAGAAGCATTCTTAGCATTGTTATACGCAAATTCTGCCATGGGTAGCCACGTATACCAATCGTCCTGCAAATAGTCGATGTAGCATCGTAAATACTGCTCCAGGTTTTGATTGACACGTTCCACCTGTCCATTCGTCTGAGGATGGTAGGCGGTGGATGGTTTCAGTTGAACTCTCAAGGCCTTAAAAAGGGCTGTCCAAAAGTGGGAGGTGAATTGGGACCCTTGGTTGCTGATAATCTCTGTTGGCCACCCGTGAAGTTTCACAAAGTGCCGTACAAATAGGAGCACTGTATGTTGAGCCGTGGGAAGGCCCTTGCAGGTGACAAAATGGGCTAGTTTTGAAAAGTGGTCAACGCCCATGAATATCGTGTTGTAGCCCCTGGAGGAGGGTAATTCAACTATGAAATCGAGACACACTCGCTGTCAGGGCCCGGAAGGAGTGGGGGCTAGCTGCAGGAGACCTTGAGGAAGCTGCCTGGGGATTTTCGTACGGGCGCAGGTAGGACAGGCTGTAACGTACCATTGTACATCCGCTGCCATCATTGGCCACCAGAAGGACCGCCGGAGGAGGTCCAGGGTTTCGTTCTACGCCAGGGTGGCCGGCTAGAGGGGCATCATGGTGGGCCCACAATAGGGGTGGATAGCAAGACGGAGGGACAACGATCTGCTGAGCCCTCCTAACTAGGCCATCCTCCAGCGTATAGGCTGGATCCGTTAATGGTTGCAACTCATGGGCCGAGGCTTGTTGGAGAAGGTCCAAGGGAAGCGTGGCGGTGAGAAACAACTTCTCGTTTAAGATAGGATCGCGGGGATGCAAGCCTTGATCTTTCCCTTCTTGGTACCGGGACAAGGCGTCTGCAAGAATGTTCATCTTTCCTGGACGATACTGTATGATGAAATTAAAACGGGCAAAAAATAAGGCCCATCGGGCATGGCGTGGGTTGGTGATTTGCGCCGTTTGTAAAAAGGTCAGGTTCTTATGATCTGTTGTTACGGTAATGGGGTGTTGTGTCCCTTCGAGGTAGTGTCGCCAGGTCTCAAACGCGGCCTTGATCGCGAGAAGTTCTCGGTCAAAGATAGTGTAGTTCCTCTCCACCGGTGACAATTGCCGAGAGTAGTAGGTGCAGGGGAGTAACTTCCCCTGCGCATTTTGCTGGAGGAGAACCGCTCCGATCGCTACACTGGAGGCGTCGGCTTCTACAAAGAACGGTTGGTAGAAGTCGGGATGTTGGAGAAGGGGGGCATGCATGAAGGCTTTTTTCAAGAACTGGAAACTATACTCTTGCTCTTGTGCCCAGGCGTAGGGCTGGTCTTTCTTTAAGAGCCGGGTGAGTGGGGTCGTGACCTCTGCATAGCAGGGAACATACTGCCTGTAATAATTTACGCTGCCAAGAAACCGCTGGAGGGCCTTAACTGTCTTGGGGCTGGGCCATTGTTGAATTGCAAGAACCTTTTTCTGGTCCATTTGAATTCCCTCAGGAGTTATGAGGAAGCCCAGAAACTCTACGGATGTGCAATGAAACGCACATTTTTCCAGTTTGCAATATAGTTTATGTACACGTAAACATTGCAGGACCTGTTGCACGTGGTTCACATGTTGAGCGGGGGAGGAAGAGTAAATCAGAATATCGTCCAAGTAGGCGATGACAAAGGTATCTCAGATGTCCCGAAAAATGTCATTTATGAGGTGCTGGAAGGCGGCCAGAGTATTTGCAAGGCCAAAGGGCATCACCAGGTATTCGAAATGCCCATAGCGCGTGCGGAAGGCCGTCTTCCATTCATCTCCTTCACGCACCCAGAGAAGGTTATAGGCACCCCGAAGGTCTAATTTAGTGAAAAGTCAGGCTCCTTGAAGCCGGTTAAGGAGTTCGGGAATAAGTGGTAAGGGATACCGATTTTTTATGGTAACGCTGTTGAGACCCTGATAGTCAATGCAGGGTCTCAAACCACCAGCTTTCTTGGTGACAAAGAAAATGGGAGCCCCCGTGGGGGAGATGGAATGCCGGATGAATCCGTTCTGAAGGGCTTCGTCCAAATAGGTACAGAGTTCGGTTAATTCCGGAGCAGAAATGGCGTAAATATGCCCAAACGGGGGTTCCTTGCCCAGGAGCAAATCTATGGGGCAGTCGTAAGGGCGATGTGGTGGCAACTCAGCTGCCTGGGCCTTGCTGAAGATGTCGATGAAGTTGCTGTACTCTGCAGGGAGTGACGAGGTGGAGGTGCTACATGTTGCCTGCGATGGGGAAAGGACTGAAAACTTGGCCTGGGACGTAGGCACTGTTTCTTACAGTGGGTGGATTCAAAGAGAAGTTGTCTCTGGCCCCACTGTATCTGTGGTTCATGTAACATGAGCCAGGGAAGACCGAGAACCACACGAAAAAGGGGGGTGCAAACGATGTCGAAGATTATGCTTTCGTGATGTTGCCCCGAAGCACAAGGTAAGGGGGCCGTTTCCTGGTTGACCGGCCCAGAGATCAAGGGGGAGCCGTCTATGGTACAGATGGCTTCGGGGTGTGTCTTAGGCTGGCTGGGAATCTGATAGGTTTGGACGAAGGCCGCATCTACAAAGTTCCTAGAGGCTCCGGAATCGATGAGCGCCCAAGTAACCAAGGAGTGATGGGGACCCACGGTAAGGGTCAGAGGTACTTGCAAATGGAGCGGGGAATGGGCTGTGGGAAGCGGGTGGCTGTTCATGGCCAAGACGCACCCGGCGCGTCCCGGCCCCTGGCGTTTCCCGTTGGGCGACGGGGCCCCAGCAGGATGGGGCACTCCTGGATGAAATGAGCGGGGTCCCCACAATAGAAGCAAGCCCGGGAACTCCGGCACTTCTCTCATTCTTCCAGGGTAAGGGGTCCTCGTGACACCCCCAACTGCATGGGTTCCGGATCCGGCGCCTTTAATCCTGCTCCCTCAGTGGTTGGCTTGGGGGGCCTAGCCGGCTTGGGAAGGTCCTTCCATCTAGACGCTGTTCCCGCCGACGCTCAGCTAGCCTTTCATCAATTTGGAGGGCCAAGGCTGCTAACTGGGTGCAGGTCGCAGGAAGAGGATTATAGGCTAGCTGGTCCTTAAGATCATCTGCGAGGCCCCTCCGAAAGTGCACCTTGAGCATGCCATCTGGCCACTGTAATTCCAGCACAAGTTGCTGGAATTGTGTGATGTATTCCATGAGGGGTGTCCTGCCCTGCTGGAGGGAGAGGATGGCGGTCTCAGCATCCCTTAGGTGGTGCGGATGGTCAAAAAGGAAGTGGAACTCCTTGACGAACTCCTCATAGTTAGAGAGAAGCGGGCTCTTACTAGTAAGCAGATTCATGGCCCATTCCAATGCCACACCCCCTAGGTTCCCGATCACAAATGCTACCTTGAGGTTGTCCGTGGGGTACGTTGCGGCCTGGGTGGTGAAGGTCAGCTCGCAAAGGGCCAAGAAGGCCCAGCAGGCCTTGCAATCTCCCAAAAACTTTTCTATATGAGGTCCTCATGGTTCCCGGGGGGGTGCGGGTATCCCTGGGTTGGGGGGTGGTACTACCGGGGGTGCCACAGCCCCTGGATCTGGAGCCGGCACTGCCAGAGGACCTGGAGGGGCCAGAAGTACCACCGCCGGCGGGGCCGGTGCTTGCTGCTGGGCTACCACAGCAGCTAAGTCTGCATGCTGGTCCTGCAGATCCTTGATCTGCATTGCAAGCGATTGAACCGCTTGCACCAAATTCCCTACCTCTTGAGCTAAATCCATAGCGGAAATGAGGAGGGGGATAGAGGCTGGGAATCTGTCAGTGGGAGGGGGGAGGGATGGACAAGAGAGAGGACAGAAGCTGTACCCACAACCTGACTCACACAGGGGGGCTCTCGGAGGGGAGAAAATGCCTGTCAGGATAGTGTGTGGGCCCTTCCTTGTGCAAGCACAATTGGAAGTCAGGCCCCTATCATCATAGGGCTCAGAGCAGAGGGAGAAGGAAATGGCCACACGCCCACACACACACACACCCAGCAGAGGGGAGAAGGGCAACCAGTGCAGGGTGGTGGAGGGAAGGCAAGGGCAGGGGCCCTGGGAAGAAGGGGGCTGGGTTGAAGGGCTCTTACACACCAGGGAGGGGGAAAGGGACTGGAACCCCAGGAGGGGCAAGGTCACACCCACTGCCCGCAGGCTCAGGCAACCCACGCAGGTGTTCTTCAGAGCGAACGAGGGGGGGGGGAGATTCACACGATACAACCTTAGAAACACGAGGAGAAAATTGGAGGAAGGGAGGCAAAGACAAGAGGAAGCAGGGCTGAGGGAGGTTC
>QEPC01006122.1:826906-839570 GCA_003113815.1 Sphenodon punctatus | reverse complement strand
GGGGGGGGGGGCTGAATTATCGGCTCCTGTGTTGCTGCTCAATGGGGTTCCCTCCGGAGGTGACGTGTCTGTTTGAGGCCTCGCGGTAGGCTCCTCCGCTGGGGGGGCGGTCCCCGGGGCTGGGGGGGTGCCCGCCACGCTGTCAAGCGGCGGTGGGTGACAACATGTGGGGTTCAATCTCTTGGGGCTAATGTTATCACACACACACAACACACACACAACCTCAGAAACAAGGTCAACAAAGATAAATCGCTCTACTTAGCTCAGAGGCAGGGGCCGGTTTCTCTGCAATCACCAGCGCTGGGCTCAGGCCCAGTGCTGGCCTTTATATGGACGGCCCCAGCCCCTGCGTGCACCCGCAAGCGCTCGGAACGTTGCAGACAGGGCGGGGCCACATCAGTGGTACGTGTGGGTGCCGGAGGCGCATCTATGGAGCATAACGCGGGGCCAGTTCCTGTGGCAACCAGCGTCCACAGCGGAGAGCGCTGGGTGGCATCAGGCGAGGATGCGCCAAGCCCCATTCCCCCATAGTACCACCATGAACGCCCCCCGGGACCTCTAAACTGCCGCCTGAGAGCGGGGCTTACACACCCAAGTAAAGAGGTGATGATCTGGACTCTCCATTGCATGAGAACTAGAAGGAAGGGGAGACCACAAAATAAGACAACCTGTTTTGGAGCCCTTCAGTTCCAGCTTAGCCTGCATGGTCTCGTTTACATTACAGGGAAACTGATGCCAACACAGAGACTGGACCGGCACAGAGGACATCCCATGTTAAAGAAAAGTATACTTCCTTCTTAAGGTAAAAAGTTAATTTTAAAAAAAGGACTGGGGAGGGGAGTGGTGATTCGGGCCACTCGTGCTGTAATGCAGCGCCCCCCCTTGTTGCAAAGGGGGGAGGCGGGGTAGGAAGAATAGGGGAATGGGACACTGGAGAACAGGATGGGAAAGGAGGTGGGTAGGATCAGGCCCTGGCCTGTGGAGTGCTCCCTAACTGGAGAGTAGGGTGAGGTTCCTGTCTCCCAGAGGGCGCCTCCAGAGAGTAAAGGGATTTCCCCACCCCAGCAGCACCGCATATGGAAGCCGGTGGGGCACATATATAGGGGAATACCACAGTAGTTTAGAAGTAGTTAGTTATTAAGTGTTGGCAGCTTTTATATTTTGGACCCGCCCCTGCCCCCAAGGAGAGGTACAGTGGGCATTCATTGGGAGGGTGGAACCTCTTCTTGGGGCAGGGGTGGGCCCACAGCCAGGGGATACCCTAAAGTCTTAGGGCACCCCCAACAACTCATGTGGGCTCCAGAACCCCAGTCATAGGGGCCTCTACATCAACTGCCCCCTCCCACCCACCCCACCCCACCACTGTGCCTCCAGATGCAGTGTTTGGCTTTAGGAGTTACTGGGCTTCTATAGGTCCAATGAAGCCTGAAGTCACACACTGTCTGGAGTCCTCCAGAAGACCAGTGGGGGGTTCCTGATGCCCAATGGAGACTTAAGTCCTATTTTGTCTGGGAACTCAGAGCCTACCTACCCTAGGAAACTACAGGCAGCCAAGGACAGCATGAAAATGAAGAGTGTTCAGGATAATGGTAAGTGATGGCATTGGGATTGGGAGGATCTTGGACCTCTTCTTTGGCAGAGAGGTCCACAAAGAGGCAAAATTTAAAATGGCATTCAAAATGCAAACATCTAAAGTAATTTTCTCCTTTTTTCTATCCAGTTTGTCAGAGATCTGGCATGATTCCACACCTCGCCTTGCTTTCCTTGCGAACAGAGGAGAAAGTAGGTAGGAGCATGGCAGAATAGAAGGCTTCAGACAACAAGGAGACCCCTTTCCCCTCTCCCCCACTGAACCCATCTATTCCCCTTCCTCTTCTCGTGCACCAAAACCAAACCCTTTCCCTCCTACTTCTCCTCTGTCCTATCCTTCTCTTCCCTTTCATTCTCTTCTTATTCAGCTTGTTGCAGAACAGGGAGCTAACTCTGTCCTCCCAAGTTCTCCAAGCCAGAAGGAAGGCTTGTCCCCTACACCTTCGGACCAAGCATGCCATGAAAATCGAGGATTTGCGGGTTCAGGATAAAGGTAGGCGATGGCAACATGATCTATTTTTTTAACCTACTATGGTTAATTTGGACCTGGTGGGAAAGAGAGTGTAAGGGACCCCAAAAGAGGGTTCTCTATCCCCTGGTGGCAGTGTTTCACACAGCAGCATTCCCAGCATTAAGTAATGTAATGTCCATCCAGTGTTGACCCTGGGAACTCCTTGCTGCTGGGTTATGCCAAGCCACTGGCCTACCATTGCCCTAGTTCTGCCTACCATTGCCCTGGCTCTGCCCCCAGGCTAGGCTCTGCCCCCAGGCTCGCCAGCCTTACTGCCCTGCCAACCTCAAAACCCACCAGCTGCCCCTGATCTCAATACCACCTCCGAGGCCAGCTCAGCTAGCGCAGTCAGGGAGTCTGCTGTGCAAGTGGGATGGTTGGTACACCAGCAGAATGCCTGATCCTCAAACACCAGGTGGACACACTCTATGTTGGACAAGTGAGACACTTGATACCTTTGATAGATCAGATTGTCTTTACAGACCACTGCCACTCCACGCCCACTACCCGGCTCCAAATCATAGGCTAATGCTGCACTGAGTACTCAGTTGGCACCATCTGGGCAAACACAGGCCCAGAAGGCTCGTCCAGCCAGGTCTTGGTGTAGCAGGGTGCAGTCCTGTGTGGCTGCTGTCCCTTTAAGAGGGGGCTGAGGGTGCCAGCCAGTGGGCTGTGTGCATGTGCATGGGTCTGGGGAAAGCTAGCCCATGCCAAGGAGCCAGCATGTGAGAAAACAGGCTTGGTTCTAAGGTGCCAGAGTAGGCAGGACACTGGCCCTTTAAGGACAGTAGTGCTGTGCTGTGGGTCACACACACTCTGGCTACATAAGGGGTTGGAAGACAGCAAGGAAGGCAGTCTTAGCCTGGAGGCTGACGGGAGCACATTTCTCTGACAAGGTGATGCCTTGTTATGCTTCCCAGGGTGCTGAATAGGTGAACCAGGTACTAAGGAGAGATTGTGCCCAGGGCCAGGAGGGAGCCTCATGCCTGGGGCAGGCTTGGCCAGAGCCTGGGGCTTTGAGGCCTGGCTGGCTGGACTTTGGGGGTTGATGTTGTGTTGCTCCTGAACCTCTGAGAGACTGACCTGACCTGGGCCTGCAGGGTGAAGGTGACTGAGCCCACAGCCCCAGGGATTGTGTACACTGGACTGCACAAGTAAAAGACTGTGGACTGATACCCTCTGAGTGAGACTGTGTTGGGTCCTACAGGAGGGTACCCCCTTTCTCAGAGGGGGATTCAGCTTAGGCTGAATAGGTGTGACGGAGGGGTGAGCTAATTCCCTAGAGACGCCCTGGGAAGACCCCCAGCTACACTCGGTAATACATACAAGGTCAGCGGCCTCATCCTGGATAAGACTGTAGATGGTAGTTGTTTTATTAGCTGTTGACCTTCCATTAAGCAGCAGCAGTGACAGATCAGAGGCTCCACTGAGCCAAATATCCAAAGACAGGAGGTAGAGGTGAACAAGGGAACAGCCACCAACTGCCTACCCCTGTACCCATGATGACATTTCCTTCCCCCCCTCTTGCCATAGCTCCCTATGCCCAACATGACCTTAACTGGGAGACTCTCCCAGTTGCTCCAGCAACTCCCTCCCAAGGAGATCCACCCTCTCCCAGCTCCATAGGAAGCCAGAAGGCACCTCCCAAGTCAGACATCCCTGAGGAGAAAGTGGTCAGGAAGGGAGGCAGGGAACCCCTCCTATCCTCCCTCTCACTTCTTCCTGTACTCCCTCTCACCAGGGGGTTGGTGGCATCATCCACTATCCCATATTCCCTGTGTCTACAACCCCCCTCTCACCAGAGGATAACGGCACACTCCTTCTCCCTCCCAACCCTGTCCATACCCCCCTCACTGGAGGGTCGTGGCATCACGTTCCACATTCTCTGTGCCTACATCCTCCTCCTTACAGGGGTGGTGGTGGTGGTAATAATTACACAACTGTCCCCCATCCCTGCCCATACACCCCTTCTCATAGGGGGCTTGTGGTACCCTCATTCCTTCAACCCATTCCTGACCCTGCATGTCTATGACTGGGAGACTTTCCTGAACACTCCTGTACATGGGGCTATCGGACATAAATGTATTTATCAGTACAAATCTCTGGCATATATTTGCCCCCCAGAAGCCACTTTTCTTCTATTAAGTTCATTCCTGGATTTGGCCTCGAGATCCAGTTTCTATCCCCAGGTATTGAAAGACTGGGAGTGGAGATGCGGGCATGCACACAAGATAGGAGATGGATCCATTGCATGGATTCATGATCTGGACCCTCCTCTTCTTTGCCCCTTGAACATCCCCACCCACAACTTCTATGTGGCTCATGGAGCATGTACTAATTTTCATAATGACCCTTGTGAGGGAAGAGTTCCCCATCCCTGGTAACTGGTTCTGTGTTGCATTACAGAGCCTGCTCCCTTGGTCTAGGATTGCTGTGATGTCATGGTGGTCCATGGGGACAGGGAGCATCTCAGGAATAGCGGTAGGCGGAGGAGGTTAAGCCATCCCCCTGCCATTTACCTGATGTCCTAGCCTTCCCTCTCCCCCTGAGAGCTGTGACCTCATGGCACTCTGACCCAGTTGGCCAACTGGGTCCAATCTGGCTTGAGTTGATATTCAGGGCTCTAGGTGGAAGTAAAAATAGTCCGACTAGAGGGGGGTGGGGTGGTCAGCTTCCCCAAACTCTCCTATTACAGCAAGGTAGTTGGCTGCCAAGCATGGCAGGTGTATGAGGGACAGCAAAATTCTGCCTCTTGCATCTGCCACCAAGGGTGGGGGGGTCCGTTGGTAGGTCAGGGAGGCCAGCAGCACCGGACCTTTGCAGCCCTGGGGAAATGGCACAGCACAAGATAAAGTGGGAGGGGGTGGGGGGTCTTCAGAGCCCCAGTCCTGAGAAAGCAGCGCAGCACAAACACCAGGAGAAGGGTAGGGAAACCCTTGCAGCCCCAGGCTTGGGAAAGAAGTGTAACTTGAGTGCCAGGAGAGGGAGTGGGATTTTCCTATCACTGGGGAATTGGCGGAACACAAAGGGGGGGTGGGATAAGGTAGCAGCAATCCCCCAGATCATGGAAGCACCCTTGCTTAGAACCAAGAAGAAAGGAGCCCACACATGCCTTAAAAGACACTACTAGTGCAAGTGTCCTCCTGCTCCCTTCTCCCACAAGGCAGCACCCAGCAATGGGGAGAGCAGAGCTGGAGATGAAAGAGGAGAGGAGGGGAGTCAGTAAAGGGAAGCTGTCTTGATCAGTATTTGGGAAGAGGCGTAGGAATAGGTGGGGATAATGCCCATGTCCCCCTCTGGCCCCTCACTGCAGTATTTGATATTTATTTTATTTTTTACTAAAATTTGTGAAACAGGGCATTTTTAGACTATATACATAAAACAATTCTGGTTATACACTATTTACATGGGGAGAGCTGCCATATGGCTTATGCTTCCGCATAGCGCTGTCCTTCTTACCCCAGACAGGCGCCTCTCCACCAGAACTGTATACGCCCTGAAGGAGGGGCACTGACTGCGACTGAGTGGAATGGGCTTGGGTTGTCCAGATGTTGTGAAGTACACAAGTCATTAGCCATGACTTCACGATAACGTGCCCCATAACAAACTCCTCATGTTCTCAAGGAGGTTGGCCGCAAAGTCCCCCGAGTACATACAACTGCAAAGAGGTGATCAGTGGAGGATGGGGGAATTGTGAGAACGGCTGGACCAGCTAGGCATTTTGTCAATGAAGTGTTGACAGTGGTCCACAATTCTCTGCAGTACCACCAAGCAGTAACCCTGGTTAATGAAGTCATCGTAGCCGTAGAGTGGCCAGAGAATGGCAATGTGAATCCCATTGATAGGCCTGATGCAATGGGGGAACCTCAACTCCCAAAAGCCTTCAATGACCTCCTAGGGAGTGGCGGGAGGTCAACCAATTTGATCACGTGGTCCAGCAGCACATCCTTTATGGCCTTACATACCTCCACCACTATGGCGGCAACAGTGAATTGTCCCACCCCGAACGGTTGGCCCATGGAGTGGCAGGAGTCTGGTGTTGCAAGCTTCCATATGGTGATAGAAACACCCTTGACCACAGAGATAGGGGTCTTCATCATGGTGTGCTCCCTCTCCAGTGCCAGTTGGAGGATCTCCACGATGTGGGTAGGGATGGGCAAACAGAACTGAGTTTGGAAATTCAGTTCAGTTCAGAAATTCGGTTCGGTTCAGAAGTCTGGTTCGGTCGACCGAACTATTCGAGTTCGGTCCGAACTTCTGAACAAAGTTCGGAAATTCAAACCCCATTGAACTAAATGGAATATTATCTTTTAGGGATGGGTGAACAGAGCTGAGTTCGGAAATTTGGTTCAAAAATCGAGTTCGGTTCGGAAGTTCAGTTTGGTTGACCGAACTGGTGGAGTTCGGTCGACCGAACTCCAAACTTCCGAACCGCGTTCACCCATCCCTAGATGTGGAACAAGAGCTGTCTGGACATGCAGAAGTTGGTGATCCACTGCTCCTCTCTCCAGGTGGCCAGTGCCATCCCCCTACCACTCAAACGGTGCTGCGTGGAAGGATCCAGGCAGTCCTAGTGAGGGGCAGCAACTGGCGCAGGGTCTGGATGATGGTCATGGTGTTCCGGAACAGGTAGGCTGCTGCTCGCGACAGCTCCTCTATGCTGTAAAGCACTTCCAGCAGTGTGCCTGCTTGTCACAGGTACACGGTCCTAGTGAGGTTCCTGACTATGTGGGGGCAGTGTATGCTGCTGTGCCACACAGCCATGGTCACAGCTTTGGTATTGTCCTACCCCCCCCCCCCCGGTCTGTCCCTCCTTTACCTAATACGGGTTGCCTATGGACATGGCCTGATGCATGCATATCTGGGGTGCTCAGGGTCTCTGGCTGGGGAGGGTCTGTGTGTCGGGAGCTGGTCCTTGATTGACTCATGGACCCGGCCTGTTGCCTTGCCTTGTCAAGTGGTGTAACAGTTTGTTCTGGCTGTTGGCTAGCTAGCACTGCTCCCCAGCCCCTTCAGCCTTTCTGGGGTCTTTCTGCCTGTTCTTGTCCTGGGCTGTCAGGCTCCTGTCTGTGCTTGCTGTTTCTGCCAGGGTCCGTGAATGACATGGTTTGGGATGTCTCAGGTGTGGATGTAGAGGGGATGGTGGCAGACTCATCCTCCCATGTGGCTGCCTATGGGCACATGAGCTGCCTGCTCTGGTTCTGGGGTCAGAACAGTGCCTGTGGGATGGTGTGCACACAAGTCCCGAGCGGGAGTGGGGACAGAATATGGATGCACTTTACTGGGGCCTGGGTGTTTATGGGGACCCAGGCTGCAAAGCCATTAGCATGGGAACGCTCCTGTCACCATGTTGTTTTGTCTATTGAGTGTGAAGTTGCCTGGAACATTGACTCTTGTGAGGTCATTTGTGTTTTAGCAATGACAAAGACCAGACAACTACAACTGTACGTTGCTTTTGTATATGTATGTCATTTCGGACATGAGATAGGTGTTTTCCTTCATGACTCCTGCAATTACTGTTAGTAATTTGTAACCTGTCACTAAAATCTGCCACTGTACCCGAGGACTGGAGGGTGGTAAATATAACCCCGATATTTAACATGGGATAGAGGTAGTGTCTTACTATGGATCAGAAACTGGTTAAAAGATAGAAAGCGAAGGGTAGGACTAAATGGTCAGTTTTCACAATGGAGAGGAAAAAAGTAGTGTGCCTCAGGGATCTGTATTGGTTTAATGTATTCATTAATGATTTGGAAAAAGGTGTTAAGAGTGGGGTGATCAAATTTGCAGATAACACCAAGTTATTTAAGGTAGTTAAAACACGAGCAGACTGTTAGGAACTGCAGCAGGATCTTACGACACTGGGTGCCTGGGCATCTAAATGGCAAATGATATTTAATGTGGACAAGTGCAAAGTGATGCATGTAGGAAAAATAATCCAAACTATGTGTGCACAATGCTGAGTGCTAAGCTAGGAGTTACCACTCAGGAAAAGGATCTGGGGATGGTTGTGGACAATACAATGAAATCCATAGCGCAGTGTGCGGCAGCAGTCAAAAAAGCAAACAATGTTAGGAATTATTCGGAAGAGGATAGAGAATAAAACGGAGGATGTCATAATGCCTCTATATAAATCAATGGTGTGACTGCACCTGGAATATTTTGTGCAGTTCTGGTCACCTCATCTCAAAAAGGACATAGCTGAACTAGAAAAGGTGCAGAGAAGGGCAATAAAAACTATCAAGGGCATGGAAGGGCTCCCGTATGAGGAGAGGCTTGGTAGGCTAGGGCTCTTCAGCTTGGAGAACAGACAACTGAGAGGAGATATGATAGAGGTCTATAAAATCATGAGTGGTGTGGAACTAATAAACAAGGAGCAGTTATTTACCCTCTCAGTTAGTACTAGAACTAGGGGACACTCCATGAAACTCATGGGTGGCAAGTTTAAAACAAAGTCTTTTTTCACTCGGAGTATAATTGGGTTGTGGTAAGGGCCAGTATTATAGCTGAGTTTAAAAGAGGTTTGGACAAGTTTCTGGAAGATAGGTCCATTAGCAGCTATTAGCCAGACAGGATCAGGGAACGTGATGGGAGCTGGGGGAAAACAACAGGGAATGGATCTCCTATTGTGACCTATTGGGTGCTTCTCCCAAGCCACCGTGATTGACCACTGTTGGAGACAGGATGCTGGCTAGATGGACCATTGGTCTGACCCAGTATGGCACTTTTTATGTTCTTATTGTGTGTTTGGAAAAGGATCATGGTGGGAGGAGGGGATGCATTTCATCATGTTTGAACTAGCCCCAGGGATATGATGCTTAGGCCTACTAGGGAGCCCAGCCCGGATTCCCGGTCCTGCGGACTGCTGGAATGGGATGGCCAGGAGGGATGGGCTGCGGCCTATGCTGTGATCAGGGATTGGGAGGGTCGGCACTGGCAGCATACCTGGGGATGGATTGCTCAGGCTACATGCTGCTGTTTCCCTTTCTCCCTTTAGCGTTCCCTTTCTGTATGCCTGCTCATCGACATGAGTACATTGCTTGTTACAGTGTGCTTTCTGTGGGTGGCAAGTAGTTCCCCTGACTGGCCAGTGTCTGGCTTGCTATGCAGCTCCAAGGGCTGCCCTCCCAGAGTCCTGGGCAGGAAGGACGGCACAGCTGTCTTGGCTTCTTTTGCCTGTAGTTCTCCACCAGCCTGGGGACTGGTGGTCAGAGTGGGACCACCCAGACGCCCGTGTGTCCAGCTCCTTAGCCTGCCTCATGATGTGGCAGGACTTGTGAGGGTGGCCCAGCCACCCGCTTGACCTGGGGCGGATCGTGTGGCCAACTCTCCCCATTGGCCCAAAGTGTGGTGGCTGTGATTGCTCACCACGGGGCAAGGGAAGGATTGGGGCTGCCCCAGCTCATGTGGCTCCACCCTATGTCAATGTTCTCATATAACACCAAACACTCCAGTTCATCCACCTTCTAGTATTTGTATATAAACACTGCACTATGTTATTTTGATAGTTGTGTGTTCCAGTCAATTTGGGATAATGTTTTTGTTTTATGCCAGTTCCCCGTCTGAGCACACTCAGCTTCTCATAATATAATTTAGCAATGCGGGTACTTTCTTTTCCTCTGGGGTATCATGGAGCATGAAATACTGCTCTAGCTGTTAAATGAATGTGGGTTAATACACTACTGTGTTACCAAGGATGTCTGTCCTCTCTCTGGAAGTACTGGGACCCCACCTCTTGTTCTTTGTGAGACTGTTCCGGCCCAGAACAGTCTCACAAAGACAAAGAGTTCCGGCCACTCTACACACCTCCCACATAGTTCCAGAATCTTACACAGCAGCAGCTTGTGAGTGCCAATAGCATTTGCTGATGGACCTACTAAACAGTACAGGCCCACCCCATGTTGTAGCCTAACCTAACCTAACCTGTATAGTTACTGCCCAAGCACAACATAGCCACTCACCGGCTCCACTTCCAGAAATGGTACATCCCAGGCGCACAGTCTTACTGTGAGGGCAATAACTTTATTACCACCATTATGTTTTTATCCACTCATTTGTAACATAGGCCCCCAAAGACAGACTCTGCATTAACTTGTTTAATTGAGAGGCAGGCTGTCTGCAGCATTGCCTAGCTTCTGAGTACCCAAAGCCCTCTAGTGGTTGGACATTGAACATGCACAACAGAGACCTGGAAGGATTAGGGTATGTTTAGCTTGGAGAAAAGGAGGCTAAGGGCAGGGGCATATGTTAACAGGCTACATATATTTGAAGGGCTTGAGATCCCTTCCCATCCCCTTCAATTCTTTGATAAAGAAGATGGAGTACAATTGTTCTCCACTGCTACAGGGGGCAGAAGAAGAGGCAATGGGTACAAGCTACAGAAAGTAAGATTTAGATTGAACCTGAGGGGGAAATTCCTGACAGCCAAATATGTAATGGATTATCTAGGAGTAGGTTGGCCATACCTCCCTTTTAATACAGGACATTTATGAAAAATAAATTGGTGCAGGGCTGCACCAATGAAGCCCTGCACCATGTATTTTTCCATAAGCATCCTGTATTAACGGGGAGGTACAGCCACCCTAGCTAGGAGCTTTTTAAGGCGAACTGAATGAGCATCTATCTGGGATGATTGGGGTAAAGCACGTCCTGCATCAACAGGGGACTGGACAGGTGTAGCTAGGCTGGATGGGCCCTGCTGCAGAAGATGGAATGGGGGCCCCTCACCTCCCTCCCAGTGGCAGGACCCCCCCAGATTTGTTGACCCCACTCCAGTTACACTGCCTGTTCCTATTGGAGATAAAATCATCCATTTCCTGAGGCCTTTAGGTGAAGATAAAAGAAATTACTCTTTCCTGCAGAGCTAATAGGGGTTCTTTGCTGCTCTTATAGCATCCGCGAAGTCATATCCAGGGGGTGTGAAGATTGTACTTGATCAATAGTTTCTGGAGTTCACAGCCAGCCCTATTGACACCCCTATCTTTAAACATTGGCATAGGAATTCCACAGATTTCATTAAGCAAGAGGTAATCTTCATTGTTCCATGAAAGGCCACCCAGCCTAGCATTAAAATCACCACTCATTAGTATATTATCATCGCTAAACTCATGCTTTAATTTCTCAAGGACTAGTATAAACTGGTTCCATCTTTCCTGGACTAAATCAATTGTTGAGGATGGACATAAATAAACATTAATAATTATCCAGCCATGTCCTTTGCTTAAAGTTACTCTTACTGCCAGGCATAAATCAGTATCCAAAGCGATTTGTTTGGCCACCCAAAGGCTCCTGTTAGTAATTAAAGTAGTGAGTTCTGCTGAAGGCTGACCTTTCACATGTTGATTTTTGCCTGGCAGTTGAAGCTTCTATAACCCTGCATAAAGAAGGGAATCAAATTCCAGGTCTCTTGCAATAAGATGATATTGTGCCTGGTAATAAATTGGACCCAGTCCTTATCTCCTAGTTTGCTAACTAGACCCCTTATATTCCATGAGATCAAAGAGACAGTCAGGTGAAAGACCCAGCACTGTATCATCAAGGGTCCATGCACTAATCTTATTAGCATCTGCAGCCAGAAACTGACCAGAAGTCAGACAGCCTGGAGAATTTATTATTATTATTATTATTATTATTATATTATAAACATTTATATAGCGCCAGTCATGTGACCTGGTGCTGTGCAGAACATAGAAATAGACGCGGTCCCTGCCTGTGGCTTACAATCTAAAAGACAAGGAGGGGGAGACAGGGGAGAAGACAGACAAACATTCAGGCGGATGCGAAGTCTCAGGTGCGTGTGCTTGGCTTGGTTACAATCAGGTTGGTTGCAGCAGTCAGCAGAGGAGGGCAGACAGGTATATGGGAACGTCTAGCAGGCATTGGGAAAGACAGTGAGGAAAAGGTGGGTCTTGAGGAGGGATTTGAAGGAGTGAAGGGAGGGGGCAAGGCGGATGTGGGCAGGGAGGGAATTCCAGGCATGGGGGGCAGCGAGGAAGAAGGGTCAAAGGCGATTAGGTGAGCAGGAGAAACAAGGGAGAGTGAGGGAGGGGACAGAGGAAGATCAGAGAGTGCGTGCAGGAGTGCGTAGGGAGATAAGCTCCGAGAGGTAGGGGGGAGCCTGGTTGTGGAGCGATTTGAACGTGAAAACCAGGAGTTTAAGCAGGATACGTTCAGGAAGGGGGAGCCAGTGAAGAGAGAAGAGGAGAGGCTGCACTTGATCGAAGTGACGGACAGAGTGAATGACCTTGCCAGTGGAGTTTTGGATTGCAATAAGGGGGGACAGGTGAGAGCGAGAGAGGCCCGCAAAGAGGCGGTTGCAGTAATTGATGCGAGAGATAACCATGGCGTGAACAAGGGTTTTGGCTGAGGAGGTAGAGAGAAAGGGGCGCATGTGAGCAATGTTATGGAGGGCGAATCGGCAGGATTTGGCAACAGAGTCAATGTAAGGTTTAAAAGAGAGGTGCGTGTCAAAGATGAAGCCCAAGCTACGGGCTTGGAGAACAGGATGGATGGTGACTCCATCGATGCAGATGGGCAGGTTAGAGGGAGAGGAAGAGGAGGGAG
>QEPC01006122.1:813036-825561 GCA_003113815.1 Sphenodon punctatus | reverse complement strand
GGGAAGAGAGGGGGGCAAGAGAGTCAAGGGTCAAGGATAGAGAGGTGTTGAGAGCAGGGATGGCAGAGTCGGGGGAGGAGGAGGAGAAAACGGGGGGGGGGATAGAGAGGAGGCAAACTCCATGGGGGTAAAAGCTTCCATATTGCGGGAGGGGCACGGGGAGGGGGAGGAGGAGGAGGTTGGTGGGAGAGGCTGAAGGAGGCAAGGAAGTAATCAGAATTAGGGCAGGGATCAAAGGACAGGTCAGCAAGAGAGCAATTTCATGAGAAGATGAGGTCGAGGGAGTGGCCATTGGTATGGGTGGAGGAGTCATCCAGAGTCGGAGATCGAAGGAGGAGGTCAGGGAGAGAAAGCGGGAGACAGATGGTGTGGAAGGTGTGTCAACGTGAATGTTGAAATCACCAAGAATGAGAGTGGGGGTGTCATCGGAGAGGAAGAAGGTGAGCCAGGACTCAAAGTCTGGGAGGAAAGAGGAGAGGGAACCGGTGTGTGTGTGTGTGTGTGTGTGTGTAGATGATAGCAACAATTCATCCTTTCCTGCTTGTGCTTGTGTATGACCACCTTCAGCTTGTCACAGGTCTCTTCCTAGCATACCTCTCAATCCCTGGATGCTGAAGTGGAGGATAGGGACACTCAAAATAAAGAACAGAACAACACTCTTTGAAATGAGAGACATCTGTTGGATAAATCTGTGTGTGCTTATTCATGTCAATTTATGCTCATTTTAAAAAGCCCATTGCCCGACTTCAGGCAGTAGGAACAGGAAGGATCAGATAGTGGGTTGATATGTATCAGGCCCAAGCCAGACAGATCCTAAACTCCAACTCAGCTACTTTCCAGCTCAATCCCAAACTCTATCTCAGCTACTTTCCAGCTTGATCCAAGGAACTAAGAATGTATTGTGTAGTGTTGTGTACAGGAAGGAAAGCTTTTGTTTTTATAGCTATGTGTGAAAACAAGTGGTGTTAGTTGTGTAGATGTGGAATTGATTATGTTGGAAATGTCTATGTGGAACATGTGATGTACTTGCCAAATGACAAGGATACAACATATTGATATCCAGCTATGATTGAAAGTCTGACTAAGGATTCTTTCCTATAAGAACTTGCCTGAACCTTTGTCTCTCAGACCATCCTGGGCTATTGTCTCTGGTCCCCTGGATGTACCTCTGTTCTGTAGCTTCCAGAGGTCTCATCCTGTACCTTTTACCCTTTCCTTTAATAGATCTTCATCTCCATCTACTGTGGCTTCTTGGACTCCTGTGTGACTCCCCAGTCAGCCCAGTCTCAACAACTTGAGACTCTAACAGAGGTTGAACTGAAAAAAATAAACTAAAAATCCCCACAAAAATTAAAAATAGAATTCAAAGCAATCCTTTTTTAAAAAAAACCCCAAACCCTAACATTTCCCCAATTATTTGGTCCACACACCCTTTTCTTACCCCAACTACTGGTTTTTCCATATACCAAGTACATCTCCTCCTATGTGGATTCTCTGCAAAATGGGATTCTGTGTCGATTCTCTCATAACCCAATGTTAGGCAATAGCCCTTTGCCTAACACAGAGGCTGGACGGGGGGAGTAGGGTGGAGGGACATTTAAAAAACCACCAGCTTTAAAAATGAAGTTAATCACAGCATTGTCATCTGACACAAATAAAACTTTAGCCCTTTGCCTGTTAATGTCAAGGGCCCACTGTGTGGGACATGGGTTGGAAGTAGGTGTGGGAATGGAAACAGGCTTGGGCCTTGGTCAAGTACAAAGACTGGGTTGGGATCCAAAGCAAAAGCAGGGTCTGGCTCAGGGGGGCAAGAGTCAGGGCAGGGGCCAAGCAGTTTCAGGGCACAGGGTTGAGCACAGGAGACAGGAAGTCTGTGATGTTGATCCACCCATGTTTCACATCACTGCCAAGGCTCCTTATTTGGTGGTAGGCTGCCTATCTGGAGGTAAGGGGCATAGTAAATCACTGGACTGGAGAGCCTCCCAGGCAAGAACTAGAGCTGAAATGACGATTTGTGGTAAATGTTTTGTCAAAAACAGCTGTTTCGCTGCGTCCCTCTGCAATGCAGGAATTTACCAGGTTTTGGCTACATCTGTTTGTTCTGATTCTGGAATTTCCATTGGTAGTTATTTTTGGTATGTGCTAGCATATTTGGCACATTGGTGGGAGAAGAAGGTAGGCAGTACAGACAGGCCAGACATGGCAGGTGCAGCAGCACTGCTGCTTTCTCCTCCCCCCTGGATTGGGTCTTTGCAGTGAAAAAGGCATGGATCCAGGAAAGTGATGATGTGACAACACACACGGCACCAAAAGGTCATGAAACTTGACAAAAAGTACCAAAAGATAATGGAGGCTGTGAAAAATGGTAAAGACTTGCCACCTGCAATCTCAAAAGTAGCACACCCCAGACTTGTGGGGGAGTGTAGTGTTCCAGGGATCCAATCCCTGATCCTAGCCAGTGTGGGGGAGTTCTCCCTTGTTAGTAACAGATCCAGTAGAGTCCACACCAGGCTTTATATAAGACAAGTTAGTTGGTCAAGAGGTCTGTGAGCTAGGAGCTGCAAAATAAAGTGACCTATGATTTTTCAGCTAAGGAGTCTGTATCAGACTATAAGAGGGTGGGGGGTTCTCTGAAGCAGGGCAGGCAGAGGCACTTGCATGGAGCTGGTTGAGTGGAGGGGGACTGGGAATCAGGAAGTGGGATGTGGGGATCTGTGCAGGAATAGATGAGTGGGGGAAGGGACATCTGTGTTGGGAACAGGTGGGCTGGGGGGATGGCAGTGGGAGGTGTGTGGACACCTGTTCAGGGCCAGGCAAGTGGGGGGAGGGTCTGGGAATGGGCTGAAGGGGTGGATGGGCATTTGTGCTGAACTGGGAGGGTGGGGCTTGGAGCGGGGGTGTGTGCATCTGTGTGGGGTCCAGTGGAGGGACTGGGAATGGACAGCAAGCGTGGGAGCTGTCACGGAGAAACATGGGGTCATACACGTGTAACACGGGACTACATGTTTGGTAAATGTGTGGTGCCAAGGGCTTCACATGTGTGTAATGTTACTATACATGTACACTATGTAATGCCGAAGGTTCCACATGTTTGTAATGTTAACTCTGAGAACTCAGATTAGGCCTCTCACATGTCACCAGTCTACAAGAACTAAAAGAGATAACAGAAAGTGTATTCCAACCATCTGGCTTGCTAGACAGCCTGTGGAGATGTTAATGAACTTCCACGTTTACCTGGGTTGGCTACATGCCCTGAACCACGATCCCCAAGGCGGGAAATCCGAGACAAAGGAGCCTAAATTCCTATTTAAATGGGAGTAAGATACAAAGGAAAGGAGAGACACTTCTTGCAAGAGCCAGCTTGAGCATCTGCATATGAAAGGCAGCAACTGGAAGCCATGAACTGAGAGGAAGGACTTTGCTTTCTAGCAACTCTAAGTCTGGAGACCCAGTCACTTACATCAAGGACTGAGAAGAACTTATGGACCTTGCTAGGGGTAAGATGAATAACTTAGGAACTCAACCAGTATAAGTTAGGAATGCGTTATATTTACCTTTTATTTCTATTGCCACTCTGTTTAACTATCTTGTTTATGTAATCAATAAACTTACTCCTTAACTTTTATGAAGAAGTGGTCAGTGTCTGATATTGGAACACAAGTGAGCTACAAGAGTCCTCAAGCTCTTGCAAACCCAGAGAGTAAAGAGTAAGAGTCTGTAAACGGGAAGGATCGGGCCCTTGTGTGACAAAGGAGTTTCATTGTGGCACACTTGAATTAGCCAGTGAGAGAAACTGATTCAAGAGAACTGTGTGCAAGGGAAACTGAGTCACTCAAAACCGGTAAAGTGGGGGTGCGGACTCCCAAACCCGTGACAGTGGCACCCCAATGAGTAAGGAGTAAATGCTACTCCTAGCAAGGTCCATAAGTTCTTCTCAGTCCTTGATGTAAGCGACTGGGTCTCCAGACTTAGAGTTGCTAGAAAGCAGAGTTCTTCCTCAGTTCATGGCTTCCAGTTGCTGCCTTTCGTATGCAGATGCTCAAGCTGGCTCTTGCAAGAAGTGTCTCTCCTTTCCTTTTGGGGGGGAATATGTGGTAAATGTCACACTTAAATGGAAAAATGTTATGCAATGTACCATCAATAATGTTAAGAATGTATGGATTTCTAGGGAATGCACATTAGGGATGGGAAAGGACATTGTGTGGGAAAAACTAAAAATTCCTGGGGAATTGGCTATTTTCAAAATTAATACACAGATCCAGTCTCCATGGGCCCCAGCATTCTGTATTCTAAACCCAGGGTATAGATGCAGAAGCAACTTTGCAATCCCAAGAGAGGATTATGTGAATGCATATGTTATTTGGACTGGAACACCCCAGCCACACCCACACAATACCTCATCCATACAAATACAATGGGACAAATGTGTACACATAAGGGATGGGTACATTCAGTTTGTAAACTTAACCATCAAACTGGCAGCATATAACATTACTAGAAGACAACCACAATGTGCACAATTTGTTGAGCCACTCTTTGAGGCCTGGTTGCAATCCTTCCAATATTTGAGAACAGAAGGGGAAAAACAAAATTTGCCTAGCCAATCCAGACATACCAGAGATGTGTCAGGTTGGATAGGCACAGGTGGAGCTGTTTTAAATAGCATAAATATTGAAACAATGGCCAACAAATTGGGAACTGCAGGAGGATTATTGGGTTCACTACGCCAGTCCCTAACTAACAGCAACCAGGTACTCCAGGAAGGGTTAAAGCATCTGGTTCTTACTCTGCCTGATTGGTACAGACTAATGAAGCAGCAAATTGAGGCAACAGATAATGCTATTGTAGCATTGGCTAACAGAACCAGGATGGCCATTCAGTGCACACAATGGCAAGAAAGAGCATTGAGTGTACTGCATGATATCATTGGAAATTTAGAGTCAGGAAGAATGCATAAACACCTCTGGGCAATTCCTGCCATCAGGGAAAACATCGACCGTGGTTGGACCAAGGTTCTGGCCCACCACATCACACACTTACCAACTGGATTAACCCTACACATTCAGGTAGCCACCCCAAAGGGAAGAGACTCATCAGCATGTGCAGTTCAGGCATACCCCTGGGTTGCACAAAGTCAATGGTTAAAATTTGCTCTTCCAGGCTTATGGCAATTAAAGGGTACCACAGAGGTGGAACTATACGAATTGGATTCTCAGTGTAATGTATGGAAAGACACAAAATATTACTGCCCATTACCACTTCAGGAGTACAAACAATGCAGACATAATGATGATTCATATGTATGCACTGTTAATACCATGAAATTTGAGAAGCCTCAGGTTTACACCCTAGGGCACAAATGCTTTTATATTGCTGCTGAACCAAATATCACAGTGACATTAAATTCTATATTCTTTCAAGATATCCCTGACAGTGGATTTATGGTAATATGCAATGTTACCAAAATATCTATTGGCAATGATTCATGGACCCTGCATGCTAATGAATGGAAGAACCTGTGGGATAAGGACAGCTTCCAATTGTGGAATATGTCTTTTGCATATTCAGCGGCAGCAATTCATAAAGCAATACAGGACACTGAAATGTTTCACACCAAAGTAAAAGTTTAGTAAACACATTGGGCCACGCAGCAATTGTTTTAAAGGCAGAAGGAAAAAAAATTACCCAGGTTCTCACTGAAGTAGAATACATCACTAAACACTCATTTTGGAAAAGTGTTTTTGGATGGTCACCAACTGCAACTGGGATTTTAAATTTCCTGATCCATCCAATCATTATCATCCTGATAATTCAAGTTATGTTGTTTATTACTGTAATATGCATTGTATGTTGAATCAAAAAGAAAATAGTTCCCCTAAGACACAGAGCATTTTATGTTGTCCCAAAATACCAAAAAGGAATTATGTGTTAACTGGGAATGTCCCAGATTAACAGGGGGCGACTGTTAGAAATTGATATGATTTTGGCCCAACAAAGATACTAATTTCCCTGCTATAATTTGACTGAATCAGAAAGTGCCTCTCTGACACAAAGGTGCCAGGACATGCATTGAATAATATTGTAACTCACTCTTGTTGTAATGTAATCAAAAACATACATTGGATGTGTCAGCATGTAACCCTTGTGAATGTAACTTCTTGTGTAAGCTATTGTGGTTTGAAACTACGTAGAGTCCTAGGAAGTAGATAAGATATTGCTGAGCACTTGTAGTCACTTATTGATTTAAGAGCAATAGAAGGTATAGAGTAAAAATGGTCATAATGGTCAGAGGGAAACAGATGATGCTAAAGAGCAAGCAAAACCTCATGTTCTCAAAACAAATTGACAGCAGGAACATCGGGAAACAAAGGAAGGTCAGGACCCCATAAACAGAGTTGGCCTTATCAGATGCCTCTCAGAAGGATGTGGGCTATCCCAGGGCTGAGGGGCAGACACACACCCCTCTGGAGAGAGGGGTGGGCCAAACCCTATCAACCAGGGCAGGCCCCCACACCACTGATGCAGAGGCAGACAGCCCCTTAACATGAATAAGCTATAAGGGAGACTTGTATATAAGGCCTGACTTTGGATCAGTTCCTTGCCCTTCAAGGTCCTTGATTGCCATCCCTCAGGGGAACCGACGAGCTCTGTGATTGTGCTCTTTCTGGGACTCCTCTATCTAGGGAGTCCTACAACTGCATCATCTGGGCCCCCTGACTGTTCTTCTCCTGGAACCAGACCATGAACGTCTGATCACGTAAGAATATATGCTTTTATGTATTTGAAGGAATCAGAGTAGGTGAGGGCATGTGCTGAATGCAAGTGTCCCTTTTTAATAATTGGTATGCTAATTGTTCTGCTTTTATTGAATAAATACCTATTTGATTGAACCAAAGACTCATTACTAAAAAAATAGAAGAGGAATAATTCCCCACCCTCTCAACAGTAATATTTCCACTAGATCCCGAGAATTAAAAGGAAGCTGCTTCACTGAGGTGAAAGAAAGACAGCTGACTCCCTCTTGGACAGGGACCAGCCTCACCAAGGTGCAGATAGGCAGCCGACTCCCTCTTGGACAGGGACCAGCTCCACCAAGGTGAAAGAAAGGTGGCTGAATCCCTCTTGGACAGGGACCAGTCTCACCAAAGTGCAGATAGACAGCTGACTCCCTCTTGGACAGGGACCAGTTGCACCCGGGGTACAGAGGAATCTACTTCCCCAGGTGAAGGAAAGGCAGTTGAATCCCTTTTAATTCCTTATAGTGTTACACGTGTGTGACCCCATGTTTCTCCGTGACAGGAGCATCTGTAACAGGCTGGGCATTTGAGGGGATGCTGGGAACAGGCAGGTGGAGGAGAGGGCATCTGTGCGGTTCAGGTGGGTGGGAGATGGGAAGGGAATTAGTAAAGACGTTCTGCAGTCTCACGTATTGTGCTCACTTATAACTTAGACTGCTTTCACACCACCTCCCCCACGCATATTTTGACTCCACAAGAGACTGCAGGAGCCAGAATGTGCACGAGGTTCAGCCAGTCTGAAAGTCCACCCCCTGCAGCTTTGTAGGCAAACACACGCAAAGATACAGAGCAGGATCTCTGCATGTGTTTGTCAGCAAAGCTGCGCAGGGGGACTTTCAGACCGGCCGAACCCTGCGCATATTCTGGCTTGTGCATTCCCTCTTGCAACCAAAATATACATGTGTGGGTGGGGTGGCGGTGGGGTGAAAGTGATCTTAGACTCCATGCACCCACACTTGACAATGGTCTTTCAGCCCAATCCTCTTCCCCGTGAAAACTGGGGGCAACACTGAAGTTGGGGACATTAGGAGGTTGGGGGGCAGCTTGCTACCCTCTTCCCCTGCTCTTCCCACTTGGCATCATGGGACTTGGGAGAACAGGGAGGATGAGGACAGCAAGGGATGCTGGGGAACAAGAAATTAACCCCCTTGGGGGTTGCACCTATTCCAGGTGGATGAGGAAGTGTAAAATGAACACTTGAAAAGTTTCCTTTAATTAAGCTCTTGGGCTTTATTTCCAGTGATGTAAACCTTGATTTGTAGCTTGCTGTTTAGTGTATTGTTTATATTAGAGGTTGTCTAATAAATTGTTGCCTATGGCACATGAGTGGGGTGTGTGTGTGTGTAAGTGGGGGCTGCTCTCATACACAGGAATACTAGGGATGGGACACTGGGGGAATTTTGGTTTAGTTTTCTTTCCCCAGTTTCACTTTATAGGTTTTTATGGATTTAATTATGGGTTCAGTTTTCGGTTCTGTATTTAAATCCCCCCAAACCTATAAACTGATTAAGAAATAATAATAAAAACACCTGTGCACGCACAAAATGACCACCAGGACATTCTGTGTGTACAAGCCCTTTTCAAAAATGGTGCTGGCAGCATCGGTGCCTTTTGAGAAAAGAGCAGCCACCCAGAATTAAAGTTTTCCCCCACCTTCAACCCACAGGACCTGTATTTCCTCACCCCAATCCCCCAGGCCCTGGAGTGCTGCTTACCAGCCTCAGAGGGCTTGACTGAAGCACCGCTGCTGCTGTGGGGACTCTGGCAGGCTCCCTCACCATGATGTCCTCCCTCCTCTGGATCACACACATGAGAAATGGCAGTGATGTGTTGTTGGGGTAATTAGTGTTGGGGTCCCAAATTATTGTTTAGTTGTACTTTCCTCCAAAACTGAATGTACACCAGTTAAAACAAACCCCAGTATGATTTGAGGTCCACATAAAACCAGGAACATGATTATGTATAGGAAAATGTGTTATATAGGAAATTTATAGAAATTCATACAAGGGAAATCCACCTGTTGGGAAGCTTAGATTTGTATCTTCATCTTTACCTCAAAACAAGATTGCATCCAAACTAATGCATGCCCTGTTTTAAGTCCTAGAGACAAGATGGGTTTGTTCACATCTTCTTCGGACAAAGTGCTGATTAATAAAGTATCCTATATTTATGTTCCGGTAATACTAAACCTTTCCAAATGGAAAATAGAGGAATTGAAGTATTGTAAAAACATCAAGAAAGATTGCATCTTTCTTTTCAGTCTTGCTTGCAGACAAAATAATTACCCATTAGCAACGCACGAATGATGTTCCCGTGCTTGTTTGGAACAAGCCTGATTAGGCCAGAATAAAGCAATCAATGATATAAGTGCTTAAGGGAATGTTTTCAAGATACCACACAATATAATTCAGGAAATGAACTCCACATTCAACTGTAGCTCCTTGTGGGTGGGACTGAAATGGTTTTTTTAGTGATGCCTTATGAGTATCTTTTCTGTTTATCTGTTTTTGACCCTGTTGTTACTGAAACAGCAGAAATACATTCTTTGGGCTATCTGGACAATGGTATATATGTAGAACAACTTGAAATGTCATCTTTAATGGTATATCACCACAAACTCAAAATCTTTAAAGTCCCAACTCCCAAACACTCGTCTTTGTACCTCTCGAGGCTTTGAGCAGATGTGCAGGTGACAGGTATTTGAGGTGGATACTCCCATATTTGGGAGGAAGGATGATAATATCACCAATCTGCAAGTCAGTTGTACCAGCCATTGACCATTCCAGCTTACTATTTGGAGGCAACTTCAGGAGAAGGTAGTTCCAGCAGGTAGAGGACAATATTGTGAAATTACTAATCTCTCCTATACAATGTTTACCTTTAAGGGAAGGTTATTGAATGGGTGGTGAACCAGCAACTCTAGAAGCATCTGGACCGCATCGGCTTCCTTGATCCCTCGCAGTCAGATTTTTGTCTGGGCTGTGGTACCGAGACTGTGCTTGTGGTCTTGGTCGACAATCAGCACTGGGAGTTGGACTGAGGCCGGTCCACTCTTCTGATTTTGTTAGAAATCTGTCCTCACCCTCCCTGTTCTCCCAAGTCCCAATGATGGCAAGTGGGAATTGCAGCACCAATACAGCCCTTCAGCATGCCTAAGAAATGTTAAAGTGGTGTTAAATGGAGTTATATGCTTGTCTGTTTTCACTTAAAGAGGAGAGCTCTGCACCTACTGGGAGCTTTGCTACTTAATTTCATTGTGGACCCAATCCTGTTCCCAGAAATAACCACTACAGTACGTGCCTTTCATTCAATGAGCTATTAACACTCAGTAAGCTTCTGCAGTTCACAGTCCGTCAGTGAGGGGCTATCTCCATTTTAGAGAGAGAGAAAGAAAGGCACCAATTGCCAGATCCTAATTTTCAGTAGCAACTACCAAAATGCTTAACTTCAGACACATCAGGCCTGACTTGGTGGCGGTGCTGAGCTTTTCACAGCGCCCACTGACTTCAGCTGGAGGTAAAAGCACTTCACAAGGTTCGGCTCAAATTGGGGACCTAGAAGCAGTGGAGACACTGCTAACTTTTTTTAAGTTAACAGGACACAGGTCTCTGCCCCTAAAATTCTTGTAATTAAGGGTAAGCCGTATTGCCACCCCCAAACATTCCGAATCTGAAGTCATGCCATCCTAAAATCGCAAAAAGTAAAAAAAAAAAAAAAAAAAAGAGAGAAAGGGTTAACTCTTTGTAGTTTCCATTTTTTCCCCCACGCTTTAATGGAATGATGTTTCTAAAACCACAGGAAATAAAATCTTATATTTTGTTAACAGTAATGCAGAGATTCTCATATAATGACCAGAAGCTGGAGCTTTAGGAAAAAACTAAGTAGCTAGAGACTTGTGATTAAAAAAATAAAAATTGCAAGAGGCAGCAGCATTGGATTGAGATGCATCTTTCAGTTGATTTGTTTACTGTGCATTGATAGTACTTTCCCTTCAGCGTCTCTGATCCTGCAAGATACCCCCATAGAGTATTGAATTAAGGGGGTGTCTCTTGCACAATGCAGTTTGCGGGATCAGGGTCAACCTGTATGATCAGGGGGAACAAACTATCACACCAGTACAAGGGAAGCAAATTTTTTAAAGCTTGGCAAAGTGATTTCAAACCTACAGGAACTTGTAACCTGCCAACATTGTGTGCGTATTGCTTTTTCTGTTTTGGTGCTTATAGTTTTGGAGGTTTCAAGCTGTCCGGATTGTTTCTAAACGAATGGGTTTATAAACAAGTTTGTTTTTTAAATGGTATCCACAGATGGTTACTTTAGATATTCAACAGACTAAGGGTGAAAACAGACATGACGTTAACCACCCTTTAACCACCCTTGGTGGTTATTTATCCATGTTGCCGGGCTGTATTGGTGCCCTATGCAGCCCTGCAACATGCATAAATAACCACCAAGGGTGGTTAAAGGGTGGTTAGCGTCATGTCTGTTTTCACCTTAAGTAGAGTTTCTGCGTTTGTTCCTGCAGGAAAATTATTAGAAAGGAAGGATATCGTTACTACTTGGCATTATGTCAAAACGATCTGCTACTAGTGGAGCATCAAAAAGGAAAAGGTGGCATGAAGCAGAACTGGAGTGCCAGAAACTGCCTAAGATAAACAGCTTTTTTTAAAGTGAAGAGAAGGTGGTGGCAAGCACCAGTGCCAGCAAAAGTGACTCTGGTCATGGTGCTGGAAGTGCTTCTGAGGATGCGGAATGTGTACACAGACACAGTCGAAACTGGTCCTCATGGTGAGCTGCCTGCTGCTGCTGAGTGTGGTACTGGCGAGCTGAGGCGTATTCAAGAAGGGAAGCAGAGTGAAATTGATATACGTAACAGTGAATACCCAACCGACAAAGCAAATTTTAGTGGCAGTTTGAATGCAGAAGAAAAACGCTTCATTTTGCGACATGGCCTTGTAGGCCGCCTGGGCCTTTTCCTCAAAAAGCAGATGGAAAAAACAAAGGGCGCAGTTTCAGTGCTGCTTTTTATGTAAAAAAATCTAAAGCTGGCATAAAGCTCCAAAGAGCGTGGTTGTGCCATTCACCAACCATAAGCAAGTGCTACTGTGAGCCCTGTTGGCTGTTTGGAGATACAAAGCATGCTTCTTCAGAAGTTTGGGCAAATGGCTTCTCTGATTAGCAGCATTTAACCAGAAGTATTGAAAGGCATGAAGTATCAGCTCAGCATGTACAAGCATGCATCATATATGAACAGTGGGGCTCAGGACATACACTTGATAGAGATCTAGCAGCCCAAGTTAACCATGAAGCTAACTGTTGGTGCCAAGTCCTTGATAGGGATGGGCGAACAGATCGCGGTTCGGGTTCGGCCATTCGGTTTGGCTGCGTTCAGTTTGGCTGTTCGGTTCGGCCGTTCGGTTAGTTTGCCGGGTTTGGCCGTTTGGTTCGGCCGTTCGGTTCGGTATGTTCGTGAAATGTTTTGTTATGGGTGTTTTTGTTGTTTTTTATATGTTTTTTTGGTTTTTTATTTGGTTTTATTAAACTTTTATATGGGTTTTTTTTTGTTGATTTTATATGGGTTTTTTAATTTAATTTTTTAATCTAATATTATATATATATATCTACACTAAATCTAACTGCGATTAACTATTCTAAATGCTATGAACTAAATGGATTATCTAATAAGTACACAGGCCTACTCCTACAAACACTAAAACTAAATCACTTA
>QEPC01006122.1:787229-803043 GCA_003113815.1 Sphenodon punctatus | reverse complement strand
AAAAGCTTGCATATTGCGGAAGGGGCGCAGAGAGGGGGAGGAGGAGGGGGGTCGGTGGGAGAGGCTGAAGGAGGCGAGGAGGTGATCAAAATTAGGGCAGGGATCAAAGGAAAGGTCAGCAAGAGAGCAATTTCGTGAGAAGATGAGATCGAGGGTGCCTGTGTGCCCTCGTGCCTTTCCCCCCTCCCAACCCCTTCAGTGGTCTGACGCCTTCTCCCCACACCATCCCCTATGCTGCCCTGCCCCTTCCCCTCCCTTGTCCCCTGCTGCCCCTAGGTCGTTCCCATCCCCTGCCAACAGGGATGGCCGAGGCTACCGACCCCCCCTTGTCTGAGGTGTTGGAGGAGGTGCTGTCAGCTGGAAGGGCTGGGGACCCTGCCCCTGCCCCCTGACCGCCACCCCCGGGGGGCCCCTGTCCCCCCCCAGCACCGCCTGCAGCTGTATTGGGGTCTGGCGGCCCGGCTGCTGGCGTCTGAGCTGTGGGGGCACGGGTCCCCGGATCCGCCATCCCTGGCGCTGTTGGGGAGGCGGGGGTGGCGGCGCTGGCAGGGCCTGTGGTACGGCCGGGTGTGTGTGGAGGGGGCACAGATCTGGGCACTGGCACCGCACCCAGGGGGGCTGCTGCCATTATGAAGGCACTCAGGGCCCTGGCCTGCAGGAGGAGGGATGTGCCCTGCTCTGGGGAGTGGTCGAGTTTCCGGCCGAGCTCCTCGGACCGGCGGTTCTGCCGGTCCGAGTCGGCCTGGAGTGCCTCCAATTGGTGGTCCATGTCCCACTTCATCAGCCGCCGGTCCTTCCGCATCTCCGCCACCAGCGCCCAGTCCCTCCTCCAGCCAGTTGACAGCTTCCAGCATCTCCTCTGTTTGCTGCGTGCTGGTGGTGACAAGCTCCTGCATGAGGTCCTCCCGGCACCTGCGCTCGGTGCTCCCGCATCCTCTAGGCCGGCGGTACCGGCAGCCCCCGGCCATGGCCCTCCCATGCCCAGTGTGGCTCTGTGGGGCAATAAGGGGGTTGGTTAAGCGTGTGGGGTTCCGTTCCCCTGCCCCCTCCTATCTCTGTGCTCTGGGCACTCCTTCAGCCCGGGATGGGCACCACTGGCCCCTGTGCGGTTCCCTCTGCCCGTGCCCCATCCTGACCTCCGGGACCGTGGGGGGGGGGATGCTGCCATCCCATTCCACCCCCTTTGGCCCCCCTCCCCTTGGGGTCTTTGCATGTGCCCTGCATTATCCGTACCTGCTCCCTCTGTGTCCGTTCCCTCCAAGGTCGCTGGGGCTGGTATCTGCCTGGTCCCCGGGTCGGCCTGCCGTGAGGTGCAGGGTGACAGGCTCCTCTTCACCCTCTACCTCCTCGGAGTCCGCTGGGGCGTGCGTGCCCTCGCCGGAGATCGAGCTGGGGGGGTGTCGGGCGCGTGTGCCCGAGGTCCCTGGCTGCTCCTCCGGGGCTTCCGTGCCCGGTGCCTGGCCTTGCCCGGTGCTCTCCAGCTGCAGGAGGGGGGGTGCTCATCCGCGGGTCACTCCTCCCAGGGGCCCCCTCCTACCGGGCACCGGGCGACTATGGAGCCCAGGGGTGCAGCACCCGACTCAGCGCGTCCATGTAGGGGGAGGCCCGTGTCATCCGGCCAGAGCGCCGGTTGTTGTCCGTGATGTCCTTATAGCCCATCTTTAGCTCCTTGATTTTAGTCTGCCACTGTGTGGGCGTTCAGTCGTATCCGGTCTCCCACATCTCCGTGGCTATCTGGGCGAACACCTGTTCATTCCGGGCATTGATAGCCAGCTCGGCCTGCAGCTCCGGTGTCGCCCAGATAGCTATGAGGTCATGGATCTCCTGGAGACCCCACTGACCCACCCTGTGGTACCAGCACCTGGGTGCCAGCCCCTCCGCTGCCTCTTACTCCTCCATGGCCCCAGCTGCCTGTCCCTGGCTCCCTCTGGCCTCGGATTCTTCCGGGGCTTATGCCCTCTTGCTGGTCTGTTTGTGGGTACAATGGGGGCTGCTGGTTAGGTTCCTGGCAGCTGTGGTCCCTCCCTCCCTCCCGTGCCCCTTCTCTCCTCGGCTCCGACCCTCCCGCTCCCAGCTGCACCCCTTACCTTCTTCCGGGGTGGCCCCCTGTGCTTCTGGGTGTCCCCCGCTGGGCCGGGTTCCCCCTCCTGCTGCTGCAGCTGCCACCGCCACTGCTGCTGCTGCTGCTCCTTTACCTCCTCCTCACCCTGTCGCTCCATCCTCCTCACGTTTCCCTCCACCCTCCTCTCTATTGACTACTCCACCATGTTCCCCTACTGCTGCCTGCCCTTTAAATCTCCCTCCGTGTGCTGCTTGTTGTTGATTGTCTGGCAGTAGCACTGTGTGCTGTCACCATGGCCTGTGGTCTTTTCCTTCCACTGCGGCCAAGGTTTTCCCTTCAGATGTTACATTTCATTCACCCCTGCCGTGGTGACCATTCACCACACTTCTGGGCCTCCTCCTGCCCCGACCTCATGAAGCGTGGTTAGCTTCACCCTGGCCCGTGTTTGACTGTGGTGAACATCTGGATGCGGGTCAACAAACGTGCACGGCTCTTTCACCACCGCTGCGTTTGACTGAGGTTGACTGTGGTGAATGCCGGAAACGTAACGTCTGAAATCACCCAAAGAGTCTGTGAATGTGAGAGGACCTTGAGCAGGGCTGGCCCAAGGGCTGAGTCCAGATGCCAGAAAGGGCTGAGGTACAGGGAGCCATGTTGTTCCCTGGTCTCGAGAGGTGGGAAGGGAGAGCTATGTTGTCCTTAGCCCCAGGAGGAAAGCTATGCTGCCCTAGGATCAGGGGGACAAGGCACAAGAAGTCATCCTGCTCCTACTTCTCAAGCTCCTGTGGCCCTGCTATCACCACTTGTGAGGGGCCACTGGGGACTGGGGATTTGTGTCAGGGCCAGGGTGAGACACCGCCTAAGACAGGCACTTCTGCACCCCCGGGGCATAATAAAGAGAAGGGGGCCCCAGGTCCCAACACGGCAGTGGCGCCCTGCAGGAATCCCCCAACCAGACAAGGGGGAGGAGGAAGGAGACACGTTACCAGGGAGCACTGGAGGTGGGTCCCGCCCCCCTCACGTAGACACTCCCAGCCCAGCATCAGCTGTAACCCCGATCTCATCAGGAAGTGAAGGGGTGGAGCTAGGGCCAATGCGGCGTTGCTCTGCACGTCTGCGAGCGCAGGAAATGGGAGGAGCTAAGGGGATTTAAGGGAAAGCCCCAGTCTCCTCTGGGCCGGTGATTAGAGAAGCTGCGAAGCTGGCCGTTGCGATTTGGTGAACTGTGTGAGACAACGAGGATTTAAACCTAGACTGAGAGTGTGGAGTGAGTGGTGAGCAAATGGTGAGTGCTTGTGTGGGTGAAAGGTATAAGGTTATTGCATAGGAGGGTTGAAGGTGAGCACACCCATCTGTTGTCGGGGTCCCACATCCTTCCTCCCTTCCCCATCCCCCGGTGTGGGGATTCAATCCCCTCTTCCCTTTCCCCCTTCCTGGTACTCCCCCTCCCTCACGGATACCCCTGTCATGAGGAAAGCTGACCCTTCACGAGTGCATGTGGGTGAAAGTGGTGTGAGTAGGGATTCATCCCCCTGTGGAGTGTAGGGGAGCTTGCACACGCCACTTGCTGAGGGCCGCGCCCCTGTGATGATACGACCTCATCCTTGCTAGGACATTGGGCCACCTTACAACCTGAGGGGCATCTTTTTCGTACGAGCAAGTGCGTGGGCAGTTCCCCCTCCCAGGAGTCCTCGCAGCATGGGTGTTGGATGTGTGGGCCGTGCCAGGTCCATGGGTCCTTCCCACCACAACCCTGGACCCCCTAACAGTATCGCCGGCACCGTACCATGGATCTGGCACAACAAGTAGAGGAAATGGGCAGGGCCATTCAGGCCCTGGCCATGGAGCTTAAAGACATGAAGGAATGGGGGGCAGTAGGAGGGTTGGGGGAACCGGTGGACGAGGGAGGTCCAGCGCTCGTAGCAGACCCTGCCCCTCCACCAATGCCTGTTGTCAAACCCCCAATAAGGGTACCATGACACCCCCCTATTCAGAGGTTTGGAGGAGACAGGAAGCATTTCCAGGGGTTTTTGGCCTTGTGCAAACTGGCCTTCCAGTTGCAGCCCCTTACTTATGCCGCAGACACCGCCAAGGTGGCCTTTGTGATGGGACATTTGGAGTGGCTTGCCTTGGATTGGGCTATTCCCTTGCTACTTAAAGATAGCCCCTTGCTAAAGGATTTCCCTAGGTTTTTGCGAGAGTTCCAATTTTTATTTGATTACCCCCATAGAAAGAGGGATGCGGAAGCTGCCATTATGACTCTAAAACAGGGGAAAGGCCCTTTATTAGAGTATGTCACCCGGTTCCAGCAGTTAGCAGTCGAATTGGAGTGGGCAGATGATGTTCTGAAGGTACTATTCCGTAAGGGGTTACATGATGACATCAAAGACCAGCTGGCCCTTGTTGCTATGCCAGCCAAATGGGGAGAACTGGTCAATCTTACTTGTAAAATAGATGAACGATTGACAGAGAGGCGCCGAGAACGGAGACAAGAAGGTGGGCGTAATTGGGGCTCACTTTATACGTTCCCAGGAACAGGGAAGGCGGAGATCCCCAAACTAGATGAAACCAAACCTATGCAGATAGGGGCTTCGCGGGGGCCCCTTGGACCCCAATAAAAAGAACGTAGAAGTTTGGAGAAGTTATGCTATTATTGTGGTGGTGCAGGACATTTTACTAGTGCATGCCCCCAGCTCCCACCCGAAAAAAGGAGCCAGGGAAATGACAGGGGCCGGGGCGGCCAGGGGACGTCCCAATAGCCCTCTCCAGTTCCCCTAGGAGCCAACCGGTAACACTAGCCACTGTGTTTTCTAGGGGTGAGCAATTAGTGATTCCGGTGACCCTGTCCTTGACTCCCTATCGTTCGGTGGTGCTCCCAGACCTTATTGACTCAGGAGCATCGGCGATTTTCTAGATACTCAGGTGGCAAGGCAATATGCCGTACCTCTTCAACCCAAGGTGACCCTGGAGGCAGTGTTTGCTATCGATGGTTCGCCCCTCACCTCAGGGCCAATCATACAATGTATGCAAGTCCTTGAGGAGGTAATCGGAGAACACCATGAAAACCTCCAACTTGATATAGTGAGTACACCCGCCTTCCCTGTAGTACTGGGAGTTCCATGGCTACGATGACACAACCCTTTCATTGACTGGGTCCATAAGCAGATTGTGTTCACTTCCCCCTTTTGTGGAATTTATTGTAGAAGCCTAAGACCCCCCAAGCCCGCTAGGTGTCTGCCACACCAGAACCAAATCCTTGCTACCAACACCATTGTACTGCCTGTCAACTATTGAGACTTGGCCGACGTGTTTCAAGAGCAACAGGCGCTGGAACTCCCTCCGCATAGGTCTTATGACTGCTCGATTACCATACTCCCTGACACCGTGCCACCGTATGGGCGTATCTACGCACTTTCAGAACCAGAGTTAAAGACTCTCAAAGACTACTGTCAGCCTCCGCTGACCTATGCGGAGCAGCCGGCGGCCTGGGGAATCCCGAGGGGATGGGCCAGTACAGACGGCTCTGGGGATCACCAGGCTGACAGACGCTGAGGGAACTGACAGACAGGAAGCCCCGACACCGCTGCCCCCAGCAGCAACAACAGCAGAAGCCGCAGGGCCTGTAGCCACGCCCCCCGCAATCCCGGATTTCGGAGCTTCACCTGGACCACCTCGGACCACACCCCCGACGTTGCCACGCCGCTCGGAGAGTCTGAGGGCACGTACGGGGGCGGGGCCTGTTGCATAAAAACCAGCGCCGCAGTTAGAACGACGCTGGTGATTACCGAGAAACCAGCCCCCTTGCGTTTGCTTCCCTGCTTCTGACTTGGCTGAAAGAACAGTACTTGATTTGAGATCGTGTGTGTGGACCGTCCTTCCTGCGAAATCCCTTAGAGTGAATCGTGAGTGAGTGGAAGAGTGAGAGGTGAGTGAACGGGTGTGCACGAGCCCCTTCCTTCCCTACTGGGCCCCGTTTCCCCCCCCTCCCTGGAATCACATAGAGTGTGTGTAACCTGTCCCCTTCCCTGCACATCAAGGTGGTTCCCTTCCCTCACCATATTCCACCGCACAGTTCCCCTTGTCCCTTCTTGTCCCCGAGTGTGTGTGCTAGGGTGTGTGGGGGTACCTTGTGGCCTCTCTGGATCAGGGCACCTTATGATGATAGAGGCCTGTTCTCTTTGATTAGAGGTGACGGCCACAACTCTATCCTGACGGGCATAGTCGTTCCCCACTTCCTGTGTAACCGAGAGAGTCTCCTCCGAGGGTACAATGCGTGTGAAGGGTGTACGTAGTTGCCCCTGAATCCCCCCTCCCCGGTGACAAATCACCAGCAACCAAGCCCAACACGGGCACTTTTTCATGCCATGGATATAGCAAAAGAATTAAACCGGTTAGGCCAGGCCATCCAATCATTGTCTATGGAGATGAAAGATCTCCACGCCCAACAAGGCAATCTAGCTGCCGCTGTGAACCAACTCCAAGGAGCTGTGGCTGCAGCACCAGGTCCCGCTCCCCCCAATGTAGCCGCCGCCTCAGCAGCACCTTCCCCACCAGCAGGGCTAGTACCCGCTACAGGCGCACGTGAGCTCAAGGGGCCCAAGCTAGAAAAGTTTGTGGGAGATCGGCGGAGGTTTCAAGCTTTCCTTGCCTTATGTCGCCTTACCTTCACCCTGCAACCCTATACCTATTTGACTGATGTCCTGAAGGTGGCATTCATTATTGGCAACCTGGGGGGCACCTCCCTCCAGTGGGCTACTATGCTGCTACGAAGTACTAGCCCCCTGTTGACGAACTATGCAAACTTTCTTAAGGAGTTTACCTTCCTGTTCGATAACCCCCACCGAGTTCGGGATGCTCAGAGGACAATCATGGGCCTCCGACAGGGACGAAGCCCCGCACTGGAGTACACCACACAATTTCAACAACTGACGTTAGAGCTCCAGTGTCCCAATGATGTACTCCTTGTGATGTTCCTTAAGGGTTTATGTGAGGAAATCAAAGACCAGCTGGCCTTTGTAGAACTCCCAGCCACGTGGGAAGCCCTTGCAAACCTGGTCTTACAGATCGAAGACCGCTTGGCGGAACGAAAAAGGGAGCGTCGTCAGGAAACCCGTCCTTTTCAAGTAAGACTCATAATTTCCCCTGGGCCCCCTAGATTACCGGAGCTGGAACCTATGCAAGTAGGTGCCTCCCGTGGACACCTATCTAAGGAAGAGCGTGAGTGGTGTCGCATTTCCCGTTTGTGCTTTTATTGTGGGGATCCATCTCATTTTATCGGGGAGTGCCCCGATTTGCCCCCAGACCGTAGATCAGTGGGAAATGCCAGAGGCCGAGGTGGACAGGGGTCGTCTCGGTCTTAACAACGTCTCCCAAGCCCTGTACGAGGAACCCTCCAGGCTCTCATCTATTGATCCCGATGACCCTAACCCTTACCCGTACTCGATCCGTCGTTTGTTGGGCCCTCATCGATTCAGGGGCCTCGGGGAACTTCATTGATAGTGCCCTAGTAAGGACGTGGCAACTCTTTATTTGAAGAAAAGAAACTCCCAAGCCTATCCATACCATTGATGATTCTCCCTTGGTGTCAGGACCTATTACCATGTGCACCCCACCCCTGGGATGCACGATAGGAACTCACCGAGAACACATTTCATTTGACCTAGTCTGCACCCCCCTTTTTCAAGTAGTCTTGGGAAGTCCCTGGCTTTGCCAGCATAACCCCACGATTGAATGGGTCCATAAGCGGGTGCAATTCCTGTCTCCCCGCTGTCATCAGGAGTGCCAACTCCCTCAGCCCTTGCAAGCCATTGGGGCTACCTATGAGTTGTCGCTAGGCCCAGCAAACTTGAACATTCCTGAAACCTATCTGGACTATCAGGATATCTTTTGTAAGATCCGTGCTACCGAATTACCCCCGCATCGGTCATATGACTGCCCCATTGATCTCGTACCCGGAAAAGACCCCCCATTTGAATGGATCTACACCTTAGCAGAGCCCGAGCAACAAGTCCTCCGACAATACCTGGAGGAAAATCTCCGGCAGGGCTTCATCAGACCCTCCACATCTCCAGCCGGGCCCCCCATATTTTTGGTACCTAAGAAGGATGGGGGTCTCTTGCCTTGCATAGATTATAGAGGGTTGAACAGCATTACGGTTAAAAACCGCTCACCGCTCCCCCTCATTCCCGAACTATTGGATCGCCTACAAGGAGCTCAAGTGTTCACGAAATTGGACCTCCAGGGAGCTTACAACTTACTCCGCATACACTCAGAGGATGAGTGGAAGACGGCTTTTCGTACGCGCTACGGGCTGTTCGAATATCTCGTGATGCCGTTTGGCCTCGCTAACGCCCTAGCCACCTTCCAACATCTCATTAACGATATTTTCCGCGACATTCTCGATGTGTACATTATTGCATACCTAGATGACATCCTGATCTACTCCTTGAATCTAGAAGACCATGTCCGACATGTCCGTGAAGTACTCAAACGCCTCAGAATGAATAAACTATACTGTAAGAGAGAGAAATGTTTTTTCCACCTTTGCTCCCTTAGCTTTTTGGGCTTTATCATAAGCCCTAAGGGAATCCAAATGGACCCACAGAAGGTCAACGCTATAAGAAAATGGCCAGCTCCCAAGGCGATAAAACCATTACAGCGGTTCCTCGGTAGCACTAACTACTACCGACAGTACATCCCCAACTATGCAGACATCACTGCTCCTCTAACCTTGCTTCTAAAGAAAAAACAACCTTACGACTGGGGCCCCAAGCAATGCTACAGTTTTGCCTACCTAAAAGAGGCCTTCACGACAGCACCGCTGTTACAACACCTGGACTCGACTAAGCCATTCTATGTAGAGGCTGACGCCTCCGGAACAGCCATAGGAGCAGTTCTCTGACAAGAACATGACCAATCAGAACTGTTACTCCTGTGCGCATATTACTCCAGACAATTGACCCCAGCGGAGCGCAACTACAATATTCTAGACCGAGAACTTCTTGCAATTAAGGTCACCTTCGAGGTCTGGCGCCATTACCTTGAGGGCGCCAGACACCCGTTAACGGTGGTAACAGACCACCGGAACCTGACCTTTCTCCAGAATGCACACATTTCTAATGCTCGCCATGCCCACTGGGTGTTGTTCTTTGCGAGATTTGACTTTCATATCCGTTATCGCCCTGGAAGGCTGCATATGCTAGCAGACGCGCTGTCCCGATATCAGGAACGTAGACCAGAAATACCCATAAGCCCAGAAACAATTCTGCAGCCTCGCACATTTGCCAGTACCTATACTACCCTGCAAGAGATGCGCATGGCCACCACAAAGGAAGTTCCCAAAACAATAGAACCCCAAGGCATCAAACCACTAGAGCCACAAAATCAACCCTCACCAGTGAGGGTTCCCCCGTCCCGGCAAAACGACGTATTATGGGCACACCATGATGCTTCCACAGCAGGCCACCCCAGGATTGAAAGAATGATGCAGCTTATTTGTCGTTCCTTTTGGTGGCCCAACCTATGACAAGATATGACTCGATATGTTACAAGTTGTGCCACCTGCGCCCGAACCAAGGTACCCCATCAAGCCCCGATAGGCCTTCTTCAGTTAACCCCGATACCCTTAGGACCATGGCAATGCATTGGCCTCAACTATGTGGTAGACATACCCCCATCTAGGCAGTACACCACCATACTCATGGTGGTAGACCACTTCACCAAACTCGCCCACTTTATTGCATGTAAGGGATTGCCGTCAGCAAAACGAACGGCACTCCTTTTTATCCGGCATGTGCTGAAACTCCATGGCTGCCCCCAGGAAAATGTGAGTGATCGAGGGACACAATTCACCTCACGTTTTTGGAAGATGCTTTTCCACGCACTTCAAGTCACCCTGAAGCCCACCACCGCATACCACCCCCAAGCTAACGGATAGGTGGAGAGGGTCAACCAAAACATGGAGCAATACCTCCGATGCTACATCAACTCCCTCCAGGACGATTGGCATGCATGGCTCCCATTTGCGGAGTTTACGTACAACAATGCACCTAACGCTTCCTTAGGGACCTCCCCGTTTTACGTTACGTATGGATTTCACCCACAAAGTGGGGCCATCGAATCCCTTGCTCCGACAGTTCCGGCAGCAGGGGCACTAGTGCAACAAATTCACCATGCACAGACGGTAGCTCGCCATGTATTGCTTCAAGCCCAGCAAAGGTACAAGAAACAAGCTGACCAGCATAGAAGGCCCAGAGAGACCCTCAAACCAGGCGATTTAGTATGGATTGACTGACATCATTACCCATCTGCTCGTCCATCCCCGAAACTAGACCAGCGTTACATTGGGCCCTACCCCATCCGGCAACAAGTAAATGACGTAACCTACATGGTACAACTACCCTCCCAGTCTCGCATTCACCCCACCTTCCACGTCTCCCTCCTCAAGAAAGCTGTGCCGTGCCAGGGCATAGCCCCGGCAATACCCCCGGACCCGATCATACAATCGGCCGCCGGCTCCAAGTATGAAGTGAAAGCAATTTTGGACTCAAAGATTCTCCGGGGCCACCTCCACTACCTCATTGATTGGGCAGGATTTGACCCCACCGATCGTTCATGGGAACCCGCCAGCAATGTCTCCGCCCCTTGCCTTATTCGGACCTTCCACCTACGACACCCTCTGAAGCCCGGCCCGGGGTGCCGGCAGCCTCGACAGGGGGGTATTGTCAGCCTCCGCTGACCTATGCAGAGCAGCCGGTGGCCTGGGGGATCCCGAGGGGATGGGCCAGTACAACCGGCTCCGGGGATCACCAGGCTGACAGACGCTGCGGGAACTGACAGACAGCAAGCCCCGACACCGCCACCACCAGCAGCAACAACAGCAGAAGCCGCAGGACCTGTAGCCACGCCCCCCGCAATCCCAGATCTCGGAGCTTCACCTGGACCACCTCGGACCACGCCCCTGACATTGCCACGCCGCTTGGAGCATCTGAGGGCACGTACGGGGGCGGGGCCTGTTGCATAAAAACCAGCGCCGCAGTTAGAACGACGCTGGTGATTACCGAGAAACCGGCCCCCTTGCGTTTGCTTCCCTGCTTCTGACTTGGCTGAGAGAACAGTACTTGATTTGAGATCGTGTGTGTGGACCCTCCTTCCTGCAAAATCCCTTAGAGTGAATCGTGAGTGAGTGGAAGAGTGAGAGGTGAGTGAACGGGTGTGCACGAGCCCCTTCCTTCCCTACCGGGCCCCGTTTCCCCCCTCCCTCCCTGGAATCACATAGAGTGTGTGTAACCTGTCCCCTTCCCCGCACGTTAAGGTGTTTCCCTTCCCTCACCATATTCCACCTCACAGTTCCCCTTGTCCCTTCTTGTCCCCGAGTGTGTGTGCTAGGGTGTGTGGGGGTACCTTGTGGCCTCTCTGGATCAGGGTGCCCTATGATGATAGAGGCCTGTTCTCTTTGATTAGAGGTGATGGCCACAACTCTATCCTGATGGGCATAGTCGTTCCCCACTTCCTGTGTAACCGAGAGAGCCTCCTCCGAGGGTACCGTGCGTGTGAAGGGTGTACGTGGTTGCCCCTGAATCCCCCCTCCCCAGTGACAACTACATTGATGAGAACCTAGAAAAGGGGTTTATTCGGCCCCCAACCTCCCCAGGGGGGGACCCCCCTTTTCTTCGTACCAAAGAAGGATGGGGAATGGCGCCCCTGTATTGATTACAGGGGCCTCAATGCCATTACGGTGAAAAACCGCTACCTCCTACCTCTTATACCTGAACTATTGGATCGGCTCCAAGGAGCCAAGATATTTACTAAGCTTGAGCTACAAGGTGCCTATAACCTGCTGCAGGTCAAAAAGGGGGACAAATGGAAAACCGCATTCCGTACGAGGTACGGACACTTTGAGTACCTGGTCATGCCCTACGGATTAGCTAATGCACCTACCGCTTTCCAGCATTTTATTAATGATATTTTCTGTGATATTTTAGATTTATTTTTAGTGGCATATCTGGACGACATCCTCATTTTTTCCCAAATGGAGGAAGAACATATTCATCATGTCCGCGTTGTTCTGCAACGACTGAGGCAGTACCGTCTGTACTGCAAAATGGAAAAATGTGCAATCCACCAGGAGGAAGTCCCCCTTTTAGGGTTTGTCACATCGGCCCATGGAATAAAAATGGACCCGGGGAAGGTAACCGCTATTCTGGCCTGGCCAGCTCCGACCTCAGTGAAACCACTACAGCATTTTTTGGGTAGCGTAAACTACTATTGACAATATATACCCCGCTACGCTGAATTAACCATGCCACTCACTTCCCTCCTCAGAAAAGGACAACGCTATGTATGGGATCAACCCCAGCAAGAGGCCTTTAAACAATTGAAAGAGGCCTTTACCAAGGCACCCATTCTGCAACATCCAGATTTTTCACGCCCCTTTATCATAGAAACCGACGCCTCCAGTGTTGCTATCGGCGGGGTGTTGTTACAGCCAATGGACCCAGACACCCCTCTGTTGCCATGCGCCTTCTGTTCGTGGCAGTTAACTGCGACTGAGAAGAATTATACAATTCTGGACAGAGAGTTGTTAGCAATCAAGGTAGCCCTTGAAGTCTGGAGGCACTACCTGGAAGGCACACATCACCCCATCCAGGTTATTACAGATCACAAAAACCTCACTTTTCTTCAGTCCGCACGCATCCAAAATCCTCGACGCGCCCGCTGGGCACTCTTATTCACTCGTTTTGATTTTCGGATCATCTATCGACTGGGAAAACTAAATACCCTTGCCAATGCCCTGTCCCGCTATGATACGGACTCAATGAATCCCGCAGTCCCGAATGAAACCCTCTTGCCGCCTGAAGCGTTCATGGCTGCTGCTCTTACCTCCGTGCAATTTAAAACTTGGGCAGCCGCGGATCCAGACCTTCTGAGAGTGGCACAAAAACCCCTGTCCGGATTACCCTTACATCATGGAGTTATCGCAGTTCCCCAGGTAGTCCGCCAACAAGTGTTGTGGGCTCATCATGATGCCCCCCTGGCGGGCCATCCAGGACAACGACAAACACTGCAGTTACTGCAGCGGCACTTCTGGTGGCCCACTATGTGGAAGGACACCATACGCTACGTACAAGGATGCCACACTTGCAACCGCACTAAGGTGCATCGGAGGTGACCCCTGGGCCTCCTACAGTTAACCCCCCTACCCCAGGGACCATGGCAAAGGCTTAACCTGGATTTTATTGTAGAACTTCCAGTGTCACAGGGGTATACCACCATCCTTGTCACCATTGACCAGTTTACAAAAATGGGACACTTTACCTCCTGTAAGGGATTACCCACAGCTCAACAGATGGCTCAATACTTTTTACAAAATGTAGTCAGACTCCACGGCCTTCCCATAACCATTACCTCCAACAGGGGGTCCTAATTCATTGCTTGATTCTGGCAGGCTCTAATGAAAGCCGTAGGAGTACAAGTGCAGCTGACCAAGGCCTACTGTCCTCAAGCAAATGGGCAGGTAGAGCGAGCTAACCAATCCATCAAATAGTATCTATGCTGCTACGTGGACTATCTCCAGGATGATTGGGTAACATACCTCCACTAGCAGAATTTGCATTTAACAATGCACCACACGCTGCCGTGGGCACGTCTCCATTCTATGTGTCCCAGGGGTTCCATCCTAGGCTTACTCTTCCTGATGAACCCGACATGAAAGTCCCTGCAGCTGGAGCCCTAGTGCAGCGACTCCAAAGATGTCATACCCAAGCCCGCAGTATGCTTCAACAAGCCAGACAGCAGTACAAGCGAGCTACAGATCGCAAGCGATTGCCAGTCCCCCAATTCCAAGTGGGGGACCTGGTCTGGGTGGATAGGCATCACTACCCGTCTCTCCGCCCCTCTGCCAAACTTGATAATCGCTTTATGGGACCATTCCCCATCCAAAGCCAAGTAAACCCTGTAGTCTATCGACTCACGCTCCCCGCTGACCTTCGTATTCACCCTGTGTTTCATGTGTCCCTCCTAAAACCGCATGTTCCCCCTCTCTTCCCCGATGCTTCCCCACCAGGACCAGTATGTGAGATTCAAGGGGACCCTGAATATGAAGTCCGAGCTCTCTTGGACTCCAAATTTTCCAGAGGAGTGTTGCACTATCTCGTGGATTGGAAAGGTTATGCTGCAACAGATGGCTCATGGGAGCCCGCATCTGCCATCCAAGCGCCCCAGTTGATACGAGAATTCCATGCCCGCCATCCATCCCGACCAGGGCCCCTCCAGCCCCGATTGCAACAACGAGACCCTTGGGGAGGGGGTGCTGTCAGGGCCAGGGTGAGACACCGCCTAAGACAGGTGCTTCCGCACCCCCGGGGGGTAATAAAGAGAAGGAGGCCCCAGGTCCCAACATGGCAGCGGCGCCCTGCAGGAATCCCCCCACCAGACAAGGGGGAGGAGGAAGGAGACGCGTTACCAGGGAGCACCAGAGGTGGGTCCCGCCCCCCTCACGTAGACACGCCGAGCCTGGCATCAGCTGTAACCCCGATCTCGTCGGGAAGTGAAGGGGTGGAGCTAGGGCCGATGTGGCATCGCTCTGCACGTCTGCGAGCGCAGGAAATGGGAGGAGCTAAGGGGATTTAAGGGAAAGCCCCAGTCTCCTCCGGGCCGGCGATCAACGAAGCTGTGAAGCTGGCCATTGCGATTTGGTGAACTGTGTGGGACAACGAGGATTTAAACCTAGAGTGAGAGTGTGGAATGAGTGGTGAGCGAACGGTGAGTGCTTGTGTGGGTGAAAGGTATAAGGTTATTGCATAGGAGGGTTGAAGGTGAGCACACCCATCTGTTGTCGGGGTCCCACATCCTTCCTCCCTTCCCCATCCCCCGGTGTGGGGATTCAATCCCCTCTTCCCTTTCCCCCTTCCTGGTACTCCCCCTCCCTCACGGATACCCCTGTCATGAGGAGAGCTGACCCTTCATGAGTGCGTGTGGGTGAAAGTGGTGTGAGCAGGGATTCATCCTCCTGTGGAGTGTAGGGGAGCTTGCACACGCCACTTGCTGAGCGCCGCGCCCCTGTGATGATATGGCCTTGTCCTTGCTAGGACATTGGGCCACCTTACAACCTGAGGGGCATCTTTTTCATACCAGCAAGTGCGTGGGCAGTTCCCTCTCCCAGGAGTCCTCGCAGCATGGGTGTTGGACGTGTGGGCCGTGCCAGGTCCGTGGGTCCTTCCCACCACAACCCCGGACCCCCTAACAATTTGGGGGTGAGAATAAGTCTTTCTCTGATTGAGTCAAAGGGCCCAGTTCCCAGTGCTTTCTTGACTCCCTCAGTCCAGCCTCACTTCTCTTCTTCCTATAGGCCATAGGATCAACAATGCTTCCTACCCATGCATGGGCAGTTGTCGGCGCACCCCAATGAGACACGGAGACTTGTATTGGTTTAAAATGCTGGCCGCATTCTTTATTATCAACAATCAAACTTGAGAGGCCGGTGGGAAAATTGCCCGGCAATTCTGGGTCCAGTATGCTAGCTAATAACCATAAACTTATTAACTTGGTCACTGACGTGGATGTGCCCTCCAGCGTCAATGCCGTTCTACTTATCTTCCCCCTTCGACAACACAAGGCTCTGGCCGAAACGGGGGAACAGGCCCAACTCAGGGCACGAGCCAGGAGGTAAGTGGTTTCCGGCCGGCGGACAGCGCATGTCCATTCCGGTCATCCAAACCACTCCTCCCAGGGTCATGACCCCAGCGCGTGCTG
>QEPC01006122.1:745531-768845 GCA_003113815.1 Sphenodon punctatus | reverse complement strand
GAAAAATTGCGGAAATCGCGGAAAACCGCTATTCCGCTATTTTTTTGCGCTGGCGGAATTGTGGAAATAGCGAAAATGTCATGTTTCCACGATTCCACTAAGTTGCGGAATTAAATAAGCGGAACCGCGGAACCACGGAATGAAACCGCGGAATGAAAGCCTCTGCCATGCCGTTCCACTAATTGCGGAAACACTGTTTCTGCCGGAAATAGCTACCGCTGCGATATTCTGCTACAGCCCTACTCCAGACTCCCATGTGCTACAGGTTCTGCAGTTCATGGAGCACTTCCGATGCTTTCTCCATGCACAATTGTTATGCCAACCCTTCTATTTAAATCATGCTTATGAAAAATACATGTTGCAGGGCTACATTGGAACCAATGTAGGCCTGCAACATGTATTTTTCATAAGCCTCTTGATTAGAATGGAAGGGTTGGCTTGGCAATAATGCCACATACCACTGCCACAACAGGGCAGGAGGGAGCCTGGGGTTCACACAGGGAGGGCACAAATGGAACCCCCCCCCTCCTTTCATGGGCCCCAGGACAAATGTCCCTCCTGTCCCTCTGTTACCTATGCCACTGTTGTGGAGGTTTGAGGAGGAGTGGGAGGCAGCAGCATGCTGGATACGGATGTGCGAACGAGGTTCAGAAGTTCGGGGTTTGGCCCAAACTTGGGGTGTTTGGACTGTTTGTGAACACCCTGAATGCGAACTGCCCCCCACCTGAACTGGCTGAACAAGGTTCGGGTTCTGAATCGGTTCGGACAGGAGAACGGGGGGCAGGGCGGAACCCAGTTTTCCCTCCCCCCTCCAGGCTGCACAGGTGGAAGGGGTGCGGGGGAGCACCTCCCCTCCCCACCCTTCCCAGCCTCATAATTTTTTTTTTAACCCTCCCACCCTAGGGATCGCCCTACCTGGTGGTGCCGGGGCTCTGGCCCTGGGTCCGGCGGTGGCGTGTCTGGCAGCGATTCTGGAGGCGGAGGTGGCGCTTCAGAGCACTTCAGGCTGCTATGGTAGGGCAATCCCTGGGCTGGGAGGGTTAAAATTTTTTTATGAGGCTGGGGAGGGGGGGAGATGCTCCTCGGTGCCCCTTCCATCTGTGCAGCCTGGAGGGGGGAGGGAAAACCGGGGGGGGGCTGCCCAAACAGGTTTGCCCCCCCCAACCTGTTCATGCTGAATAGGCTGAACTAAACAATTTCGGGTTCGGCCGAACCCCGAACGGGCTGAACCCCGAACCCCCTGGTGTTCACACATCCCTAATGCTGGACTTGCTGGTGGAGGGGGAGGTGTGCCTGCACCAGGCGGGTTGACTTACATGAGCACATGGTGGAAAGAATTCATCTGGTTTCCCTGTGGGGCTGAATGCTGGAGAAATCAGGGCAGGCAATCGGGATTCAGGTGAGGCGGTGGGAACTGCCGAATGGGGTTGGCAATTGGTGCCTGCTCCTAGCAACAATTGCTGCACTCACAGCAGTTGCATGCTGGAGAAGGGAGTCTCCAGAGAGACTGTGACAACAGATTTCCTATCTCCTTGTTTGCTTTCTCCGGCACGCTGTCTTAGTGCTTCAACTGCTGCCAGAAGCTGGTTTGGTGCCTGTCCTCCTGCCAGTATTCCAAGCAGGCCTTAGCAGCAAAGGCCTTGCATTGTGTGGAATTCTGCTTCACAAGCTACCTGTGCTCCCAGGCCATGCCCTGATGATGTCTCAGATGTCATCCCCCTGCCACATGGTCTCTCCGAGCAGCTCCCTCACCAAATCCTCCCTGTGCCACCGGTTGTGGACCCGCAGGTTATGGTTCCACTAGGGACTTGAGGATGGCTGTTGTGGTGGCAGACCTGTAGCAAGGTAACAAGGAAAGTCATTAGTTCAGACCACCCTACACTGCATTGGCATTTCAGCCCCCGCCTACACTTCCCACCTAACGTAATGTGGTTGCGGGGGGGGGGGGGGTTGGGGTTGGGGACTTGTACAAAAGGGCTACTCTGCAGCCCTTTTCCACAATGGTGCCACCAGTGGTCTCTCACTCCATCCAGGGGTCTCTCTTTGCTCCCAAAGGTTCTCTTACAGGGTAAGTCTAGATTTCTGCTAGAGACTAGGCCTCCAGCCACTCCCAGCACCTATTAATGAAGCTTTACAAACACTGAGACAATAGCTGGCTTATTTAAATTCTGGAGCACCAAGGGAGGTAAGAAACTGAAACCCTTGCTTAAATTATTAGAACGAAAATTGTTTCCCCAGGTCCTGTTTGGGGCTGAAGTTTGGGGGTTAGGTAGTCATAACAACTTGGGGTCACTCCAGAATAAGATTCTGAGGATAGGGTTAGGTGTGCCTCGGGGCACTCCAATAGTTATGATGCGGGCAGAATGTGGGATTGTTCCTTTTGAGGACAAGATAAGGCTGGCCCACTTGGGATACTGGCTGAAAATCAGAGATATGACAAATGATCACATTCCCACTTTATGTCTGCAAGAACAAGAAAATCCCTTGGCCAATTATAGATGGTATGACTCAATAGCACAGAATTTAGCACTCCTTGGTTTTTCAAGCTCTAACCTCTCAAGTAAGTCTCAAGCTCAGGCCAAATCCCTACTGCGAAGCAGGCTCAGGGATGTTAGATTGCAAAGCGATGGTGTGGGAATTCGTGACCAGCATGTTGCCCCTTGCTATCCGGAAATTAAGCGAAGAGCTGGTTGTGAGGAATACCTCATGGATATAAAGGACTTTAAAATTAGACGGGCCATGGCTCTCGTGAGGTTAAATATGATGCCTAGTTCGGTAGCTGAGGGCAGATTTAAAGGCACTCCTTCCGAGCTGAGATTCTGTTATTGCAGCCAAACGGTAACAGAAGATCTCCCACATTACATATTGTACTGCCCTCGGAGCACTGAGATTAGAAATAAGTTCTTCAATCCTTGGTTTGAGGGAAGGGACCACTGGGATCAGCAGAAAAGGTTGTGTTTCATCCTTGCCAATCAGAACAAGGCAGTAACGCAGCAAGCTGCCGTGGGGGTATTTCTAATGGCATTAGTTAGGCAACAGCAGTTGGAGAGTCCTGACTCACCTAGGGAAGAATCGACATCCCTTTAAAAATGGGGACTCCTATGGAACTCCCGAAAGGTATTCAATCCCCAAATTTCTGCCCACTGTTTAAATATGTATCCTGTCCTATTTACTCAAGCATCCCCCTATTAATGAAGCACCAGTGAGACGGTTCCCTGCAGGGGTCAAGTGTGCCACCACAAGCCCCGGGAAGGGCAAGGCGCTGTGTTACCACCCTAAAGGAAGTATGCATTTGCATACGGGGACCTAGATGTGGGACTGATCTCTAGTTTCTCTTTTTGGCTGGTTCCAAAATGAGTCTATGGTAAAGACAACCCCAGGGGTCATGGGAGATGATCGGGATGGTAAAAAAATACCTTCTAGTGAAATATGTTATTTATTTATTTATGTTTTAAGGAGTATTTTACTTTGTTTTTGTTATAATATTGTACACTCATTTTGTAATGGCCAAAGGCTAAACAAATAAACTTTTGAACTACAAACACTGGGATTGGGAAGGGGCAATCATACCAGGGTGATTTACATACCATCCACAGGGATTAGCACCTTAAAGGCAGATTTTCAATCTTTTTCCAGTGATGAGCAGTGCAGTGATGTGACTTCTTGGGAGCACTGCATGATTTGCATAAATGATTTGCTTAAATATTCATAAATGCAGCTCACCTCTGCAATTCAATTTCGTTCCATTCAATAGGAGTTGAGAATTCATCAGTTCCCCAGCCTGTGTTGGACACTGCTTCAATTCAGTTCAATTCACTTACAACAGCAGCTCAGTTGAGCTGCACTCTCTGGTTGGTGGCCACCCAGCATGGAAGGAGACCCCAGGCATAGGGTTGCCATACCGTTACCTCCCCTTTAATCCAGGACACTTATGAAAAATACATGGTGCATGCATTGGTTCCAACGCAGGGCTGCACTGGAACCAATGCAGCCCTGCACCATGTATTTTTCATAAGTGTCCTGGATTAAAGGGGACGTATGGCAACCCTACCCAGGCAGCTCTGACGAGGAAGCTCAAATCAAGAACTGCTCCACCCTCTCCTGGCACAGTGATTCCAGCAGTGGCAGCCCAAGGCAGGCTCCAGCTGGAGCAGGCAGGCTCAGGTCAGGCTCTGCTCCCCGCAGGGAGAAGCAGTGGCAACAAGGTGCCCTGGGTGGGCTCCAGGCTTAGTGGCAGGGCAACAAAGGTGGTGGGTGGGCTCTATCTGGGACAGGCAGGCTCCAGGCTCTACTCTCCCAGCAATGGCAGCAGGGTAGTAAAAGCAGCAGCACAAGGTAGGCGCCAGCCAGGACAGGTCAGGCAGGTTCAGGACAGTCTTCAGTCTCTGCTCCTCCAGCATGGCATGGGTCACTGGCAGGTCAGCAGAGGCTGCAATGGTGGCAAGCAATGTTGTGGCTCCAGGACACCAACTGAGCAGGAGTACAGTAATCTCTTAGATTGTAAACTCTCGGGCAGGGACCGTGTTTATCTTATTCTCTGTAAAGCACCAGGTACATTGCTGGCGCTATATAAAAGCTTATAATAATAATTAATAATTAATAGATTGTAAGCCCTCTGGGGCAGGGATCGTGTCTATTTTCAAGAGTTGTAAAGGACCAGGTACATTGCTTGTGCTATATGAGTACATAATAAAACAAGTAACAATAATAATACAGCAGGGAAAGCCCTGATGGCTTCTTGATGTGGCCGTCTGTGTGGGAAAGGAAACCCTATCCCTCGGCTACTTCGACTGTCAAAGAGACAGGATGAAAGGGGGGAGCTTTATTTCCCCGCAGAGAGTCACTGGGGCACTATGGCAGCCACCTGGTGCAGCTAATTCACAGTCTGGCAGGGGCATAGTTATAGCGGGACTAGAGAGGGCACAGCCCCCTGAACTTTCAGAGCAGTACAGATATGAATGAGCAATTTAGTTTGCAAAACAAAAACATTTTTGAGTGAGGAGATGGCGCTGTCCCACCAAGTGGAAAAAATGAGTGAATGAGTGAAAAGGACAGGCCTGGGCGTTTCTCTTTGCTCAGAGTCACAAAAGGCAAAGTTTGTTTTATTAGCAACAGGAAATTAAAGGTAATCTTACACCCGCTGAAGTTAGCAGCCCAGTTCCCATTGACTTGAATGGTAACAGGACTGCTTCAAAGTGCTCCTGAGCACTACCGACAACTGGCTTGGGGAGCAGAATCCACACATTGTCCAACCACCCTGGTGCTTTTGAGCAACAGGTTGCTAATCCCTGTGAGAGCAAGACTTCCAAAGACCAAGGTAGGTAGGCACATTTGTTTAAACTCTAAAAGGATCTGCGAAGGGCTGGGTGCATGTGCGTGTTTCTGTGTATAGAAGGGCTCTGGGTGTGTGTTTTTCTGTTTAAACTCTAGAAGGGTCTGGGAAGGGTGGGGGTAGGGGAGAAGTCAGTCTTTGCTGAAACCCTAAAAGGTTCGGGGGTGGGGTGGGAGGAATCTAGATTTTTGATACAGAATAGCCAGCAACGCCCAACACATTTTTAAAGCTTAAAAACCAGGCAAACATTGATGGCAGGGAAACCTGGTCATTCCAGGATAAATTTACGCACCCACCACAGGGATTAATGCCATAACAATAGGATGCTGAGTCACCAGAGCAAGCTCCTCCACAGACTTGGTAGGTAGGTTTGTTTAAATCCTAAAAGGGTCAAGACAGGGCAGGGTGGCTTCTGTTTGTTTAAACCCAAAAAGGGTCTGTATAGGGTGGGTGGGAATTTTATTTAAACCTTAAGGCTGCCTGAACTAGTGGGCTTTACAATCTACAATTTCAGGCATTATTTTCAGACAGCGGTAGCTGCTTGAAACTTAAATGCACAGCCACTCTCCATTATAAACAGGGGACTGCTAAAGTCCCGATTTTGAGGAAACCGCTTGACCTACATTGCTGAAAATGTATCCATGGCTATAAGTTGTGAGGGCCATCATATGCACAAAGTTTGAAGAAGTTCCATCAGGAAAACAAAATGTTATGACTGTTTAAACGTTAATTGGTTGTGGTCAAAATGCACACCGTCCTCATGATTTTGAATCATCACTATCTCCTCCCCCTGGATGAGTTGAGCCCCCAAACTTCACAGGCTTGCAGCATGAGATCAATAGCAACCGCTTCTGAAATATGATAGCAATTGGTGCAGCCAAAACCGAGTTGTTATTGAATTTAAAAAAGGTTCTACAGGCTGACACATGCGCACTTGAGCTCCTCTCTCCTGTCGGAGAGCCGGGGAAGGGCTAGGTCGGCGTACCCCTGCGAGCTCAGTTGGCGGCTGCTGCTGTTGCCGGGTGCCCTGGCAGTGGTGCAGTCACCCCTATGGGTACCCCCAACCCCCGCCAGCCCCTGCCAGCCCCAACCTCAACCCCCCAACTCCCGCCAGCCCTGACCTCAAACCCTGCCAGACCCGATCTCACCCCACAACCTCCGACCTCACCCCCCAACCCCCACCAGCCCTGATCTCACAGTGCATTAAGTCTGTGTTTTACATGTATAAAAATTTAATACAATTAATACAATAAGGTGTTAATGTGAGTGTACATAACATTATACAATTCGTTCTACACAATGCAGTTGTGTATAAACAGACTTAATGCACTGTGAAAAAATTGTATGTTGTTGAATTATGATAAGAAATTCAAGTTTAATAATGGAAAAATGTGAAAGTTTAGTTATTGATGAAAAAGAACATAAGTATGTATGGTAAGGAATTAGGTACATATATTGCATGTATGTTTATGAGGGTAAAATATTAAATATTGGTCAAATTCTGAAATAATTTCAATGTTTTTTGGCATTTATGTTTTGTTGCAATGTATGGAGTTGAAGGTTTTTTTAATTTTAATTGTCCGGATTATTTTTTTATTATTATTTTAAGAAAAGTTTTGTTCATCTAAGGTTTTTTTAAACTGTTGAGTTTTTTGTTTTGGTTATAACATCTAGTTTTTGCATATATTTTTTTAACAAGGGTTCTGTTTTCATCTAGTTTTATAATTGAGCTGACTTGGGCCCAAAGTTACACAGCAAAGTGAGTGGTTTTGGTAGGGTTTATACCTTTCGTTATAGTTGAGACACAAAAATATCTTGCACCACAGTGATAAGCATAATAGAGTATAAAAGTTCAGAGAGATGCAGTAGATATGAGAGCTAAAAGGAAATCCAGTGACAGGCCATTAAAAAAAACGCTAAAGCATACTCAAAAGTGCTGAGGTGACTTCAAAGACAGTTACTGGTTTCTAAGATTATCTACTTAAATCTGTTGACCTACAGCACAGTAATCATAATGCATCACCTTACCTGGGCCACAGTCTCATAGGCTAAATATGCCAAAATCTCCATGGCAACTGCATTTGGTTTTATTTCCATACTGCTACAATCCAACCAATCTCGAAACTTAGAAGCTTTCTTGGCTGTCAGTTTAAAACATGAAAGCAAACAGAAGTAAAATCAGTTATAAAATGATTACTTCAAAATCCTATCTACCATAAACTATGTCAACTATTCAGTCTTCACTTGGCATGATGGGCAGTAGAGAGTCAATGGCAAAATTCAAAGAGATCAGATCAACACAAGGTTAACAAGAGAGATCACAATTTTGCAAAATGAAAAAGGGAGACTGTGTCAGGCAGGCAAGAGCAGTAGATATCCCATCATTAATGCCGGTGCAATCCCAGCTATGGGCGTGTGACTGTGGCAGCAACAGATGATGCCGTGCCTTGACAGGGCAAACTCTCCATCATTCAGGAATCGCCCTGCTGGCTTGCCAGCCAATGAGCAGGTTCTTTCAACAAAGAGCCTATTCTTCTCAAGCCTTTGGGTTTAAACAACACACACGCGCGCGCACGCACGCACGCACGCACGCACGCACGCACGCACGCACACAGTGACCCTTCTTTTATAAGAGAAATAGATTCTTAATCCTTCCTAAACTGTAAGCTGGCACCATCCACCCTTTATGGACTCTCAGAATTAGAAGGGACTCAGAGGGTTCTTAAGTCCAGCCCACTGCTTGGTGCAGGATCTGTTGTACCCAACCCACTCCAGACATATGTGCTCATCCAGCCTCTCCTTAACCCACAACTGCAAATGGGGTTGCACAGATTTGTTTCTTTTTTGTACAAAAAAATTCATAAAGCTTTTTTAGCAAACCTGTACCACTTCATATTCCATATACTTCAGGCCCTCCCTGCCAGTTGTAGTTTTTTAAAACACTTCAGTGAATATGATAACATTCATAGAGGATATGAACATTCCTGGAATGAACGGGAAAATGAAAGCACTATACGTCCAGGATTGTGGGGGTCATATTTGCCCCAAACACAATGTAGAATTTTGTCAGCTTTCATAATATGCCATTTTCTGTGTGTACAGAAACATTTCAATACAAGTGCATGGGGTGGGGGGGAGGCAAGTATACCACAAAAGGGAAACTCCGGTTACCAACTTACAACGTTGCTTTATCTTTAGATTCTTTACACACCAGTTAACCCTTTCATAATGTGATGTTTCAATTATGGTTTTTTTACTTGCAAGGTTGTGTTGGAAAAAAATAAATAACCCATTAGGCTGAGGTCATTTCAACCTCTCTGTTAGTTACTATGGCAGCCAGCTACTGAAATGCAGACAAGTTCCTAATAGCTCAGACTCTTGAAGCACAGACAAGCTGTCTGCATGGTGAGTGCATTATAAGTGTTATAATATGTGGGTGGTAACCCACATTGGGATATTAACACTTATAATCACCTAAATGTTTGTTTATTTAAATTTATTTACTTAAAATTCTTATACCCCGTCATCTTTGACCACAGGCGGCCCGGGGCGGCTTACAACAAATAAAAACAAAATAGCAATAATAATTCAATTAAAATATAACATAATATAAAATCCCCCCATCTCCCGCCTCCATCCCATCCCCTCCACCAAATGCCTGGTGGAACAGCCACATTTTACAAGTCTGACGAAAAGTTAATAGGTCTGGGGCCAGGTGAGCCTCCTCCATGAGGGATTTCCACAGCTGAGGTGCGGCCACTGAGAATGCCCTCTTCATAGTGGTCCCCTGATTTACTCGGGGGACCTCCCAAAACGCACCCCCAGTGGACTGCAGGGGCCGAATCAGGACCCGGAGAGTGAGGCGGTCCCGCAGATACGTCGGAGCAAGGCCGTGTAAGGCTTTAAAGGTGAGAAGAACCAACACTTTGAATCGGGCCCAGAAGATAGGCAGCCAGCACAGAGAACAGAGCACTGGTGTAATGTGCTCTCTGGTGACCCGACCCCGTAAGGAACCAAGTTGCCGCATTCTGCACCAGTTGCAGCCTCTGGACCGTCATCAAGGGTAGCCCCACGTAGAGCACATTGCAGTAACAAAAGCATGAATGATGGTGGCCAGGTTGGAGTCCGAGACATAAGGCCGAATCCGCCGAACCAGATGTCACTGGCAAAAAGCCCCCTTCGCCACCATCTCCACCTGGATATCCAAGCAGAGTCAGAAATCCAGGAGCACCCCTAGACTCTGCTCCTGGGACACCAGCAGGGGACAAACTCCATCAATGACGGGGGGAGTCACACCCGCCGCTCTCCCCACCAACATTACCTCCATCTTGTCAGAATTCAGCTTCCGTCAGCTCTGCCTCATTCAGTCCCCCACAGCCGTCAAACACTGCAAAAGCACAGAGACTGCCAGGCCTGGGTCTGTTGAAAATGAGGCACAGCTGAGTGTCATAAGCATATTGATGACAACTCACTCCAAACCGCCTCACTACCTTGCCTAATGGCTACATGTACATGTTGAACAAGAGTGGGGGCAGACTAGAACCTTGCGGGACACCACATGAAAAGTCATGGGGGGAAGATGACTTATCTCCCAACACCACCCGTTGGGTCCTACCAGCTAGGTAGGAACTGAACCACTGTAGAACCATCCCACCCAATCCTGTCCAGTCCTGCAAGTGAGTCACCAACAGCTCATGATCAACNGAGCCCACCCCCCAGCACCAGCGGCCGCGGCGTCCCCGCAGCCGCCGGTAAGTATGACCCGATCCCTGGGGGGGGTGTTTAACACCCCCCCAACCCCCCAGGGATCACCCCTACTAAAGTTCAGTGCGCTTACCTTGCGGAGCTCCGGCAGCGGCGGCGGGCGGTCCGGCGGCCTCAGCACCGGCTGTGGCTGCCGGCGTCAGAGACGCTCTAGGCCTTCCGGGGAACTTCCGCGGGGACGCCGCGGCCACTGGTGCTGGGGGGTGGGCTTGCCTCTGGGTCTTTTATAAAACAAAAATCGAGGCTGGGCAGGGTGGGTGGGGGGTGTCCCCCCTTCCACCTGCGCAGCCTGGGAGGGGGAGGGGGAGGGAATTAATTTATTTCATTGATTTCAATGGGGACACAGCGCCATTGAAATCAATGAAATAAATCCGGTACCGGTCCGGGAATCCGGTTTTCAGGGAACCAGTAACCGGTAAATCCGGTAACCGGTAATGGGCCCGGGGTCCCACCTCTACTGGACACTGTTAATTGTTTCCTCCCCTCCAGTCTCTACTTCTGCAGCTTTTCCATGCTCCGTCTTAGGTAAGGCCAAGGCGCACAGTTCACTCTTAGACATGCTCCTGCCCCTTTAGGACTACAGGGTGGTGCATTTCTATCCCTGGGGAAGAGGTATCTATTGTTTCCCCCTCCATCCCGGGAAAGGTTTCCTGCACCTTCCAGCCTTCTCTTAAGGTAGAATCCTCCACCTCCCGGCTTGTCTGTAACCCTTTCGGTTCAGTTAGCCGCTTCCCACCTTCTCTTAAGGTAGGACAACAAACCTCCAGGTCATTCTGCAACCCCCTGGTTTGAGTAGGGGCAGTTGCAGCCTCTAACTCTCCCCCTGCTGTGGTTACTCGGTTTGATTCTGCAGGATTTGGTCCCTCCTGTGTAAGGTGGGGTGCCAAGTCCTGGGCTTCAGAATCAGGTTGACCCATTGGCTTCACTCCTTTCAGTTCCCCATATGAGACATGCAGTTCTCTCCCCGAGTCTTGTCCTCCCCTGCCTTCTGGCTGGTTTGGGGTCTCCTCTTTGAGGTTTTCCTGCACCTGAGTGGAGTTCACAGGTTGGGGTGCAGGATCTGTAAAGCCTTCCTGTAACTCCACTAGGGTTGATCTCTGTCTCCCCATGTTCCAGGGGTAGAGGTGCAGCTTGTTTAGGGCTCTCTGAGTTTTGTTGCCCCTCACCCTCCCTTCCTGGTTTGCTTTCCATCTCCCCATGTTCCTGGGATTGGGCTTTTTCCAGCCTCCATTCCAGCCTCCATTTGTTTATAGCATTTCCCACCAACATCTCATTTTGTGTCCTTCTGGGGAGTACAGTGACCTGGATTGGTCCTTTTGAGTCTTCCCATTCTAAATCTACAGTGGCTGTGGGCAAAATATCCCTGAATCCCATTGCCAGGGATACCACAACCTTTCTATGGGTGTTTATTTTATGTTTTGGGATCAAATCTTCCCATACTATCACCATGTGTGCCCGATTGTCTACTCTCCCCACACAGTTTACCCCATTTAATCTTAGCAGGTTTTTGTAGCAACTGATCTTCTGTGGGTGAGTTAGGGATGAGATAGCACTCATCAATAACTCTGAGTGGGGTGGGGTTGAAGTACAGACACAAAATTCACACTGGCAGTCCCAATAATCTCATCAGACTGTCTTTTAGGGCATGAAACTCCCTTATTTGGGGGCAGTCTTGTACCACATGCCCTGTTTTCTTACAGTTATAACACTGTATTGAATCATTAGTAGGGGATTGGGAGATGTGTGTTCTTTGGAGTCTGGGTGATCCCTGTCTCCCCTCACCCCCATTCTCGTTTGGTTTGTTCTGGGTTAAGTTTACTTGTTCAGATTGTGGATTGTACCCATTCTGCTTATGGTAAAACCCTTGTTTGGATTTCCCCCCATTATTTGGTTTCTTTTCCCCATTATTTGGCTTTCTTTCCCCATAAGCTGAGATAGCATTTGCAATATACTCATCTGCCCTCCTCCCAGCCTGTTTGACATTCGTGATCCCCTGATTAAGCAAGTGTGATTTGAGATTAGGGGTACAATTATTTAGGAATTGCTCAAGGATTACAAGGTCCATTACTTGCTCCTTCGTAGCCTTTCCTTGTGCATCTAACCATTTCACCCCATACTGATTTAACATTTTCCCCATATCTGCATAAGACATACCATCTCCCTTCTTAAAGTTGCGTAGTTTCAGGCGAAAAGTTTCTGGAGTGATTCTGTACTCCTCAAGAACTGCTTTTTTGAATTCCTCAAAAGTCAATGCTTGATTTTCCTCCAGCTTTATGTTGTACACATCTCTTGCTTTCTCGGGGATCTTGGGTATCACCAGATTGATCCACAAGTCCTCTGGAATCTTTTCTCATTGAAATATGTGCTGGGCAGTTGTGAAAAATTTATCGATGCATTCACTTTCTTTGTATAGGGGCAGAAGTGCTGAACAGTCTCTGATCAGCTGTCTTCTGTCTTTTTCTTGGCTGCTTCCAAAGGGTAGTGTGGGTTGGATTCCTGCATCTGTCTGCATTTTCAGGAGTTCCAGTTGATGTTTTCTCTCTCTCTCTTTTTCTCTCTCTCCTCCTGTTTCATTTTCTCAAGTTCGAACTGCATCCATCGTTCTTTTTCCTTCTCGTCTGCTCTCATTTGCTCTAATTTGAGCTCCTGGTCCATTCTTCTTCTGGCCATCTCAAGTTCAGGGTTTGAGCCTTGTCCCCCTGGTTGCCAGTCAGTTGGAAGGGGGTTTTGAGGCACGTTTGGCAGCGCATCTCCATCTCCTGGTTGCTGGTCAGGTGGAGAGGGGTTTGGAGGGGGATTTGCTGCCCCCGCTCCGTTCCCATCCGTTCCATTCATGCTCATCTCAAATTCTCGTATCAGCTGCTTCAGTTGCTGTTTAGTTTTTCCTTCTGCTTCGAGACCTCTCTTTCGGGCTTCCCTGCTCAGCTCTGACCTTCTCAGGTGGTGAAAGTGCTTTGGGAGCCCTATTTTGTTCACTGTCCCTGACCTGAAATTAAAACTAAAACAACAAACTCAGCGCACTCTGTTCCAGGATCTGCTTATTTTCTCTCTCAGAGCTGAGTTCCAGACTCCTGGGACTTTCAGTCTCTGCAGGTATGGGATTTACTCCCCTCAGAGGATTCCAGTCGCCTGGCTATCCTCCTCTACTTTCTATACATTGGTTCACAAACTGAGCTTGACCCTTCTCGTTGGGTGCCACTGTCACGGGTTGGAGGTCCGCACCCCCACTTTACCGGGTTTGAGTGACTCAGTTTCCCTCGCGTACAGCCCACTTGAATCAGTTTTTCTCTCTGGCCGATTCAAGCCTGCCGCAGGGACAACCCCTTTGTCACCCAAGGGCCCGATCCTTCCCGTTTACAGACTCTTTAATCTCTGGGTTCGCAAGAGCTTGAGAACTCTTGTTGCTCACTTGTGTTCCAATGTTAGACACAGACACTTCTTCATAAAGATAAGAAGTAAGTTTATTGATTACATAAGCAAGATAGTTGATACAGAGTGGTTACTAAAAATCAAAGGTAAATATAACGCATTCCTGATCTATACTGGTTGAGTTCCTAAATCAGCATCTTACCCCATAAAGGTCCATAAGTTTCTCTCAGTCCTTTGGTGTAAGCGACTGGGTCTCCAGTCTTAGAGTAGAAAAGTCAAATCATGTCTCTCTTAGTTCATGTTCTCCAGCCTGACTTGCTGGCAGGCTTTCGTATGCAGATGAGAGTGTTCAAGGTGGCTCTGGGCAAGTGATAGCGAAGCTCTCTTGTTTAAGTACCCTTCCCCCTTCTTTGTCTCTCACTTCCCGCCTTTGGGGGAAATGGAAATGTGTGACCTGTCACTAGACAACCCAGGCAAACATGAAGGTCGTTTTGCATCTCTGCAGGACTGTCTGGCTAGGGTTATCAAATACACATTTTTTGTATCTCTTTGCATTTCCTGTAGCTCGGCCACATGTCACAGCCGTAATTAGAGTTTTACAGTCCTCAATTGTAACATTACATACATGTGAAACCTTTTGCATTACATATTTACGAGACTTGTAGTCTACATGTAGGCCCGTGTTACACATGTGTGACCCTATGTTCCTCCGTGACATTAGGTTTGTAGTTTTAAAAGCTAAATCAACCCTAAGGACTGTAACAAGTATATGAATGCTTAGCTCAAGCAGCTATAACATTAAATCAACCGATTGAGGACACGTACCTGTCCACACATCTGCCAGACTTTTCTTATCATGGCAGCACACTCGATTCTGAACTCACTCCATCCAGAGGTTTCTCTCAGTTTGAAGGGGGTCTCTGGCAGGAGGAACCTAGATTTATGCTGGAGGTTAGGCCTCAACCACTGCCAACACCTATTGTTAAATCTGGGGTCAAGGAAGGGCTATCACACACCAGGGTGATTTGCAAACCTGCAGGCAGGCCAAGAGGGAATTTAAAGGGCCACTTGCTAGAGATGCAAAAACCACTACTAATTTTCTCAAGTACATCAGAAGTAGGAAGCCTGCTAGAGAGTCTGCTGATCCACTAGACAACCAAAGAGTAAAAGGGGTGAACAGGGTAGACAAGGCCATTGCAGAGAATTCTTTGCTTTGGTCTTCACTGTAGAGGAAGAACAATTCTTTGGAGATGAATCTGCAGACCTATCACAAATTAACATGAATCTGCAGACCTATCACAAAGCAATGTGACTCTAGAAGAGGTTTTAGAGCAAATTGACAATTTAAATAGTAACAAATCACCAGGACCTGATGTTATTCACCCAACACTTCTGAAAGAACTCAAATATGAAATTGCAGAACTACTATTGGCAAGGACCTGTGTTCAATGCATTTTTGCAGTGAACATGGGTCCCAATTATTAATTTTTAACCTGTCACTTAAGGCTGCCTCTGTACCCAAGGATTAGAGGGTAACTAATGTAATGCCAATTTTGAAAAAAAGACTCCGGAGGTGATGATCCTGACAACTACAGACCGGTGAGTCTGATATCCATGCCGGTCCAAATTATGGAGACAGTAATGAAGAACAGAATTATCGGGTGTATTGATAAACGTGACATAATAAGGAACCACCAACATGGTTTTAGCAAAGGGAAGTCATGCCTTACTAATCTATTGGATTTTTTTGAGGGCATCAAGTATGTGGATAAGGGTGAGCCAGTTGATGTAGTGTATCAGGATCTTCAGAAAGCATCTGATAAGGGAGGGGGCGCCAACGGGCATGTGCACAGGCTAGATGCGTGCTAGCTGAGCTCCATTCAGCCCGCCTGGAAATCATTGCCAAATTCATGAAATAAAGAGAGTTAATGGTACTCTCAGGAAGATCATTAAAGGGTATGAGCAGGTCACAGAGAAAAAAACAAAAAGGAAACATCAGATCGTTCTGCACGGTCTGAGAGGAGGAAGAGGCCTGTGAACAAACTCCAGACCCCAAAATGGCAGAGGAAGAACTGCCAGAGCTGGAGGAATGCACAGCTTGGCAAGCTGATTCAGCGTGCATAATGGAGGTCCTCATGAGAATACAAGCAGACTTAAAAGAAGTAAAAAAAGAACATAGCTCATCTAAGTCAGAAATTTACAAGGTGTCTGCCACATTGCAAACTCTAAACAACAAATTTGATGCAATGGGGAAAAGAGTGGATCAAGTTGAAACAAGGATAAGCTATCAAGAAGACAGAGAAAAAGAAAGTGAAACCTGAGTAAGCCAGCTTCAGGAAATAGTTAAGTCTTTGGCTGACAAATGCGAGGACCTAGAAAACTGGAGCAGATGATGTAATCTGAGACTCTTGAGGGTACCTGAAGGGCTGGAGGCGACAGGAATGAGGGAGCTCATTCAGAAGATCATAAAAAACCTGTTCCCGGAAAAACTTGAACTGCATTCAATGGGGATTGAGAGAGCTGAGACCGGGTCCTAAGGAGGCAGACCCTCCAAGACCTCTGATCGTTAAATGTTAGAAATTCCAGGAAAAGGAACTGCTACTAAAAGAAGCCCACAGGAGGAATGATCTGACCTACAAGGGAGAAAAAAATAACATTCCACCCAGATGCCTCAGCAGAAACTGCAAAAAAGAGGAAAAAATGGCACAAGTTCACTGCAGCGTTCTTCAAAGCGGGGATTAAAGTCCAGATAAAACACCCGGCCAGGTTCTCCTTCATCCACCAAGAGAAGAGGCTTTGCTTTGATCAAGTTGCTGAGCTGCAAGATTACATCAGCAAGAATCTGAGAAATGTGCTACAGGCAAAAGATGGAGCAGGGGCTGAATCCAAGGGTTTTCACCGGCAGAGAGTTCTGTGAGACTTATGTGCTGATCAGGTGAGACTGTTCCAACTTCCAAACGGAAAGGAAAAGACCTGTAATAACGTATCTATTGGCTGTTAAAATGTTAAGAATACGTTTTGTTTGATAGAGTTATAACAAAAAGGTTAAAGGGAAATATCTTTGCTGATTTACAGCAGTAGGCTGAGACAAGATACTAAAAAAAGGTGCTGTGTTGGTTTATAATGTCAAGCAGAATTGGTATAGAGCTATGGTGTATTACATAGGCTAATAAATTTCATTTACATTAAACTAAATGGTAGAGAGGACAATATGAAGGAATATGTCATCTCTCAACCTACAGTACACAGCAAGGTGGGAAAAGAAAAAAAGGAAAATCTATCGTTAATCAGAGACTGAAGGAAGGGATTGAGGGAGTCACTAATGGATTTAAACTATCAACAGACATGATAGTAGTGAATGGCAAGGACACAGGTCTTGCTTTTATTATGTTAAAATACTCGGCAGAGATGATATGAACTAAGGCAATATGAAAATTGTGGGATTACTAGGTTTAGTAATTTAAGCCATGTATCAGATGATATGACCCAGGACAGTTTGAAAATTGAGTTTATTAATTTAAGTCATGTAACAGAGATGAAAATTGAAGACTTACTAGGTTTAGTAATTTAAGTTAAGCCATGTAACAGAGATGAAAATTAAGTTTATTAATTTAAGCCATGTAACAGAGATGAAAAATGAAGGCTTACTATGTTTATTAATTTAAGCCATTTAACAGATGATATGACCCAGGACAGTTTGAAAATTGAGTTTATTAATTTAAGTCATGTAACAGAGATGAAAATTGAAGACTTACTAGGTTTAGTAATTTAAGTTAAGCCATGTAACAGAGATGAAAATTAAGTTTATTAATTGAAGCCATTTAACAGAGATGAAAACTGAGGTCTTACTAGGTTTATTAATTTAAGCCATGTAACAGAGATGATAGGACCCATGGCAATATGAAATCTGAGGATTTGTTTTTTATTAATTCAAGTCACATAAGAGAGGACATGAACTAAGGCAGTTAAAAATGGACAGCTTACTCTATGGTTAGTTGAGACAGGTAACAGAGATGAAATAAGCTAAGGAAAAAAGAGAAAGAAAGGAAAAAGTACTACATGGAAGGTAAATTATTGAAGACAATGATGAGTCAATGATGTCAAGATTCAGAACACTAAAAGAATGAGGGCTAGGATGGGAGACAACGCTACTACAGATGCATTACTGTTGGGTTCTCCCCCCAAGTTTCCAGGGTTAGAGGAGGGTTGATATGTGTGTTGGTTTGGTTATATGGAATTTCAGCAGTTGTTTTGCTGATGTTGGTTTATTTCAGTTGATGACACCGAGAACATATCATCTCAAAATGGTATGGAAAACAAAGATAATACAAGATAAGATAGCAAGTGTAAAGAATAGAAGGAAACCAAATGCCAGGTCAGCCAGGTCAGGTAAAAGGACAGCATATGGGAGACAAAATGGGAGACCTTAAACTGATAAGTATAAATGTATGTGGATTAAACAACCCTATAAAAAGAAAGAGGTTATGGAACTATATTAATGGTATTAAGCCACAAATTGTATTTTTACAGGAAACACATTTGTTGAGAAAGGATAACAACAGATTTAAGAACCAAANCAAATTGTATTTTTACAGGAAACACATTTGTTGAGAAAGGATAACAACAGATTTAAGAACCAAATGTTTAATTTGATATATGGGAATGCTAAGAAAAAAAGAGCAGGGATAATAATTGGCTGGTCTACACAGTTGAAATTTGTACAAACCAAAAAAATACAAGATGAGGAAGGAAGATTCATGTTGTTGGTGGGGAAGTTAGGTGATATTAAAATTACACTAGCTAACATTTACACCCCAAATGGGAATTCCCTACCTTTTTTTCAAAAGACCATACAAAAATTTAAAGAGGAAATGGAAGGCACATTAATTTTGGGAGGAGACTTTAACTGTCCGCTAACTGTCCTGGACAAATCGAATGGGTTGCCGTTGGAAGCATACCAAATTTTTTTTAAAGAATTGCTAGATAAAAATGGGTTGATCAACATATGGAGGACACTACATCCAAATGAGACTGACTTCTCATTTTATTCAAATAGGCATCAGACGAGCTCCATTATTGACCATCTCATGATGGGTGGGGATGGATTGGGAAGTATTTCAGGATGTGTGACAATGCTGGCAGCCTTTACAGATCACAGTGTGCTGATATTGAATATTAAATGGGGAGAAAATAAGAGAAAAAGAATAGGTGCAGTTTGGAGACTGCCAAAAACTTGTCTATCCAATCAAGTAATAGACAAAATAAAGGAAGAATTTAAAGACTTTATTAAGAATAACATGGCGGATGAGACATCCCCACAATTGATTTGGGAAATGGCAAAAGCGGTGTTGAGGGGTCATTTTATATCTCAGGTAGCCTATTGGAAAAAAAGAAAAAGAGAGCAGGTGCATGAGCTTTATTTACAAGTAAAAAGGCCAGATAAAAGAAATAAAAAAGATAGGGAACTAGAGAATGACATAAAAGGGAAAATTAACTTATTAGAATCTGAGGAAGTAATAAAAAAAATGAGGTATACCAAACAATTTTATTTCAATAAAAATAACAAAGCAGATAAGGTATTGACATGGCAAGTAAAGAAAAAAAGGCAAAAATCCATAATACCCTTTATTAGATCAGAAGAGGAAAAAGAGGTTCTATCAGATGAGGCTATGTTAAACTACTTAGCACAATACTATGGAACAGTATACAAGTCACAAACCCCAGCAGAAGATAAGATACAAACTTTTTTAAAATCAGTGGTGCTACCTAAGCTATCTGGAAAACAAAAAGAATTCCTGAATGCCCCAATTACAGTGGAGGAAACAGCTTGGGTAATCAAGAGAGTGCCAAAAAATAAAGCAAGTGGCCCTGATGGATACCCAGCTGAGTTCTTTCAGAGTTTTGCAGATGAGGTGGCACCAATTCTGACCCAGGTATACAACTCCTGTATTACAGAAGATAAAATGCCCCAAACATTTTATGAGGCTAACATTGCACTGTGTCCAAAACCCGGGCGTGGCCCAGAGTGTTGTGGATCCTATAGACCAATTTCATTACTAAATTTAGATTTTAAGATCTTTTCAAAGATACTGGCTAACAGACTATTTAGTATAACTGATCACCTAGTGGGAACGGACCAGACTGGATTCTTACCTGGAAGACTGGGATTAGATAATATAAGAAAAGTAATTAACATTGGGTGATTTCAGACGATACGGGGCCCTTTGGCCCCGTACCAGAACCACCGGCTTCGTTCCCTGCCGGGGTCACCCCGTAACGGCACAACAGACGTGCCGGGGGGATCCCGGCGGGGAAAGTGGGAGGGGCCGGGGCCGTGCGGTGCAACGTGCGGCCGCATGGCCCCGCCCCCTCNGTCTCCAAGGGCACAAGTCGGGCACAGTACAGGCTACAGCAGAAGCACCGGACAGTGCAACAGCAAGAGCCCGGAGTCACTGGCCCCACGCTGGCACACAAGGGCACGCCCTTGTGCGCGCAGCCTTTAGGTGCGCAGCCTTTAGGCATGCGCCGACGGCGCTGCCGTAGGCAGCCGCTCAGTCTTATAGCCTGGCCCGAGGAACAGGGGGTGGAGCCTGAGCCTCACTTGACAGCTGGAGCAAATCACAGTCTCTAGGGATCCTCTCCGGCAACAGCAAGCGTGTCAAACCCCCAAACCGCTCACACCTGGGCCACCAGTGGGCAGGGGCCTCCCCTACGATCCTGCCGCTTGGAACCCTTCTCCCCTTGGTGAGCTGACAGTGCACCAAGTGACCTATCTGAAGGAGAGAGACTGTGTCTGGCAAGAGAGCTATAACACAGGGTCAGGAGTACGACCTGGGAGGCAGGCTTGGTGCAAGGCCTAATGCGGTGTTTCCAATGCTGAAAGACTGTAGTCCATGTTTAATAAACTACCCTGCAGAGGGGAAGCATTGGAACATAAGAAATACCGTACTGCGGCCCCGTCTTTTCTGCAACTTTTGGACGATTTCGGTCACGTATCTGGCTACAAAATTAACAAAGATAAATCCCACATGTTATTATTTAATCAACATCATATGTCTAAAGAGGAATTAGAGAAGCTAAGCCCATTTAGGTTACAAAAACATAGCATTAAATATCTAGGGATAAACATTCCTAAAAATCTGAAACCGTTATATAAGATAAATTATCAGAGCCTATTGGAAGAATATAAAATTAAAATCCAGTCTTGGCAGAGCCTACAAATATCTTGGATAGGGTGTATAAATTTAGTTAAAATGATGATTCTACCAAGATTTCTATACATTATTCTGGCTCTGCCTATAGAACTCCCAGTACAATTTTATAATATGTTTAACAAAATGATAACGGGCTTTATCTGGAAAAATCATCGACCTAGAATTAGAAAAGCGATAATGTTCACGCAAAGTGAAAAGGGAGGGCTAAAACTGCCAGACATTAAGTTGTATCACTGGGCGTCAAGCCTCAGAGCTATTAAGATCTGGGTAAAAGAGAAGGACATTTTCATTCCAAACTGGGTGAAGTTGGAGCAATTTTTACATCAAGAATTAAATCTAAAAAAATGGGTCCTGGAGGGGGTAAAACCCACACAGGTTAAGTACAAAGAGCATCCATTTGTGGGCTGGGCTTTAAAAATTTGGAATATTTGTACAAGGAGATTAGATATCATGCAGGGGAAAACACCCTATACTCCACTATTTGGAGAGGTCACAAAAAGTTGTGGATTCAAGAAAGAAATGAATGATAAATGGCACAAAAAGGGGTTCGTAAAGGCAGCGCAGCTATTTAACAATGAGACGTTTAAAACACAAGAAGAGTTAGAGAATGCCCTACAAGAAAAAATCCCCTGTCTCGACTATATGAAATTGAGGTCAGTATTCACAAAGACAGAGGATAAGGAACACTTTAGTAGGAAAAAAATTGGACTGGAAAAAGTTATTATGGACAATACAGATGAGAGCAAAATTCTGTCCAGAATATATAGGGAGTTATATACTATTTACCACCCTCCAGATGTAAGTTACCTTGCTCAATGGGGACGAGACCTGGAGAAGGTCATCACTCCAGAGGAAGAACAAAAACTCTGGGCTACTATGAATAAATGCTCATGGGCCCTATCAATAAAAGAACAACCGATTAAACTGAGCCTGAGGATGTATATGACCCCCCAGAGGCTGCATCAAATTAATAGAAACTATCCTGATCTGTGTTGGCGAGGGTGTGGGGAGGAGGGCTCTTACATTCACTGCTGGTGGGGCTGCCAGAGAGTGAATAAGTTTTGGCAGTTGATCTGGCCACATATTAAGCAGGTAGCTGGTGCGGAGGTGCCTTTCTCCGCAGAATTGGCCTTATTGGGGATATTTCCAGAAACGGGGGTACTCAGTCATCGACAAAAGTCATGCCATCAATTACGGTTGGCTGCGATTCATACGATAGTATGTACATGGAAATCGGTTCAAGGTCTTACGATAACAAAATGGAGGAATAGACTGTGGTATATGATCACGATGGAGAGAGTAATGACAGAAGTGGAGGGTAAAATGGATGACTTCTATCTTGTCTGGAACCCGTGCTGGGACATTATTACGACCTTGCGTAGAGAAAAAAGCAAAGTCCCTACGATTTGCTCAACGGACATTTGATCATCAGTAAGGAAAGAAAAGTGGTGGTGGTGTCCTTGGTGTCAGGGTCTGTGGTTGTAAATATGTTTGTACTTGTCTATGTGCATATTTTGTCAAATAATAATAATAATAATAATAATAATTTAAAAAAAGAAAAGAAAGCATCTGTTAAGGTCCTTCACAAGAGTCTTGAGGAATCTAAGTAGTCATGTGTGTCAGAGCCTAGCCAGAGCTGGCCCTGAATGTGCCAGGATCTGGCACCAGGTCCACACAGGCTGTAAATTCTGGGAGGCCAAGGTCCCAGGAATGCAGGGAAGCTGGAGGACTGGAGAGTCAGGGACCTAGAGAACGGGGACACTGGCGCGTCAGAGAGGAGTGGAGGGTTGAGACACTGGAGAGCTGGGAAGCTGGGGACCCAAAGGACTGGAGAGCCAAGCAGGGCCGGCCCCAGGGTTTGTGAGGCCATGTGCAAAGTCTTGGTGTGGGGTCTAATTTGCATAATTAGGTCCCACCTAATTATGCAAATGTATAAATTTACATAAAACTTACTCCCTCTGAACAGGAAGGATTCGCATTCTCCACCCCTCTGAGCAACCATGGAGACGCGTGGCCTCCCAATGCTTCCCTCTCCCTCCCCAGCCCAGTGTCTACCACCACTCCCCAGGAGTGGTTCCACTGCAGGGGCAGCCGGGCGGGCAGTGAGGCAGGCACAGAGAGACTGACTGCGTCCACTGCCTTACTGGAGGAGTGGGGTGAGCTTAGCTAGTCTGGCCTCCAGGGCCTGTTGCTTCTTGCAAGCCTGTGCCTTGTGCACGCATACAGTGCGACCAGTCCAGAGGTGCTGCTATCACACGCACAAGACACCAAAAATGCAGATAGCTTATTAAGCGCATTATGCCATGAAAAGAGACATATAACCTGTTCAGTTGTTCCCCCATATTCAGTTCATGCTGCCCCCACCCCATAACCAGTTCATTTGCGCCCCCATCCCCATATAATCAATTCAAGCTGCCCCCACCCATAACCATTTAATTTGTGCCCACGGGGCAGCATGAATTGATTATATGGGGAGCACAAATGAACTGGTTATGGGGTGTGGGTTTAAAGACAATATTCCTGTTAGCAATAACTTCATTAAGAAGAGTTAATGAAATAGCAGCCATAATAATCTCAGAACCATATTTGCAGATTTATTTTCCAAGACAGAATAGATATTGCTTTACATCCTAAA
>QEPC01006122.1:693487-720560 GCA_003113815.1 Sphenodon punctatus | reverse complement strand
AATAAAGTCAGTGCAAGATTGGATACAAAAATGCAATAAAACAAAATAAAGGTAACACAAAGCTCCCTTACTTTGTGAGTTTCGAAGCTAAAATCTTACCCTCTGTAGTTCATGCTTATAAGTCAGTTTCTCAGCCAGAAGGGTTTGGCTGTTCTTGGCTGTTCTAGAGTCCTGTGGAAAACCTGAATTGCTCTCCTTTGTCTGTTGATGGCTTTTTAAATAGTTTCCAGTGTCCCTTCCCGCCATTTCAAGGACCTGGGTCTTGGCAGGTAATGCACGTAGGCCATGTCTCTCACATAACTCATGTAATGATACCTCTATTGTGTTGCTGATCTGTCCCAGAGTGGCTACCTTTAGACTCACAATCTGCTTTTTTAATTATTATTTATTTACCTTCAGTACATTAGCTCACAGTTTATTTTTGAAAGTATTCTCCCTGCGTAGTTCTTACAGTTTCCATTATGGTTTTATTCATCTCATAATTCTGAGTTGTTAGATACCAGACATGGTTAGGAAATGTGAACACTGAGTATTCACACCTGAAACATGTATGTTGTGTGTTCTATGCATGTTGGTTCACAAGTCCCATTTAGGTCTATACCACCCTCCCACTTGGGGTGTTCTCGCCTCTGTGTCAGTGGGAGGGGGGGAAAGGTGAACGAGAGGGAGGACAGAGGCAGCAACAGACAGCCCTGACTCACGCTGGGAGGCTCTGTGAGAAGGGAAAACGCCCATCAGGATAGTGTGTGGGCCCTTTCGTGCGCAGGCGCAATTGGAAGTCAGGCCCCTATCATCATAGGGCTCAGAGCATGGGGGGGAAGGGGCCACAAATCCACGCCCACACGCATCCGACGGGGGAAAGGGGCAACCAGTGCAGGGTGGTGAAGGAAAGGCAGGGACAGGGACCTTCGGAGAAGGGGAACGGGGCCAAGGGGCTCTTGCACACTGGGGAGGGGGAAAGGGTTGGAAACCCAGGAGGGGCAGGGCCACACCCACTGCTCGCAGGCTCACGCAACTCATGCAGGCGTTCTCAGGGATAATCAAGGGGGAAGGGGTTCCACACAAACACAATTTCAGAAGGCACTAGGAGAAAATAAGGGAAGGCAGGCGGAGGCGAGGAGGGAGCAAGGCAGAGGGGATTCCAGCAAAGGGGTTTAACAAGACAAGCAACACTTAGCTTTCGCACGAGGGGGGCCAGTCCTTCCAGACACACGAGGCTCTGTTCACCAGCGCCACTTCTCCTGCGCCGCTGGCTGATAAGGCAGAAGCCCTGCCCCCCGAACATGCCAGGAGGCGTGCTGAGCGTCTCAGCGGGGGGCGTGGCTCTGCCCCATTGCACGGAGGCTCTGATGAGCCTGAACTATCGGCCCCTGTGTTGGTGTTTGCCGGGGGCTCTGAAGAAGGTGCTGTGTCTTCCTCACGTCCTGCTGTAGGTTCCTCTGTCGGGGGGGGCGGGGCCCTGGGCTGGCGAGGACACCCGCCGCGCTGTCGAGTGGCGGCGGGAGACACTCTGCTAGCAGAGGGGCTTTAAGGACCTGGGGGTTGGCTTACTTTTATTTTTGGCATTTGGAACCTCCCCAGTGAGGGATGATCCTAGCAAAACAAAAGGATCTGGCAATATGATGCCTCAACCCTGGGGATTTCGTTGCACCAAGAGTACAAACCAGGGATCTCTAACCTAGGGACTTTCCAGGGACCCAGACACAACTATCCATGCAGCATTTAAAACAAATGATCTTGAGGGTGGATGGATAGGAATGTCCCCAGTCAGGTATATTTCAAATAAAAGAATACACTTTAAAATATCAAATCAACAGAAACCCTTCCCCCAGCATTCCTTTTTCCCTACCAAGCGTGTCCCACGTTCAGCGCTGGCACTACGGTATTTATGCAACAATTTGCAGAGCAGATCTGTTGTGGATTTTCCTCTAGATCCACTGGGTTCGGGTGGGCTCACCAATTCGAGGCTGTACACAGAGTCTGGGTAACTCCCATTAGTTTATTCAACATACAACGCATTGGACAGACACTGCAAAGAAGTGCTGCCCCCTTGGGACAGACCAGCAAGCTTTTATACAAAAATGCAAAACTGTGCTTCGTGCATGTGCATACAAAGTTAAAACTGGGTTTTTCCTTTTGCCAACATCATCATACCCTTTCCTCTAGTTAAGACAGTAGATTTTGTTACACCTCTAGTTGCTCAAGTTATCTGCTCCCTGCATTCCATTCTACTCTCAGGCCCATCCTGTTCATTCTTATCAGTAATGTTCCTTCTTGCTAACCCATAGCACACTTCATAACTGTTCTTAGCTGGGCTTTTTGTATTTTTCCACCTCAGATCCCCTAAAGGAATAAACAGATGATTCACCCAGATTCCTGTGGTTTCAAGCCAGCATTATATATATATATATATATACATCTACATACACATATACATACATGGGGGTGGGGAGAAACTGCCAACCAGGAAGCTGGTTGCATGGAAGAATGGGGGATCTTGCCTAGAGGAAGGGTGTGGCCTGACCAGCACAGGAAAAGCCCTAATACAAACCCTGGGCCCTGGCCAGAGTGCACTGGTGGCACTAAGGAACCAGCTACTGCTCTGAGGGCACCAGTTTAAGCCCTAGCTCCTTACAGTCTCCACCCCCATACATACAGATGTGCCTTTTCCTCCCCTAGTTCTTGGAAATTCTGGAGCAAGATGAGGTTTGCATTATCATGTCACTATTGAATAGCTTCTTCTAATTCATGACTTGTTTTCTCATGGCAGGGGCATAGCTAGCTTGGGATGGGCCCAGGGACAAGAAATGTCCATGGGCCCCCTCCCCCTCTTTTTTTCTGCCGGTGGTGAAGCCGCTGGCCAACTGAGGGGCGCCTCCCAGCTTGGCCGGCCTAGGGGTGCTGGGCTGCTGGTGCTCGGGACTTACTTGCTCTCTGCAGAGTCTGCGGCATGCTGCTGGTGGCCAGCTGCTGGCCCCATCCGTCTTCTGGGCAGGCGGCGAGCTGGTCCCATGGGGCACTCTGTCCCTCGCAGCTCGCCTGCACGCTGGAGCTGAGTGCGGCCAGCAGCAGCAGTGCCATTGCTGCCCCGGCCCACCCAAGCAGCCCTGGAGGCCGGGGGCTGGTTGGAAGGGTCAGGGCAGGCTGGGAAGACTCGGCTCAATGTGGGGAGCTCTGGAGCAAGAAGGTGCCCAGTGGCGGTTCTACTCAGTGGAGCTGATGCCAGGCACCTTCCTGCTTGGGCTGGGCCTCCCTTGAGGCAGCCCATACCGGACTGGGTCCGGACTGGTGGGGAGGATTCCTCCTCCATGACGTGGCACCGGAGGGGCGAGCCGAGTCACGAGGCTTGTAAGTGTGATCTGGCCTGACACAGACTGCTGCATGGGGCCCCTCTCCCTTCCTGCCCATGGTTGCTAAATATGACACAATGTTGCAACCATGGGCAGGGAGGGGCCCCATGCAGCAGCTGGAAGGGCTTCCAGCCAGCTCAGGTGGCAATTAAAAATAATAAAAAAGGTGGGGAAAGGGTGGCTTAGCTACCTTGGATATTGGGTCCCCAGCCAGTACGGACCCCGGGACAAATGTCCATTTGTCCAATGGTAGCTATGCCCCTGTCTCATGGCTCTGTTGGTATTTGAGCACTTGGGTCATTTGGAAAGGTCTGGAATGTGTTAATTTATGTCCACCCAATGATTTTCGTAGCCAGCAGTTCCCATACGTTTGCATCAATAGACCACTGTCAGTCCTCGAGATTTCTCATGGACCTACATGCATCTACCAGAGATGGCTGCAACCTGGAGCACCATCACTGTAGGTTGGCCACGGATGTACAAGTCAAGAGACTTTGGTCACTGCAGCCAAAGGAGGACCACAATGCACATATGCTGACCATGGAAAAACCATGACAGGACGTGAATAAAAGGATTATCATCTGCTCCTCCACCCCAGAGATGGCTGCAGTCCTGGTGCACTTGCTGAAATTGTTGCCAATTCCAAAGAACAGCTGCAGGTTACTTATCACAGTTTTGTGGATGACCACCTGTGATGCTCAGGCTTTGACCAAGAGGGGCTGTGGCCCTACCAGGAAAGGGCAAGGCCATGAGACTCTCCTGCTTCTTTCTGACAAAAGGCCATGCCCCTTTTGGAATGTTGAGATATTGCAATGATGGAGAAATGGGGAGGGAGAGTCTCTTTGCCCAGCCCCTTTCCAACATGACCTGCTTCCCACCATCCCCTAAAGCCCCAATTTCTCTGGGTTATCCAGGTGGATTAAAACCTGGGTGTGTGTGTGTGTCACAACATACTCCCCTCTAGTGGGCGAGTAACTGCAGGAGCCACCCCTTCCAGGATTACCCACTCCAGAAATGAGAACTAAATTAAGCCTTCTTGCCTTGGTTTAATGGGTTTGCAGGTATCACACTCCATCATATCGCAAAGGGACATAAAAATAAAATACAACCAAACAGATAAGTTAAAACAGCCTTCCTCAAGCTGTTCCCTTAACCAAGGTTTGGGACAAGGCTCCAGTCTTATGGCATCTTTGCAACCCAAAGTTGTGAACCAGTTGTGAACTTGATCCTTGCCCGTCCTGGTTGGTGAAAGCCTCCAGGGAGACATTGGGGACAGTGCTGGCGAGGGTGGTTAATGCATCCTTGCAGCAGGGGAGATTGTCGCCCTGCCTCAAGGAGGCTGTGGTGCGCCCCCTGCTGAAAAAACCATCATTAGATGTGGACGCACTCGCCAGCTACCGACCTGTCTCTAACCTTCCCTTTTTAGGGAAGATTACTGAGCGGGCAGTGGCAATCCAGCTCCAGGCGCATCTGGACAGCATCGGTTTCCTGGACCCTTTTAATCTGGGTTCTGTCCCGGCTATGGCACGGAGACAGCGTTGGTGGCCGACGATCTCCACCGGGAGATGGATGCAGGATGTACTAAATTTCTTATCCTACTAGATCTCTTGGCCGCTTTTGATACCAGACCATGGGCTGCTAGGGCTGATGCGGCAGCAGCTTTTACCGCGCCGCGATTCTGTTCCGCCATTTCGGAACTGCCCGCGCCACACCACGACTTTTCTGCGGATATTCTGCTAATTCCGCCGGAATTCTGCAAATCACGGAATTGCGGAAGTATTGTGGAATAATTGCGGAAATCGCAGAAAACTGCTATTCCGCTATTTTTTGGCGCTGGCGGAATTGCGGAAATAGCGGAAATGTCATGTTTCCACGATTCCACTAAGTTGCGGAATTAAATAAGCAGAACCGCGGAATGAAACCGCGGAATGAAAGCCTCTGTCATGCCGTTCCACTAATTGCGGAAACAGTGTTTCCGCCGGAAATAGCTACCACTGCGATATTCCGCTACAGCCCTATGGGCTGCTATTGAGATGGCTGGGAGACCTGGGGGGGCTGGATGGGACTGTTCTTGAATGGTTCCGCTCATTCCTCTCAGGGAGAAGCCAATGGGTAGTGTTGGAAGCTGAAACATCTTGCCCCCGCGCCTTGACCTGTGGGGTTCTGCAGGGTTCCATCTTGTCATCTTTATTATTTAACATATATATGCAGCCCTAGGGGGAGGTCGTGAGAGGGTTCGGGGTGCGATGTCACCAATATGCTGATGATATTCTGCTGTACCTCTCTTTTTCAGCTGACGGAGACTCTGCTGTCTCATTGCTATCCCAGTGTCTGGAAGCTGTGGCGGAGTGGCTGTGGCAGAGCAAACTAAAGCTCAACCCCGATAAGACGGAGGTGATGGTGGTGGGGAGGGCGAGGGAGGTGTCGGCCCCCCTGATTGGGGGGGGGTTTGCCCTCCTATAGTTCAGCAGATTCGGAGTCTGGGGGTGGTGTTGGATTCGGATCTCTGCCTGGATCGACAGGTGGAGGTGATGGCAAAGGCCGCCTTCCACCATTTGTATCTGGTGTGGAGGCTGCATCCATACATCTCCGGGCCGGATCTGGCCTCCCTCATCCATGCCTTCGTCATCTTGAGGCTGGACTACTGCAATGCGCTCTATGTGGGGCTGCCCTTGTTCCTGGTTCAGAAGCTGCAGCTAGTGCAGAATGCGGTGGCCCGGCTCCTGATGGGGACGGGTCGTCAGGAGCATATAACACCTGTGCTCTGGACTCTGCACTGGGTGCCAATAGCTTGCTGAGCCAGGTTCAAGGTATTAGTATTAATCTATAAGGCCCTTCACGGTCTGGGCCCCTCGTACCTCAGGGACTGCCTTGCCCTTCATGCCCCAGAGCAGCTCCTTTGGTTTTCCAGGGGTGCCTTCTTGGAGGTCCCCCGCGTTAAGTGGGGGACTACAATGGAGAGGACTTTCTCGGTGGCTGGGCCGCATCTTTGGAATTCCCTCCCAGAGGAAGCTCGCCTGGCCCCAAGCCTTTTAACATTCCGGTGGGCTTGTAAGACCTGGTTGTTCACCCAGGCCTTTGGGGAGGGGGGGAAGGGAGGTTAGGGGAGGGGATTGGCTCTCCCCCACCTTTTTGGTTTATTTTTTATAAATTTTTGTTTCCCCAATCCTGTTTTAGGTTTAAATTTATTGTATTGTTTTTAAAAATGTTTTTATTGAATGTTTTATATTGTATGTCACTCTGAGATGCTGTAGGCATGGGGGACGACTCAGAAATACTTATAATAAATAATAAATAAATACAATCTTTGACTTGACTCTCTAAGCCAGTCTCTTCAGCGCAAGCCATATTCAGTCTCCCAGATCCCTTTCCCCACCAGCTGTTCCCCATACTCCTCTCAGACTAGCTGGTCTTCTTAGAGCAGCCAGCCAGGCCCCCAGGACTGTAGTTTCCTCCAGCCTTTCTTTCTCTGCAGCAAGGCCCAACTGGGCTCTGAGATTTTTCTAGCTAGATTTCTGGAAGCAAACTTCTCCCATTGATTCAGAACAACAGCCCTTTCCTGGTGGTCCTTCCTAGAGCTTTCTAGCTCTAGATTTTAAGGTGGAGGCTCAGCTAGTAGCTGACCTGCCCGGCTCAGCTGAGTATAATCAGCCACACTCATACCTGGCTTCGTGGCTAATGTTTCCCTTAAATAGCCCCAATACTTGCCTCAACACCATGAGGCTTCCATGGAATGGCTCCCTGCAAGCACTCCCCCCCGCCCCCACCTGGGGTGTGGTCCTGCAAAGATTTATAATGACTTGGGTCACAGGGTGATAACCTTGTCTGCAGTCCTTGCTTTAGGAGGTTATGCTAGTCAAGGAGCAGACTTTCCTTGACTGTTTTGGTATATGCAGAAATAAAAAGGTTTCATTTTGGATTCATTTGCTATCTATTTTTGTTTTTCACTGATCAGGCAGGAAGAGGACATATGTCCAAATTCACTTGACCCAGACCATTTTCTGCATTACTCCCTCATTCCATCGGTAAGTAAAACCAATATAAGTAACAAAACTGTAGCTCCACACGGTCCTACAGCTTAATGTGTCTCAGATCAATTCCATTCTAAAAACAGAACTCCCAGTTGTGAAGCAGTGAGCTACCATAGCATCATAGACAAGTCTGCATGAGTGACAGAGCGATACAGTGGTGCTATGGAATAGGCCAGCCAAAATGATCATAATCTCTACAGCAAAATCCATTCAGAAAAGTACCAGAATGTTTCCGCTAAATCTTTATGGCTAAAGATGGACCAGGTTAATTTTCTTGATCCCTCGCAGTCTGGTTTTGGCCCGGATTATGGCATGGAGACTGTGCTTGTGGCCTTGGACGATGATCTCTCCCGTGAGCTGGACCAGGGTCATTTGACCCTGTTGATTTTGTTAGTTCTCTCGGCTGCATTTGATACAGTTGATTAGGGGTGGGACTACCGGATCTACCGGTATCTGATAATGCCGGTATTGGGTATACCGGCAGTATCGGATTAAACCCGGTAATCCGGGTAAATTACCGGATTCACCCTACCGGATTTTTTTACATTGCGGCCATTCAAATGAATGGCCGCAATGTAAAAAAACAAACAAACCCCCCCCCCCCTTTCTCTCCCCAGTCCAGGCTGCACGGGTGGAAGGGGGGACACCTCCCACCCACCCTGCCCAGCCTGACTTTAAATAAACAATTTCCCCCCCCTAAGTCCCTGCTAGTGCCGGCTCCGAGCTGCCGTCAGTGACCCAGAGTCCGCACCAGAAGGTAGGTTACACTTACTAGTACCGGTACTGTGCTACTAGGGTGATCCCTGGGTAGGGGGTGGTTTAACACCCCCCCACCCCAGGGATCACTCTACCTCCCCACCCAGGTATCGCCTACCTTGCGCTCTGGGCGGCAGCGGTCTGGCTCTGGCGGCTTCAGCGCTGGCTGTGGCTGCCGGCTTCAGCGCTACTAGGCCTTCCGGTGAAACCCGAAGTTCTATCTTATCCCCCCTCTGGTTCAATGTGTATGTGCAGCCTTTGGGGGAGGTTGTCAGAGAGTTTGGTGTAAGGTGTCATCAATATGCCGATGACACCCAGCTATATCTCTCGTTTTCATCAGACCCAGGTCTGGCAATCTCAGATTTAACCCAGGATTTAACTTCAAGCAGCTTGGTGCTGTCGGCTGTGGGGGATTAGATGAGGGCGAGCTGCTTGAAGTTAAATCCTGACAAGACGGAGGTGATGGTTGTGGGGAAAGCCGAGGGAGTGATGACCCCCATCATCGATGGGGTCCGTCCTCCCCTGGTATCTCAGGTCCGTAGTCTGGGGGTGTTCCTGGATCTGCAGTTCCGCCTGGATGTCCAGGTGGCAGCTGTAGCAAAGGGGGCATTCCACCAGTTATTATTATTATTATTATTATCATTATCATTATTATTATAAGCATTTATATAGTGCCAGCGATGTACCTGGCGCTTTACAAAAAATAAGGTAGACATGGTCCCTGCCTGAGAGCGTACAATCTAAAGAGAGGGAGAGGGAAGGGGGAACAGAGGGAGAGACAAGGGATGCGACATTCATGAGGATGTGAGAACTCAGGTACACTTTCTTGGCTTGGTTACAGTAAATTGGGAGTTTAAAGATAACAGGTAGGGAATTATTATTATTATTATTTTATTATAAGCTTTTATATAGCGCCAGCGATGTACCTGGAGCTCCTGGGTGGGGATGATTAGCAGGAGTTCTGAAGGGTGAAATGGAAGCGGTGGGTTTTGAGGAGGGACTTGAAGGTGTGGAGGGTGGGGACAAGGTGAAGGAGGGCAGGGAGGGAGTTCCAGGTGTGTGGGGCAGCAAGAGAGAAGGGACGAAGGCGGTTGGGGGAGCAGGGAGTACATCTGGTACGTCGGCTTAGGCCATATGTCTTGGACTCGGACCTGACCACAATCATCCATGCTTTTATTACCTCGAGATTGGACACACTACTGCAACACACTCTATGTGGGGCTACCCTTGGTGCTGGTCCGGAGACTGCAGCTGGTGCCGAATGCGGCGACCCGTCTCCTGAAGGGGATGGGCTGAGGTGAGCACATTACCCCAGTGCTTCGCTCTCTGCACTGGCTGCCCAAAGTCTTCTGGGCCCAATTCAAGGTGTTGGTGCTGACCTTTAAAGCCCTAAATGGCCTGGGCCCCACCTACCTGCAGGACCACCTCACACTCTGGATCCTGGCTCGACCTCTGTGGTAGGCCGGGGGCACCCTCCTTGAGGTCCCGGGTGTAGACCATGAGGAGGGCATTTTCTGTGTCTGTGCTGTGTCTGTGGAACTCCCTCCCATTGGAGGTTCACCTGGCCGCTGACCTCCCCTCTTTCCATAGATAATGTAAGACCTGGCTGTTCTGCCGGGCCTTTACTGAAGGAGATGGGATGGGTGGGTTGGGTTAGGGAGGGTTTTTTAGTATTGGGTTATTTTCGGTTGTTTTAGTGTATTTTATCTTCTATTTTAAAATGTTGTTAGCTGCCCCAAGATGTTTGTAGCAGGATGGGGTGGCATATACATTTTAATAATAAATAAATTAAATAAATAAATAAAATAAAATAAAGCCATCTTATATCTTTAAAGTTACATATGCCATACATTAATTTGGCTGGACCTAGAAAAATTACATGATTTGGATGGATTGGGTCATTGGCCCTTTTCACACAGACACTCTAACACTGATAAAATGAGTGTTCCATTTTATTATACATGTTGCAGGGCTGCAGGTGTGCTCTGTGTGTGCCATGCAACATGTATAATAAAATGTAACATCTATTTTATCAGTGTTAAGAGTGTCTGTGTGAAAAGGGCCATATTTGCAATCATGATGGGACATTTGGGTGGATATCATTCCCTGCAGTGTTATTGGAGCCAAAGGATTCTTGCTATCAACTTCCACACTACTCTCTGGGTTATTTCAGAGATGAGCTTAAGTTGAAAGGTTTGAGCAGGAGTGTTCATGGTCCATGTGAATGAGAAAAATAATAGAATCAATGGGCTGCAAGGGAATGTCAAGGGTTAGTTGAATCCCTCTACCCACAGCTTTGCAGACACATGCTTGTACCACTGTTCATGAAAACATCCAAGGAAGGAGATTCCACAGTCCCCCTAGACAAATGATTCTGTTGCCCAGTAGTTCTTACAGTTAAGAAGATTCTCCTAATATTTTACGATAATCTGCCAAGCAGCAATATGAGTCCATTCCCCCCTTTTCTATCTTCTTTGGCAGTGGAGAACAAATTATCTCCTACTTGTGTGTGTGTGTGAGAGAGAGAGCAAGAGAGAGAGAGAGAGAGCAAGAGAGAGACTAAGAGCTCATTCAGACGTGCTTTTAAATCACACAGCAGCGGCGGCGGCATCGTGCGATTTAAAGCACCGCGCACTTCCGGGTTGGTGTGAATGCACCGAGTGCGCACATTTCAGCCTAACCCGAACTGTTGGAGTGTGGTTTGAAAAACTGCTCTGAGCAGCTTTCAAAACTGCACTCCAGCAGTTCGGGTTAGGCTGAAATGTGCGCACTCAGTGCATTCACACCAACCCGGAAGTGCGCGGTGCTTTAAATCGTACAATGCCGCCGCCGCTGCTGCTGTGCGATTTAAAAGCACGTCTGAATGAGCCCATACTTTCAATGAAAGTTATGAACAAAATCAAAATCCATCCATATTTCCAAGGAAGGGTATTGAAAGAAACTTGCAGAGAATATTATGGTATACCTCCCCTCGTGAATGTTACACTCTTTGTCTCTCCCTCTATTCCCCTTCCTTTGTCTCTCCCGCTCCCCCCCCCCCTCTCAGATTGTAAGCCCTAGGGCAGGGGCCGTGTCTATTCCATTACTTTGTAAAGCGCCAGGTACATTGCTGGTGCTATATAAATGCTTGCTAATAATAATAATAATAATTAATAATGAACTCTGACACCACCACCCCTTGCACATTCCAAGCACATATGGAGGAACTAAATCTCTCCTGCTTCTCATTCTACTGAGGCGGCTTTCACACAAGACATAAAACATGGCACAAATCGTCATCCCCCCAAAGCCCATTTTTATTGCTCATGTAACCGCCCCGAGCTGCTGTGCAGGATGGGGCGGTATAGAAATCTAATAAATGAATGAATGAAAATGAAGTAAATGATTTAGCTCAGACAAGTCCTAAATCACCTGGAACAGTGATGAGCTGCAAACTGCGGTTTAAGGCTACATTCATATTATTATTATTATTATTATTATAAGCATTTATATAGCGCCAGCGATGTACCTGCCGCTTTACAAAAAACAAGATAGACACGGTCCCTGCCCGAGAGCTTACAATCTAAAGACAGGGGGAGGGGAGACGGAAGGGAGAACAGAGGGAGAGACAAGGGATGCGACATTCATGAGAATGTGAGAACTCAGGTACACATTCTTGGCTTGGTTACAGTAAATTGGGTGTTTACAGGTGGGGGGGGGTTATTCTGAGTGGGGATGGTTAGCAGGAGTTCGGAGGGGCAGAGCGGAAGAGGTGGGTTTTGAGGAGGGACTTGAAGGTGTGGAGGGTGGGGGCAAGGTGAACGAGGGCAGGGAGGAAGTTCCAGGCGTGCGGGGCAGCAAGAGAGAAGGGACGAAGGCGGTTGGGGGAGCAGGGAGGCGTGGGAGGGTGAGGGAGGGGATGGAAGAGGAGCGGAGTGCTTGAACAGGGGTTCAGAGGGAGATCAGGGCAAAGAGGTAGGAGGGAGTGAGGTTGCGAAGGACTTTGTAAGTGAGGACAAGGAGCATGCTGCCAATGACGGGGGAGCAGGATATGAAATGATATAAATAAATAAATAAATATTTGGTAGGGAGGCAGGTATGGAACGAGACAGGTGAGTGATGGACAAGCCACAGGACAGGATTTGATTGGCTGGCAGGGTTGGAAAAATAAAAGTGGCTGTAGGACCATTTTCCCATTCTCTTTGGTGAATTTGGCTGTGTGCAACACTGCTGATCTGTAAGTAATCTGCTTTGGGTATGAGCCTTTTCTCCTTCATCCTTTACACCTGCTGCCAATCTTCCAAGTTCTTCCCCTGCATTAAATTCAAGCATTATCCCCTAGGAGCTGCTAACAATCCTGTCACTCTCAACGGCTGGGATCTCTTCTTGAGACATGGAGGAGACAGGGGGCATTTACTATTTTTAGACTGAGGTGGCCCTGCACACAAACTACTCTCTTGCAAGTCTTGCAGAAATGTTCAGGTGTTAACGCGTGACTGGAAACCCTAGTTATTGAGGGTCTCTGGATGCAGATTGGAAAACTCCCATGACACTTGCACAAATTGCTCATTCATCATGCACATCTAAAAATGCTCTGATTGCGATTCTCAGGGGAGTTTCCTGTGTGGATGTAACATTGAAATCCTGTGATCCCCACCGCTGCCTTCTTTTTCACGGGAGATTAAAAACCCCATCAATTTTCACGCAGTCTAAAAATGCCCAGAATTAAACACTGAAAGAAGCAACAGCAGCAGCCTGGGAGCTGAACCAGCGTATTTTAATCTTTTTGCACCAGCAATGCTGGCTGAAAGAAATGACTTGAGGTGGGAGTATTTATGTGTGTGTGATAGCCACCCAGAATGCCCCCCAAAACACATCTCTCTGACAGTGGATACATAAGAAAGGGAATAAAAGTTAATTGTCCTTCACACATTATCATAGGTGACTTGTGGGGCGGGGGGCACATGCCCCCCCCCTGATTTCCAGGAGCCCTATAGAACCCCTGCCCAGTCCCCACTCCTGTGCCCCCCCCCACACACACACACACACCATTATTGTCAGTTACCAGTTGTCTATGCACGTTAGCAGCAATGCATGGGAGGGGCTTAGCTCAATGGTTAAACTTTGGTGATTTAGGACTCACTTGTGCAGGATCTTGCAAACTAAGTCATTTACATGAGCAATAAAAATGCAGGGGAAGCAATTTGTGCTGCCTTTTATGTCTTGTGTGAATGCAGCCTAACAAGTGAGCTAAGCCCCTCCCATGTAAAGTGTGAAGGAGTTTGGGATCACTGCTCCATCTTCAGCCCTCTGACTGACCCATACAGACTTACATTAGGGCAGACCTCTGTGTGAGTGACTTGTGTGTGTTTGCTGATGCACCCGGAATAAGACAAGGACTCCAAGTTGGAATTTTAAAGGCCGCACTCTTTATTCGAATTGTGATTAGGCTAAATGGGGTAATTGCCTCTAAGCAATTTAGGTCCAGCACTCCCTCTGATATAACTCTTAATACCATAACCAAAACAGGGCTTGGTCTGGATGTGCCCTCCAGTACCAGCCCAAATCTCCCCTTCGCTCAGTGCCCCGAGTCCGTGATTGAAGGATGTCCTGTTCCGAACTGGAGCAAGGATACAGCGCCAAAGGATTGAGGACCATGCTTGTCCTTGCCCTCCTTCTGACCGGCACCTCTCCCTAGGATGTGACCCTCGCGCTTGTCATGCCCTGCTTTTGCGCCAGGTGTCACCTCCCCATCTCTTAAGGAGATGCCTCCAAATGCTATTTACTTAACTATTTAAACCAAACAGTGCTGGACCCCTGCAAGAGTGCGGCATGAACATTCTAGGCAACACAACACCCTCCTATGCTAACCTATAAACCTGATAAACCAAATATACACCAGAACAAACACCCACTGTGAGGAAGGCGAAAAACCAGGAGCCCTCGTGCCAATTTGGATCACCTGGAAAATTCCTTCCTGGCCCCCGAAGGCGACCAGACTATGTCCCACAGTGCGTGAGGGAGGGTGGGGCTGTCAGCTCCAGGCTCCCCCGCCAAATGACGAGGGAGCCGCCCGAACCGGCGGTGAAGGTCCTCCCCTTCGGGGGAGGGCCCTCCACGCTGATCCACCAGGTTTACCGGGAGCCCGTTGCCACAGTAACCCTGGCTGGGCCCATCTGATGTTTTTCTGCCTGCGCACTATCCTGGATGGCTTCCCGCTGCAGCACTCGCTGCAGCAGGGAGTGCAACACTTCCCCACATCCTTGCCTCTCCCTCAGGGGAGCGCAACAAGGGGCCTGCTGGCCGCCATTGCTGGCGGCCAGGGGCTTTTGCCGACGCACCCGGAATAAGACAAGGACTCCAAGTTGGGATTTTAAAGGCCACGCTCTTTATTCGAATTGTGATTAGGCTAAGTGGGGTAATTGCCTCTAAGCAATTTAGGTCCAGCATGCCCTCTGATATAACTCTTAATACCATAACCAAAACAGGGATTGGTCTGGATGTGCCCTCCAGTACCAGCCCCAAAACACATCTCCCCTTCGCTCACTGCCCCAAGGCTGTGATTGAAGGGGACAATGTCCTCTTCTGGACAGGAGCAAGGATATAGCGCCAAAGGATTGAGGACCATGCTTGTCCTTGTCCTCCTTCTGATTGGCACCTCTCCCTGGGATGTGACCCTCACGCTTACCGTGCCCTGCTTGTGCGCCAGGTGTCACCTCTCCATCTCTTAAGGAGATGCCTCCAAATGCTATTTACTTAACTATTTAAACCAAACAGTGCTGGACCCCTGCCACTAAGGGACCGCCGATTTTACATCGGACGATCCCGAACCCCACCCAGCCCAACCTAACTTAGAATTTCCATCAACTTTGCCTTCAAAGTGGCCAAATAAAGTTCGTTGCCTTCTGGCGACAAGTGTACCCCATCTGGGCGATAAAGCTCAGGGGACCGGTGGGTGATGCCATGATGAGAGATCCTCATTTTTTCCCTGGAGTGGAGCCATTTCCCCACCTCCCTGTTGATATTACGTCAAGTTTTGTCAACCTTCCGAGGGCTCAGGGCTTTGTCCCACCTCACACGGGTCACCAAGTCGGTCCATACAACGGTAGCCCTGGGGAAAATTCACTCCAACTCCAGTAGATTGGCTCTGATGTTAACGACCATGGCCACCCCCGTCAAGCTAGGTATGTCATTCTCCCCCAAGTGGATTACCACAATGTCAGGTGGCCTATTAGCTTCCGCCGCCCGAAGCGTGGGGAGTAACTGATGCCACCGCATGCCGCTCCTCCCCATCCAATGAATTTCGACTCTGTACGCCAGTCCCAGCTGGGTTCCCCAGCGAGTCTGGCCTGCAGCCTTCGTGGCCCATCTCACCAGGCTGTGACTGATGATCCAGACCCAACTCCTATTGCAAAAACTCACTGCACCTGAAGAAAAAAATGGAAGAGAACAGTTAGCGTACCAGATCGTGAATATACATGCGATACACCCGAGAGAGCACCACCGCCCCACTGCTCGTATCCCCTGCTCAGGGGGGCCCGCTGCAGCCGCGAAGGATGCAGCCCTAATGCGAAACGAATGTGAACCATATTCCAAGGGTGGAAGACCAAGGTGGGACAGTGCCCTCCTCAGTATGGCAGTGAACTGGTACCGTGTCATGGGGGGGGCCTTGGCTGTGCCTAAAAAAGGGGCCCGCTAATGGTGGTCGAACCCTACTGTACTCTTCAATTGCTCGAATAAGGCACAGTTCTGGGGAGCCCGGCCTATGCAAGGTCACCACATGGTCCCTGCCCCGCTGATCTGTTCTGGACCAATGCAGGTGCAAGCGAAGCATGTTGCTGCCCAACCATATGTCACTAATGGAAAGGACTCACCCTGAGGAATCCCGCCCGGACTCGGCTACGACCTTGCTAACTCGAAAGGCTCCGAAAAAGGTTAACTTGAAAACTGCTGCAAACAGTAGCATTTCAAAAGAGTTGAAACCTTATTATCCTAAGGAGGAGGGTGGGAGTAATTGGGGCTCTACTATCTGGGACCCTCGGCTGCTCCTGTGACCAACTCTCCATCATTCTGCGGGATAGAAACCCTCGGTTGGGGAGGGGGGAGAACCAGCAAGGCCGGTCATGAAACTCAATGCTGATAGTTTACCAGCGATGGTGCCCACAGCCACTCCCTGGTGCCTCAATGCTACTGCAAACTGTAACATGTGTGCTTTGGGGATGGGAAAGCCCACTCCCCAGCCCTGTTATGCTCGGAAGTCCTGGAATTTACGGAAGGCCCTCATGTAAGCTGCCCTTGTTCGCGCCGCCAAAGATCCCAGACTGACGTTATACAGCTCTAGGATCCAAGGCTCCACAGTGCTGGGGGCAGGGGTTCCAGTGCCAGGCTAGTTCCAGGGGTCAAGGAGTGAAATCGCTCCATCTGGAAGCGAGAAAGGGCATCGGCTATCCCGTTACTAATGCTGGGTACATGCCGTGCAAAAACCAGAATGTTATGCTTTAGGCACATCAACACTAATGCCCTGAGCAGCTTGATGACCCGAGGGGACCTGGAGGACAGCGAGTTGATTACGTGTACCACTGCCATGTTGTCACACCAGAAGAGGACGGAGCGGTTCTGGAATTTGGCAGCCCAAATATGTACTGCCAGGACAATTGGAAAGAACTCGAGGAAGGGGAGGTCCTTTGTGACCCCTCGCTCAGCCCATTCCGGTGGCCAAGGGGAAGCACACCACCTATCCCAGAAATACACCCCAAAGCCACAGCTGCCGGCTGCATCCGAGTGAACCTGGAGCTCAGCCTCCAGCAGGAGCTGCTCCCATCAGAAACTAACCCCATTGTATCCGTCCAGGAATTCTTTCCAGATCTGGAGGTCACTTCTCATCTCTCCCGTAACCCTTATATGATAGTGTACCCTTCAGTTTACAACACAGGTGTGCTAGAAACACCCGGCCAGGGGCCACTACCCTGCACGAGAAATTAAGACTCCCAACCAAGGACCACAACTCCCTTACTGTGACTTTAACTGCGGTGTAGCAGTCGGCTATTTTCTCCTGCAAGGAATCCAGCTTACGCGAGAGAGGGCCTTCACTGACCGTATCGATTTCTATACCCAGGTATGTGAGAGAGGTTGCAGGACCCTCCGTTTTCTCCAGGGCCAATGGAATCCCCAACTCATCATTCACCCCTTGGAGTGTCTCCATCAGCCCAACACACTCCCTTGTCCCCGTTCTGCCAATGAAGACGAAGTCATCGAGGTATTTCATCATTTCCCGCCCCCTTTCGTCTGCTGCCATACCACCCATTCGACCATGGAACTGAAGCGCTCAAACGCAGAACATGAAATTGAACAGTCCATCGGCATGGCCCGGTCGAAATAGTATTGGCCTTGAAAATAAAAGCCCAGGAGATGAAAACTCTCTGGGTGAACCGGCAGCAGTCGAAAGGTTGCACTCCCCAACAGCCCCTCTCAGGAAACCATCGGGGGGCTGGTCATCTACACTGGACACGGGCCCCCTGCCCCCATGGCTTGGTAAGCCGAAGACTGGGCTAGCCCGGGCAGGTACCCGGCCACCGCTGTCATTCCTGTACCTGGGTAAGTTGGAGCTGTGGGACATGGTTTCTGTGGTGGCAACAGGGACAGGTAGCTATCGGCCATAGCCCAAAGTCCATGCTCCAACGCTTTGTCCACCTGATCGTGTCTGGATCCTCTTGCTCCACTCCTTCCTCTTCCACCCTTGCGCTGCTGTGGCAGCATTCCTTCTAGGGGGACAGGGTGCCCACTTCCGCCCAGCTGTCCAGCGGGGGAGGGGGTGCCTGGTGCAGGACCGGGTCCGCCACCGCCTCCTCCAGTACTTTGCCCGTTGGGCCCAACTCCTGTGGAACCCCTACAATCCCCATCTCCGTGGGCTGCTCCCACCCCCCCTCCCCGCATAGGGATGGGGGAAAGCAAGGCACCCTCCCGGTATCTGTGCAGCGGTACCACCCTCCTGCCCCCACACCTAGGTTCACCAGGCGGGGGAACCAAGGCTTCAGCCATTGGCCCTGTGCAAGGCCCAGGAGCTGTAATTTGCCCAGCAGCTCCCCATGCGGGTCCAGGAAAGCCTTGGGCCCAGTGACCAGCCGGGGGGGGGAAGGAGGATCACCCCTTCCCCTTGCTTGAACCACTCAGAGCTTTTCCCTATTGAGGGGGCTAATGCCCCTGTCTGCACACCCAGAGGCTGCCCCTAGTGCGCAGCTTCCATCTGCACCATGAAGGCCTCGCAGCCCGCCAACCGCTCCTGGAGGGACGGGGCCTCCCCGTCACTCTCTTCCCTTGTGGGGGGCCGGGCAGGTTCCCTGCCACTCCCTGTTACCGCTGGTGCTGCCACCGCTGAGGGGTGAACAGGCTGGGCTGGCTCTTCTTCTTGGCCTTCCCCATCCTGATGGGCCTGACCCGCAACTCCCTTCACCCACCAGGCTGCCAAGCGACCCCACCCACCGAAAGGTGTTATACGGGGGGTGAGGGGGGGTGTTGGCCAATACCCGAACCGACCTCCGTGTATGAGAGTGAAGGAGGTGAGCCTCCATTTGCGCCGCTAACACCGCCCGCTGCGCCCAGCCCTGGCCTGATAGCACTCTCCTCACATGTGGAGGGGAGAAAGAAGGCTCTGGCCTGCTGGCTGCATGCTGCAACACTACTGCTGTCAGCTCCAGGCTCCCCCACTGAATGACAAGGGAGCCGCCCGAGCTGGCGGTGAAGCTCCTCCCCTTCGGGGGAGGACCATCCACAACGATCCACCGGGTTGACTGGGAGCCCGTTGCCATGGCAATTCTGGCCGGCCCCGACCTATGTTTTCCCACCGGCTCGCTACCCTGGACGGTTTCCTGATGCAGCACATGCTGCAGCAGGGAGTGCAACACTTCCCCGTGTCCTTGCCTCTCCCTCAGGAGAGCACGACAAGGGGCCCGCTGGCTGCCACTGCTGATGGCCAGGGACTAATGTCTGAAAGAAAGATAAATCCTGTCACTTCTGACCAGTGGCAGACTGGGACCTAAAATCAGTTCTGGCATTTTCAGTAACCGTCCGGGGCCCCGTCATTAGAAAAATGCAATATTGACAAAAAATCAAACATTTACTTTTAAAGGGAGGTGGGGGATGGCCCTCAACAGTACTGGTTCATCTGGCATTTGCCAGAACTGCCAAATAGCCACTCCACCACTGCTTCTGACCCTGAGAGTCTTAAGGGGATGGTAGAGGGAGTGTTCATTTGGTTCCCATGTCTTTGCCCACTTGAGATTTCCAGAATCAGAAGGTAGCAGGACTAGAGAGAGAGAAAAAGAGTGTGCATTGCTTCTGAAGGGCGATCTGGAGATCCTTAAGATCTGCTTAAGTAGAATTTCTGATAAGTTGAACTTTTTTTTACATGGCCAGAGAAATTCAGCTTAGCAGACTCCCCTGTATTTCTTTATTTTCCCATATAAGTGTGGGGTTACATTGGCATTTGCTTTCTTTTAATTATAGTCTGATCTGAGGTTCTAGGTGGCCAGCTGGCATTGTCCAGGATTTAGGTTTGCTTGGTGGAGGCACCCATTCCCAGGACCTTGGAATATTCTACCAAACTGCCGGCATTCAGTTTAAACAGGGGGTACCTTACTTAGAGGACCATCATCCTGCTGCTGGGAAAGAAACCAGGAAATGCCCCTACACCTTCCTGAAGTGGGTGTAGTGAAGAGAGGAGGGGGAGGGGCAGGACTGGATTTAAGAATTTTTCACCCCAAGGCCCTTCTCAGGCTGCTGCCCTCCCCAAAAGTGAAGGCCCCCCAGAAAAGCCCCACCCCCAGTGTGCAAAACAAACGAGCAGGTGTACAAAATATGCAAGATATACAGAGCTGAACACAGAAACAGAATAAGCTTGGCTGTAACCAAGCCAAGCGCATGCACCTGGGACCTCGCATCCTCATGAATGTTACACAACTTCTCTCCCTCTGTTCCCCTTCCTTTGTCTCCCCCCCCCCGCCCCCCCATCTCTCAGTTTGTAAGCCCTAAGGCAGGGACCGTGTCTACTCAATTACCTTGTAAAGTACCAGGTACATTGCTGGCGCTATATAAATGTTTTCTAATAATAAAATAAAATAAAATAAAATAAAATAATAATAATCAAATGCACCAGGCAGTGGCCTGGCCTGGCCTCCAGCCTCCCCTTACAACCAGCCTACGCCACCAGTAGTGCAACCAGGCCATTACCCACTAGGGGTACTAGACCATTCCTCCTGGGCCTTTGGCCCCAGTACCTAAGTGTACTCTCATCTTGATGGTCCAGCAATGGGGCTCCAGTCTTCAGCATCCTCCTTACAGCCTGCTGGCTTGGAGGCCGGGCATCTCCTGCTAGTTCCTCAGTAGGGGTATTAGACCTTTCCTTCTAGGACTTCTGATGAAACTCTATAGTGGTTTGCTCCTGGCTTCTTCAGCTGCAAAGTCATTAATAATCATAAGGGACTGACCTGAGCAAATTTGATTCAATGGTAAGCAAACACTGGGCGTTCATTCGTTCTTGTGTTGATGTTGACCACAGGCAGTTCTTCACACTTTTCAGGCATGAGAAGGAATGATCTGAGCTACAGTTTGTTGCTAAAGTGCAGATGAACATTTGCACTTCAGTGCCTACATTTGGATAGACAGTCTGTAGCTTCTTATCTCCTATAAGTTTGCAGAGTTGAAGCATTGGCTTCCCATTGTCTTTGATACTCAGTCTGAAGATGTGCTCTAAGGTGCAGGTGTTCGCCAACAAGGGCATCTTCAAGGTCATGTGGGTAACAGCCGCACAAGCCATTTGCCCCTTTCTTTATCTCATCTGGGTTCCAATCTACCAGGGTCTCAAGGAAAACAAACTTTTAATGAAATTAACAATACGCCTCACTTCTTCGCTTGGAGTGGAGCTGGTCCAAAATAAAGATGAATGTATTCACCCTAAAAGAGTCCCATGGGGTCAGTTCCGTGTGCCCTTCTCGAGAAACGTCATGAGGAAGTCTCCTTCTCTATTTGCGGCTTGTTTCATATTCATCCAACCCGGAGAGTTCCTTGGCTCGCTCCTCGTAAAGCTCGAAGTTGTTCCAGGTTTCTTCTACTAGTTGAACAAATCCACCGTACAGCTCAACAACTGCTCCGATATCAATATCCACACTTTGTAGACATTTGCTGGAGGCATTGAATTGTTCCAAGAGAGAACCCCAAGATGTTGCCATGATTGCAGTTTCTAGTCGTTCCAAATGTCTTAAGTTGTTCTATGAGCTTCCGGTCAACCCTTCCTAGGATTTTTGACCTGTCCTTTAGTGAGAGAACACATGTCTTATGTGCAGGAGACTTCTCGTGGTTCTTTACTCATCCACTGGCATTCTTCCAATAGCTGAAGTCTTGTTTTGCAAACTGTGATATTCCACCAAACAAACGACATGGTGCACAGAACACAGCAAATCTGCTTTCAGAGTACACAAGCCAGGTTTGATGCATTTCATGCACCATTTTGGAGTTGGCACTTGAAAATTTCCTTTGACAAGTACCTGGTTTTGTTTGGGTACTGGTATGCAGCTTTAGTGAAATCTGCATTTATGTTCTGGTCAAAACAATGGGCTGCCACGTGATCTTGGGTTAAGTCATCAATTGCCCAGTCAGCAGGGTCTTTGGAGAATCCAACTGGTATATGCTTCTCAGGCACATTATCTCCAGATGACAAAGGACCAGAAAGTACTTAAGGCACGTTATCTCCAGAGGACGATGGACCAGGAAGTTGTTCTTCAGGCACATTATCTGCAGACAACAAAGGACCAAGTTCTTCAGGCATGTTATCTGCGGACAAGGAAGGACCAGGAAGTTCTTCAGCATGAAGAGCCAGAGCAATCTCTGATGCATCTTCTTGGGATGGTGCTGCTTTTTGTCCAACGGATGTGAAAAACACCTGTAACTTAGGAGTTTTTTGTAGCAACTCTTGATTGTGATTCTCCTTTTTCTTTCTTAGAGTTCTGTAACCTGCCCCACTTAACCTTTTCCTGCCGTCTGACATTTTTGTTGAGTCACCTGAGCAATTATTGACTCAACTGATTGTTGATGTCTTCTAAAATCAATGGACAAGCAAGCTAGTTCCCTCAATGGAGGGACACACACCTACTGGAGCAGTCTGGTAGATCAATCTGCCTAGACTCAGGGTTCCGTGCTGAGGGTAGAAATCTTGTTTGGATTGTGTGTGTGTTTGCAACATGCGTATGCGCAGCTCTCTCCTACCTGTTCTTGCTGCTTTGCCTACCTGCTACCGCTGGTGTCCCAAACTCTGTTGCTGGACTGGATCCAGGAAAGTTGGGGCCCTGTGTGGAATCAACAAATTATTTTACAATAAGTCATCCAAAGTCTGTCTTAAATATTCTACACTGTCCCCAGGCCACGCACCTCTGCCAAAGTCTGCCCCACACAGCTCCCAAGCTGCCCTACTATTATACTATATTATACACAGCATGCAAACTTTTATCCACAGAAGTTAGTTCAATAAGAGATCATCTAAGATACTTTGTCTCCATCTCTTACATTTTGGACCAGCACAGAAATCACACACTCTCCATGGTACCTACGCCCCTGTAACCTACCCCACACACCCATCCCTCCTACTCTATCTGCCCACAGCATATCCCCATTAACAAAATCAAGGGCATGCTTAAGGCAGGATTCAATGTGACACATGCTTGAGGCAAATGCAGATTTGGTTAAGATCCTGAAGGGATACATGGTGCCCTATGCAGCCCTGCAACATGCATGATGGGTGGGGAAGCACTTGTCTAATAATACTCTGTGAGTTGATTCAGCCTGGGATTTCCCTCTCTGCAGTTCAAACCTTCTCAAGTCCTTTTCTTCTTTTTTCTCTGCTGTCGGCGGCTGGCTCACACCCACGTGCTGTCTCGTGCCAGCAGCTCTCCACTCCAAGTCGCACTCCTTGGTGTGACGCAAGTGAGTGAGTCCCAACTGGAAGGGAAGGGGAGGAGCCATAGAGGGCTGGGGGGGAGGGGGAACTCCGAAGCTTCTGCTGCTGCTGCTGCTGCTGCTGCTGCTGCTGCTGCTGCTGCTGCTGCTGCTGGGCTAGGGTGGCACCCGCAGCACCGTGGAAAGAAAAGGAAAAGAAATAGAAAAAAAGAGAAGGCTGGGTTGGGCGGGGGTGGTGTGTGTTGCCGCCCCTTTTCCCGTCCAGAAAATGCCGCTTGAGGTCTGGGCCTTAAGGGCCTTTCCCTAAATCCGGCCCTGTTTATGCTAGATTCTCTGTCGTTTTCTACTGTTCCCCTCCTCCCCTGAGAATTAGCTGTCTAATTTCAGGAAAGGCAGAGTTGCCCTCTGGCTGGGATTAGGATTTAGCAGAATCCTGGGCATTGGGCAGCCAGGGATTGAGATTTTGGGGAGGGAAAAGTCATTGAAACCTAGAACCAGAAGGGACACTGAGGTCTCTCCAATCCCCTGCTCGGTGCAGGATTTACCATACCGAGATCAGCCAGTCTCAGTGTTGAATTTCCTCCCTTTGATTCCCTCCTGTCTGTGCTGTGCTCAGCTCCTGATCTGCCTCCTCTTAACCATTCAGTCATTGTTTGGATTTACCTCAGTGTGACGCTTCTCTCTTGGATTTCTTTCTAAGCGAAAAATCCCTATCTTTTCAATCACTGAGTTTCCCCAGACCTCTAGTCATTCTCCTTGCCCTGTTGGAACCACCTTCAGGGCCAAAACGCTCTAACTGGTGGAGGGGAAATGAAGTGACACCAAGTGAATTTCTAACTCACTTAGACCCCCCTCGGCTGAGCCTCTTCACTCAACAGTCTGGTTTTTGCTTCCCCAGAGTCTTTCTAATTTTTTAAGTATAGTATACTTTAAAAAAAAAAAGTCATAGGCAGGGACCGCGTCAATCTCATTGCTCTGTAAAGCGCCAAGTACCCAGCTGGTGCTACAAAAATGCTTATAATAATAATGACGTTGGAGGGGATGGAACTGAGCTGTAAGCCCGGGCCCTGCACTGCCTTGCTCACAGCTGGGTGAGTGCCCAGGGCAGGAGGACAGAGACACTGGACTGGGGTGTGGGTAGGGCATGGAAGCCTCTGGATTGACTGCCTGATCTAGCCCTGGAGCTGGATGGAGCCCCCGGGCAGCTGCAGGAGGTGGCCGAGGCACCAGTCAGAAGGCACAGCCTGGATGGGCAGATCTGGGGGTTCTTGGAGGGCTGTGGGGCTAACGCTGCAGTGAGGAGAGGGGTCTCCCTGAAACCTGCCCCCCTCATCCAGCCTGAGGATCTTTACGGAAAGCAGAGCGAAGCACCCGATGTCGCTCCCTTGGCTTCTCTCCGCCCCCACCTGTCCAAATTGGACAGAGGGGCAGAAGGCCCATAGGAAATAATGACCCCAAAGCCCACTGCAATCAGTGTCCCTGGAGAGGAGACAGGGCCTGTCGTGAGGCAAAAAATAAATAAATAAATCCTCCTGACTTACACGGAACATCCCCCTCCCAGACCCCCTCCTACAGGCTCTCACTTCCTTAGGAAACCAGGCTTCATTGGTTCAGGGCTTTGCTCCCTGAAACTATTTATTATTTAGTTGTTTTATCATTGTGTTTTTGTTATGTCTCTTTTCTCGTGAGCTGTTGAATGTTCAGACGGAGCGGAATTTATGTGGAGAGGAACAGGCCAGTGACTGCGGGTCTGTCGGTTTCGCTGTCTCCTCTGTCTCCCTCTTTCGGCAAGAGGCGACTTTCCATTACCTTGTGTGGCTGCTTGTAGAAACCACTTCCCCTTTCTGTCTGGTCCCTGCGTTTCTCTGTCACACTGTGTGTCTCTCTGGTGCGGTAATACGTGGCAGTTTCTGCGGCTGTCAGGGAACCCAACTGCAGAGAGATCTCGTTCTTTGAAGAATCTGCCGAGGTGCTTGTCCGGCTCTGGAGGGATGGAGCGGACCATTTTTTCCCCTCATGTGGATATATGTCCTGGGCCAGATTTAGTAATTTTTCCCCCCAAGGCCCTTCTCAGACTGCTACGCCCCGCCACAAGTGAAGCCCCACCCACCCAGCAAAGCCCCGCCCCCACTGTGCAAAACAGATGAGCAGGTGTACAAAATATGCAAGATATACAGAGCTGAACACAGAAAGTGCATACGCCAACGCACCAGGCAGTGGCCTGGTGCGTTGCAGGCCTGGCTTCCAGCCTCCCTTTACAGCCAGCCTATGCCACCAGTAGTGCAACCAGGCCATTACCCACTAGACCATTCCTCCTGGCCCAAGTGTACTCTCATGTTGATGGTCCAGCAGTGGGGCTCCAGTCTTCAGCATCCTCATTGCAGCCTGCTGTCTTGGAGGCCGGGAAGCTCCTGCTAGTTCCTCAGTAGGGGGTATTAGACCTTTCCTTCTAGGACTTCTGATGAAACTCTATAGTGGTTTGCTCATGGCTTTTTCAGCTGCAAAGTCATCAATAATGTCATCATAAGGGACTGACCTGAGCAAATCTGATTCAATGGAAAGCATCATTCGTTCTTGAGTTAATGTTGACTGCAGGCAGTTCTTCACACTTTTCAGGCATGAGAAGGAACGGTCTGAGCTACAGTTTGTTGCTAAAGTGCAGATGAACATTTGCACTGCAATGTCTACATTTGGATAGACAGTCTGTAGTTGCTTATCTCCTATAAGCTTGCAGAGTCGAAGCATTGGCTTCCCATTGTCCTTGATACTCTGGAGATGTGCTCTAAGGTGCAGGCGTTCGCCAACAAGGGCATCTTCAAGGTCATGTGGGTAACAGCCGCACAAGCCGTTTGCCCCTTTCTTTATCTCGTCTGGGTTCCAATCTACCAGGTTCTCAAGAAAAGCAAACTTTTTATGAAATGAACAATATGCCTCACTTCTTCGCTGCAAGTCAGAGTGGAGCTGATCCAAAATAAAGATGAACGTATTCACCCTACAAGAGTCCTGTGGGGTCAGCTCCATGTGCCCTTTTCGAGAAATGGCATGAGGAAGTCTCCTTCTCTCTTTGCGGCTTGTTTCATATTCATCCAACCCAGAGAGTTCCTTGGCTCGCTCCTCGTAAAGCTCGAAGTTGTTCCAGGTTTCTTCTACTAGTTGAACAAGTCCACCATACAGCTCAACAACTGCTCCAATATCAATATCCACACTTTGTAGACATTTGCTGGAGGCATTGAATTGTTCCAAGAGAGAACCCCAAAATGTTGCCAGGATTGCAGTTTTTAGTTGTTCCAAATGTCTCAGAAGTCCAGTAGCTTCACTTCGAGTTGCTGGTTTTTCTGAGGTATCGTGCCCAATTGCATCCAATGCTTGGATTATTTGGTTCCAAGACTTATTTAGACTTCGACATGCTTCATCCCGGGCTGACCATCTTGTGATGGACACACTTTTTACAACAGTAGATTTTGACTCAGTCTTCAGGCAAGAGTTCAAAACCTTCCACCGATTTGTTGATGCAGAAAAGAAGTTGTATAGGTGTTGGAGTGTTCAAAAAAGGGAAACGGCTTCATTACAGCATTCAGCAGCACAGGTTCCCACAAGATTGAGAGAATGGGCCGAGCAGGGGACATATAGAGCTAATGGATTCAGCTGTTTAATCCTGGCTTGGAGACCACTGTAGGCACCAGACATATTGCTGGCATTATCATATGATTGTCCTCAACAGTTTGAAATGTCAAGCTTTAAGTCATTGAGTTTTTCAGTTACTGCTTTTGCGAGTTGTTCTGATTTGTGTCATGGGTTTGGAATGAAAGTCAAAAAACATTCAACCGGTATGATATGAAAGTTTATTTGCGGCCTAAGCCAATATCGTACAAAAAGATGATACATAAAACACAAAATACACAAAACAAAAAATATACACAACCTACACCGAACCATAATCCGCTGCTAAAACATTCAACTGGTGCACCATCTTCCTTCCCATAGCGAATAATAAGACTCACATGGGACACATCA